>JACYFF010003369.1:18356308-18370284 GCA_017589665.1 Selenicereus undatus
TATATAGATTTTAAAGCTATTGGGATGTTTACAAGTGGGAACAAGGGAGCCAAATCCTGTTCGACATAGGAACAATAGAGAGAGGGAAAAAAAAATAAAATTTATAACTCTGCCTTCCCAAACCCTTTGATTAATATTTGGCCCTAGGTATGGATGGGTTAGGAAACATGTGCACACGCGAGCTGGAAGGGTCAGGCTCAGGTGTAGACCTGGCAAAACTGACCCGAGACCCAAAACCCGAACCGAATGACCTGGACCCATACCGGACCTAACACCCAAGATATGCTCACCCGAAACTCGACCCGAAACCTGAAGTGACCCGACCCGAACCATGCCCGACCCGAAATTTTTTACAACGTTGTTTGTTTTGACACAACGAGCGTATTTCACTAAAAATTGGTTGACCCGAAATCGACCCGACTCGAACCATACCGAAACGACCCGAAATGTCACTTAACCCGAACATGACCCGACCCGAACTTGACCCAACCCGTACCCGAACCAAATGACCCATTTGCTAGGTCTACTCAGGTGTAGGGAGCGACGCGGTTTGGTGCATTGTATTTTTATATAAAATCAGTTTTAATTTCGGAAAGTATCAAATTGAGTTCGTGAATGTTTTCTTGGCTTCGGAAAATGATTTTGTAATCAAATGTTTGCTAATTCATTTCGCAAGATTTTAACCTTAATTCTAGTCATTTTGTTTGCTTCCTTCTTTGCTCAAATCCTCCTCTATAAATACTGCTTTCCTCCGGTTTTGCATAAGACTCTAAAACATTCACCTCTCTCTGTTTTTTTTTTTAACTCATCTGCTAAATCTTGCGTGTTCATTTGATACTGTTTCTACTCGATTCTCCTTTTGTACCCAAGGATAGTCAAGGTCGTGTAGCATGGAGGTCAACTGCCGATGAGAAGCACTACACCAATGGCTGGGCGAAATTGATCTTTGAGCCAATGGTTTGCACCACGCCGTGACAATCGGTCACATACTATAATAGCCCAATCCTAAAATTGATTAATTATGTTCATTTATTTAATTAATTCATGTTCATAATTTTTCTTCTCTCATTTCATTTATTTTATTTATTCACCCTGATGGAAAAATTTTATTTGGACCCTTACTTGGCAATTCGGATTTTAATTTTTTTACTTAATTGATTAACAAAAACTTTGGGAGAATTGATAGTAGGCCCTAACAAGTTTAACCTAAGTAATTTATTTTGTTTACTGTAACATTACAAAGCTGTAATTTTTAGTTTCATAAAAAAGTTATCATTGCGAAGCGTTTTATTCCTGAACCCAATTTATTTCGGCCGTTTTGATTCCCAATAAGTTTGCCTACGCTTTTACCTTAATTACCATGGTTAACTTAACCGTGGTTGGTTTAAAAGGTGGCAATTACTAGATAAAACCTTAGCCAAGTGTGGATTAGTCAACAAAGCTCAAAGCAATCCAAAATCATCTTCACTCCCCACTCACGGCAGGCAGAACTGGGAAGCCCTTTTGGGTGTTTTTTGGGCACTTTTCTAGCCAGCCTTGGTGGTTTTCGATCCCCCCCCCCCAACATCCTAGTATCTCAAGCTATCATCCTCCATCATCAAAACCCCTAAACCTCATCTCCATCTCAACTTACTTGCGCTCAATGTGAGTAATCTTGAACTTTGGTTTTGTTGGTTTTGATTTTTATCTTAGTTTTGATTCTTGTTTTGATGTTTTTGAGTGTTGATCATGATGTTTTGATAATAAATAAGAGTTATGTTGATGTTGATCATGGTGGTGTTGAGGTTGGAGCATACTAGGTTAGGGTTAATCTTTGATCATGCAAGCTTAATGTTAAACTGCTGGATTTTGATTGTTCTATTTTTGATTTAATCATCTGTTAATCTATTGGTGTTTTTGTTAATGTTTTTGGTGATTTTACATGAGTTATAGAGAGTCCACGTTGGCCATAAATTAGGGTTTTGGCAAGTAATGCATGCATGGTTTGGATTAATTTAGCCATAATCTTGGTTTATGTGGGTGTTTGGTTGCAAAATGTTCTCTTTTGGATATGATTATGAAGTGAGTTTGAGTGTGGTGATTTTGTATGCTGTTGGGATGGACCAAAGCTTGCTTTCATGCTTTTAAAAGAATGGTTTAAGTTGAGAATTTATGTGAAAAAGTGAGGGAAAAGCTAAAACAGTGAGGGCTGAAAATTTCAAGAAAATAGGGCAGAGTTTGGCAATAAACTGGTGATGCATGGCCTACGCAAAAATTATGATTTTTGGTAGGTACATATTTAAGTGTGTTATCTTTCTAACGGCTCTTGAATCACCTTAATCCGAGGTTGGTGGAACAAGTTATGATCGTTTACCAAAACTGCGCATAATGGACCAAAACTAGCATGCTTTGGTTCTGGCCTCATTTTGGGAATCCTATTGAGGGAATCAAGCTTGGTGTTCTAAATGAAAGATTTTTGGAACTTCCTAGTCTTTCTATATTGGGGTTTTGAGTCTCAATCCGGGGTCAGATGATTAAGTTATGAGTCATTCTTCTTAAGCCTCTATTATGCTTACTTTGCTTTTTCTAAATTTTTAGCTATGAATAAATACTTTTGCATACCGTATGTTCCTACAACGGTAATTCTGTACAGAATCCGAGCCTAATTTGTAATTCCTTCCACTTTTGTGCATAATATTAATCCGTGAGCTTACATTTAAAAATTTCAGGTACATTTATTGCTTGTATCTTTAGAAATCATCACATATTTATCAAAATTATATTGTTTTGGTAAGTACATCAACGAATCAGTTTACTTAGTGATTTATTACATAACTAGTGACCCCATTAGTTATCAATTACAGGGCATAGCCCTTCAGTTACCCACGCAGTTTCAGGCCAGGTCCTGATCAGCTTGGCAGGTGTACACCTATCTTCAGATCGTAACAGTTACCAGTGGTTCACTATCAGATAATAATTGACAGCGTAGTTTCATATTCATCTTATTCCTTGTGTTTAATTAAAAATGAATTACGATACATGCCCAACCAGTTTTTGTTACATGAATGTTTAACAATACAGGAGTGCATGTACTGAGCTTCGGCTCACATTTCGAAATGTTTTCATGTTTTGTTTTAGGAAAGTGTTCAGCGAATCGCCCTCAGGTAGGCAGGAGAGCTGAAGAGGATAAGTGAGTTGGGAAATCTTTTATGGAATGGGGGTGTATTATTATTGAGATGTTACAATACCGTATTTTGGGATATATTTTGGTGTTGAGACTATATATGTTTTTTCAAAATTCTATATTTTGGTGTAATCCTTGACATGTGTGTATGGTTTTGGTGTTAGAAAAAATTTCTCTATGTTTATCGAAATGGTTTGATAGGTTGTGATGGGTGAATGGCTTTGATGGTGAACATTGATTATTGTGGCTCAGTTTATCATGTACAAGTAAAGTCTTGTCCTTGTTGGACGGCGGTAACGTCTAATAATTTGGGTTATCATTTATAATTGGGAAGAACTAGTGAAAGAAATGCAAATAGTGATTGACGTATCTTTGGGGCGATATAGATTTGGTATTAGAGCCAAGTTAAGATTTTCTTTATGGAATGTGCAGTTTAGAAATAAGAAGGTGAGAGTAATGGGTAGTGAAGGCCATTTTATACTGCTAGAATGATATTAGAAGTGTAGTAATGATAGTAGAAGTGCAAGTTGCTTACATTTACATGTTCCTTAATTATGGTTATGTATGCTTCCCATATATGTCTTTTCTTTGTTAGATGGACCCTTATGCTGTTAACTTGATGTTGGGTGTATCTATGACTGCTCACATTGCACTGTTGTATGCTAGTATAGAGGTCCATGCACAGGACTCTTTCTCTGAGTTTCACAGTGCTACGGTATGTGGACATAGACTGTGGTGGTCCTTACCCGCAGTTCATTCGTGGGTGGAGTTTAGGCTAGTTGTCATCACTATATGGTGATAGGGAATCCAGTCTGGGATGAGCCTAGTTTTCAGGCCCAGGGGGCGTGGACTACTCTTCTTATAGAGTTGTTATTAAGCGAAGAGTTTGATCAGAGAGGGATCACCATGGAGCTGCTACAACATGTCTTTCTGCTACATCAGGCGCCTCCCCTACCTGTAACCCCAGCACCAGCACAGGTGCCACCCTCCCCGCCTGCACCAAGTACCCCACTGATGCCCGATAGTCCTCGAGAGGCTCATGTGGTGATAAACCTTCCTGACACACCAGAGGTAGTGGTGATTAGTTCTGGGGGTGAGGACCACCAGAGAGAGCAGGATGATCCCGAGGAGGATCAAGACATTAACGAGGTGGTGGTAGAGCAGCAATGGGGACAAGAGGTTGATGAGTTGATGGTGGAGTTACAGGATGAGCAGGAGCAACAAGTTCAGCAAAAGGTTGGTGATGCCGAGTCAGAGGCATCTACTAACAGCTTCGATTCAGGCGAAGAGCCTGATGATGAGTCTAACCCGGATTATGATCCATCTAGGGATCGTTAGGTGGGTCTAGAGGTTAGTGGTAGTAGTTTTCTTTTGACCCCTATTTGTTTCTAGTATAGTCGGTTGGGATGGATATATTGTGTATAGGATGTGACATTGTATATAGTCAGTTAGATCCTTCTTGACCATCATGACATGATCCATATCTCTTTTTGGTTATGTGACGGGCCTAGTATCTTGGGGGTAGTTAGTATTTGGGGTTGAGTTAGGAGTTAAAATTGACTTTGCCTAGTCAGTTAGATGTAGTAAGTTTTGTTGATCATGTGTATAAATAGGGAGTTGTGTATGTAAATAAGCAGTTATGAAATGATAAACTTTGGATTGTTCAATAATCTTTGAGTTATATTAAATGTGTTTGTTGGGCATGCTTATCTTATATGTTTGAGTATTCTAGTAATTGAATTGTTTCGTTTTATGTATAATCAAAATGTCTGAATCAGTACACAACAATGAAGAGGTTCGTATAGAGGAAATTTCAGATCACGGTCAAGGATTAGGTGATCAAGCCTCCCATCATGTGCCACCAAATTTTGGCCAAATGCCACCGATTCTTTCTGAGTTCGCTCACAATAGTGGGGACCCAAACTACTGGCCAGCCTTAGTAGCTGAATTGATGAAGCGGATTCCCCAGGTACCTACTAAAGCTCCTTCTAAAGAGGATAAATTAGCGGATAGGGTGGCACGATGCAACCCTAAAGGTTATGATGGTAGTGCTGGAGGAATTGATAAGAAGAATGGAGAAAATCCTTACAGTGGTAGACGTGCCAGAAGGAAAGAAAGTAAACATTGGGACGTATTATTAGATTGGTGAAGCTGACATTTGGTGGAATACTGTTAAGGATAAGCTCGTAGGGCCTTACTTTACCAGGAATAAATTCCTGAGTGAGTAATGGGCAAAATTCTACCTAGTTATGGTCCAAAAGCAAAAGGAGAGAGTTTATAAAACTGAAGATGAGTGGCACCATGATTGTGATGCAATACGCTAGTAAGTTCATCGAATTATTTAGATTTGTTCCTGAGTTTGTATCATCTGAAATGTTAAAAATGAGGAGGTTTGAAGAGGGTCTGGCCTTCTATATTCAGAATTAGTTAACTGGACAACTAATTTTGACTTACCAAGAACTATATGAGCGAGCGGCGGAAGTGGAATGCGTGAAGACGGAGTTGAGAGCACTGAATCCAATCAACCAAAGGAGAAAAGGGTTTGAGTGAGGAACTCTGAGTGGGAGTGTGAACCAGAACTAGAAGAAACCTACTCCTGTTCCCTCCAAGAGCCGTCCTGTAGGCTCGACAGCACTTTGTGTGAAGTGTGGTAGAACAAATCACACCACCCCTGAATGTCGAGTAGGAACTAATAAGTGCATGTGGTATAGAAGCCCTGAACACTTGATTGCTACATGCCCCTGAAAGATGAAGGTTGTAGACAAAGGGGCAGGAAAACCCTTGGCCCTGCCTCGCCAAGGGCCCACACCACCAAGGCCTGCAGTAGTAGGACGAGCGTATGTAATGAGTAAGAAAAAAGCTGCCACCTCTGGTATGGCAGTCATTGAAACTCTCTTTTTAAATTCAAAGCCATTTTGTGTATTATTTGATTCAGGTGTTACTTATTCATTTATATCCACCCGATCTGCCATGCAGTTGAACCTAGAAGATAGGAGGATGAAAACCAATTATAGGATCAAGCTACCGAATGATTGTGTGTTTGACTGCCCTATCTCCTATAAATTTGTTCCCATTACCATTGGTGGAACCACCTTCCCTGTAGATTTGATTCAATTTGATTTGTCTGATTTTGACATTATTTTGGGAATGAATTGGTTGCATACCTATGGAGCTAAGATTAATTGTGAGGATCTTAAGGTTATTTTGAAAGATGAAAAATGGGGGAGAAGTATTCTTCCATGGGCAAAGAGAGGAAAAATTATATCTCTTGATTTATGCTATGAAAGCAAGTAAGCTATAATGTCAAGGATGTATGGGATATTAGTGTTATGTTATGGACTCCCAAACAAAAGAAGAAGAAGCTGCAAATATTCTTGTAATCTGTGAGTTTGAGGATGTTTTCCCTAAAGAGTTACAAGGATTACCCCCATAAAGGGAAATTGATTTTGGAATTGAGTTAATCCCTGGTGCATGACCCATTTCCAAAGCTCCATATCCTATGGCCCCAACTAAGCTTAAGTAACTGAAGCTTCAATTAGAAGAGCTGTTGCAGAAGGGTTTTATTAGGCCAAGTGTGTCACCATGGGGTGCCCCAGTGTTGTTCGTAAAGGAAAAGGATGGAACCTTAAGGCTGTGTGTTGACAACAGGGAGTTGAATAAGATCACCATAAAAAATAAATATCCTTTACCGTGAATCGATGACCTGTTTGATCAAGTGCAAGGAGTAGGAGTCTTCTCTAAGATTGATTTGAGGTCAAGGTACCACCAACTTATGATTAAACCTGAAGACATCCCCAAGACTACATTTAGAACTAGGTATGGTGATTATGAGTTTCTAGTGATGCAATTTGGCCTCACCAATACTCCCGCAGCTTTTATGGATCTTATGAACAGAGTCTTCAGACCCCACTTAGAAAAATTTGTAGTGGTGTTCATAGATGACATTCTTATCTATTCTAAGGACAGAAATGAACATGCTGATCATTTGAGGATGGTGTTACAAACACTGAGAGAGCATCAACTTTATGGCAAATTAAAGAAGTGCAGGTTTTGGTTGGAAGAAGTGGTGTTCTTAGGACATGTGGTTACAAAGGAAGGAATCAAAGTTGACCCCCAACAGGTGAAAGCAATCACGGAATGGTCAAGGCCTACCAATATCACTGATATTAGAAGCTTTCTCGGTTTAGCAGGTCACTATTGAAGGTTCGCCAAGGACTTTTCAAAAATAGCTTCACCCATAACCAATTTGCTGAAAAAAGCGAACAAGTTTGAGTGGACCGAAAAATGTGATAACGCTTTCCAAGAGCTAAGACAGCGACTAACTACCGCCCCAATCCTAACGCTACCAATGGAAGGCAAGGAGTATACCATCTATAGTGATACTTCAAAGAACGGATTGGGTTGTGTTCTGATGCAGGAAGATAAGGTAGTAGCTTATGCCTCTCGACAGCTTAAGCCTTACGAGAAAAACTATCCTACTTGTGACTTGGAATTAGCAGCCGTGGTCTTTGCGTTTAAAATTTGGAGACATTACTTATATGGAGTCCCATGCAAGATTTATACTAACCATCAAAGTTTTGAAGTATATCTTCACTCAGAAGAAGCTCAACTTGAGGCAACAACATTGGCTTGAGCTGCTTAAGGATTATGATTTGCAAATTTAATATCATCCAGGAAAAGCAAATGTTGTAGTAGATGTCCTGAGTAGAAAAGTGCAACATAGCCCAAATACTGTTTTAATTACTCAGTTGAGTCTCTTGAAAGAACTTAAGGACTTGGGAATTCAACTAGTATCCCATGGGCACGTACATGTTCAATTATCAGCACTTACCTTACAACCTTCCATAGTGGAGGAAATCCGAGTGAACCAAGAAAGTGATCTTGAACTCCAAAGGATAAAGCAAAATCTAGGGAGAGGAAAGTCTCCCGGGTTTGTAGTACATGAGGATGGGACCCTGCGATTCCAAAATCGCCTATGTGTGCCCCAAAATGAGGAATTAAAGAAACTGATCCTAGAGGAGGCTCATATTACTCGCTACTCAGTGCATCCAGGAGGCACTAAGATGTACAGATATTTAAGGCAATACTTCTGGTGGAATAATATAAAAAAGGAGGTTGCAGAATATGTAGACAAGTGTCTGACCTGCCAGAAAGTCAAAGCAGAGCATCAGCATCCCGTCGGTGAATTGCGACCCCTAGAGATTCGCACTTGAAAGTGGGATTCGATTTCAATGGACTTTGTTATGGGTTTACCCCTTTTTGCCTCGAAGAAGAATGCCATCTGGGTTATAGTCAATTGACTTACCAAGTTGGCCCATTTTTTGCCAATCAAAGATACCTGGGGAGTTGAAAAAATAGCTCAGTTGTATGTCAAAGAGATAGTCTGACTACATGGAATCCCCTTAGATGTAGTATCGGATAGGGATCAAAGATTCCAGGCTCGTTTTTGGCAAGCACTTCAAAAGGCCTTTGGGACCAAATTGAACTTCAGCAGCTCTTATCACCCTGAAACAGATAGGCAAACGGAAAAAGTGAATCAGGTTCTAGAAGACATGTTAAGAGCTTGTGTATTAGAGTTCCAAGGAAAATGGGAAGATGATTTGCCTTTGGTGGAGTTTTCTTGTAAAAACAGCTATCAGTCTACCATCAGAATGGCCCTATTTGAGGCTTTATATGGGAGAAAAGATAGAACCTCATTGTGCTGGAGTGATTTGGATGAAGCATTGATTCTAGGCCCTGAAATGATCCAGGAATCCGTGGAAACAATAAAAAGGATTCGCGAACATATTAAGGTTGCCCAAAGTCGACAAAAGAGTTATGCGGACAACAAAAGGAGGCCTTTGGAGTTTCAAGTAGGAGATAAAGTTTTTCTAAAAGTATCACCAACTAAGGGTATCAAGAGGTTCGGGGTACGAGGCAAATTGAGTCCATGATATATTGGACCATATGAAATCATCAAAAAGTTGAATCCTGTAGCTTGTCGTTTGGATCTGCTAGTAGAGATAGAACACATGCGTAATGTATTTCACATCTCTAAGCTTAGAAAGTATACCCCAGACCCAGACCATGCCATTGTACCTGAACATATTGAAATCACTGCGGGTTTAGTATATGAAGAGTAACCGATCCAAATACTAGATCGCAGGATTAAACAGTTGCGCAACAAGCAAATACCTCTAGTCAAAGTGCTATAGTCAAATCATACCCCCCAAGAAGCTACTTGGGAGACCGAAGAGGAATTGAAAGCCAAATATGTATAATTATTTGAGGTAATCTTGCATTATATGAAAAAGTCAAAAGTTTCGAGGGTGAAAATCTTTAAGGGGGGAAGACTGTAATGGCCCAACCCTTAAATTATTTAATTATGTTCATTTATTTAATTACTTTAAGTTCATAAATTTTCTTCTCTCATTTCATTTATTCACCCCGATGGAAAAATTTTATTTGGATCCTCACTTGGCAATTTGGATTTTAATTTTTTATTTAGTTGATTAACAAAAACTTTGAGAGAATTGATAGTAGGCCCTAATAAGTTTAACCTAAGTAATTTATTTTGTTTTCCGTAACATTACAAAGCTATAATTTTTAGCTTTGTAAAAACGTTATCGTTACAAAGAGTTTTCTTCCCGAACCAAATTTATTTCGGCCGTTTTGAAGCCCAATAAGTTTGCCTATACTTTTACACTAGTTACCATGGTTAACTTAACCATGGCCAGTTTAAAAGGTGGCAATTAGTAGATAAAAACTCAGCCAAGTGTGAATTAGTCAACAAAGCTCAAAGCAATCCAAAATCATCTTCTCTCTCCTCCTTCTCTCCCCCCTCACGGCAGGCAGAACTGGGCAGCCCTTTGGCGTGTTTTTCGGCCGTTTTCCAGCCAACATTGGTGGTTTTCGAACCCCCAACATCCTAGTACCTGAAGCTATCATCCTCCTTCATCAAAACCCCTAAACCTCATCTCCATCTCAACTTACTTGCACTCTATGTGAGTAATCTTCAACTTTGGTTTTGTTGGTTTTGATTTTTATCTTAGTTTTGATTTTTGTTTTGATGTTTTTGAGTGTTGATCACGATGTTTTGATAAGAAATAAGAGTTATTTACATGTTGGTCATGGTGGTGTTAAGGTTGAAGCATGCTAGGTTAGGATTAATCTTTGATCATGCAAGCTTAATGTTAAAGTGTTGGATTTTGATTGTTCTATCTTTGATTTGGTCATCTTTTAATCTATTGGTGTTTATGTTGATGTTTTTGGTGATTTCACATGAGGTTGAGAGAGTCCAAGTTGGCCATAAACTAGGGTTTTGGCAAGTAATGCATGCATGGTTTGGATTAATTTAGCCTTAATCTTGGTTTTTGTGGCTGTTTGGTTGAAAAATGTTCTCTTTTGGGTATGATTATGAAGTGAGTTTGAGTGTGGTGATTTTGTATGATATTAGGATGGGCCAAATCTTGCTTACATGCTTTTAAAAGAATGGTTTAAGTTGAGAATTTGTGTGAAAAAGTGAGGGAAAAGCTAAAACAGTGAGGGCTGAAAATTTTCAAGAAAACAAGGCAGAGTTTGGCAATAAACTAGTAATGCACGGCCTACCCAAAAATTATGATTTTTGGTGGGTGCATATTTCAGTGTGTTAGCTTTCTAATAGCTCTTGAATCGCCTTCATCTGAGGTCTGTGGAAAAAGTTATGATCGTTTTACCGAAACGGCTCAGAATGGACCAACACTGACATGCTTTGGTTCTAGCCTCATTTTGGGAATCCTATTGAGGGAATCAAGCTTGGTGTTCTAAATGAAAGATTTTTGAGACTTCCTAATATTTCTATATTAGGGTTTTGAGTCTCAATCCGAGGTCAGATGATTAAGTTATGAGTCATTCTCTCCTAAGCCTCTGTTATGCTTACTTTGCTTTTTCTAAATTTTTAGCTATGAATGAATACTTTTGCTTAACGTATGTTCCTACAACGGTAATTCTGTACATAATTCGGGACTAATCTATAATTCCTTCCACTTTTGAGCATAATATTATTCCGTGAGCTTACATTTAAAAATTTCAGGTACGTTCATTGCTTTTGTCTTTAGTAATCATCACATATTTGTCAAAATTATACTGTTTTGGTAAGTACATCAATGAATCAGTTAACTCGGTGATTTATCACATAACTAGTAACCCCATCAATTATCAGCTACTGGGCATAGCCCTTCAGTTACCTGCGCGACTTCAGGCCAGGTCCCAATCGGCTTGGCAGGTGTACACCTATCTTCAGATCGTAACAGTTACCAGGGGTTCACTGTTAGATAATAATTGACAACGCAGTTTCATATTCATCTTGTTCCCTGTGTTTAATTAAAAATGAATTACGATACGGGCCCAACGTGTTTTTGTTCCATGAATGTTTAACAATACAGGAATGCATGTACTGAGTTTCAGCTCACATTTCGAAATGTTTTCATGTTTTGTTTTAGGAAAGTGTTCGGTGAATCACCATCAAGCAGGCAAGACGGCTGAAGAGGATAAGTGAGCCAGGAAATCTTTATGCAATGGGGGTGTATTATTGTTGACATGTTATAATAGCGAATTGTGGTATATATTTTGGTGTTGAGACTGTATATTTTTTTTTCAGAATTCTATATTTTGGTGTAATCCTTGACATGTTTGTATGGTTTTGATATTAGAAAAACTTTCTCTATATTTGTTGAAATGGTTTGATAGGTTGTGATGGGTGAATGCCTTTGATGGTAAAGATTGATTATTATGGCTCAGTTTATCATGTACAAGTAAAGTCTTGTCCTCGTTGGACAACGGTAATGCCTATTCATTTGGGTTATCATTTATAATTGGGAAGAACTAGTGAAAGAAATGCAAACAGTAATTGATGTATCGTTGGGGCGTTACACATACTACGCATGGGTGAATCTATGTTGAGCATTGGGGTGCCCATGGACACCCCTAGCCAAAAAAAAATTAGTGAGCTATATTTTGAAAAGGGGTTAGATTGCTATACATGGATACTCCTAAAATGGGCAGTTTAATATATGAATACCCTTATTTTATATGTCTAGATCTGCCAATACCTATATAGATAAGATTGTTCTAATCTCTCTTCTCTATCCTTGTGACTATTAATTTAGTTATTAAGCATTTCCCAAAATTATATTTCCAACAGCCACGACCATGACCATGACCATGACTCATCAAATCATGGTGGCTTACATCATAACATTGATAGCCTAGCTGCACTACCCTAGGTCCCATCCAGTGGTGGAGGGAACGTGGTGTTAGTGGTGTCAATTGATTACCCTGCCACTCCTAAAAACAGTATGCGCTAGAATTGTAAAAAGAAAAAGGTTACAATAAATAAAATTTCTCGCAATTAGATACATGGAGATGTGCTTAGCCTAGTAGTTGGGGTACCCACATGAATGATTGTTCTTTACCTTTAGGTGTTGCGAACTTGATTCCAGGTATGCCAACTTTGATTCTCTTGAATTTTTAAATTTCATTTTCCCCAGTATGAGTCGTCTACGTGGTGTCATTGTCTATGGGTTTGTCATCTCTCCAAATATGTAAGTTTAAAGTTTACTAATTCTAGTTCATTACTTTAATTGGCTTCAATTTGTTATTTAATTCTTTAATTTATAGATTTGTTGCTTAATCCTGTAATTTATAGATTAATTTGCTTTTTTAGTTTAATTTATGAGTTGAATTTGCCAATTTCGATTCTAAAGTTGTTTATTTTGTATGTTTAATTTTAATTCTGAGTAAAAAATGTATAGATATTTCAAAAGATAGCACTTTAGTTGATCTCAATAGTTCAATTTGTTGCTTAACCCTTTAACTTATAGGTTAATTTGCTTTTCTTTTTTACTTTAATTGATGAGTTTAATTTGCCAATTTCAGTTCGAAAGTAGGTTAATTTGTGCGTCAATTTTAATTCTATGCTATTAAATTTCAGCTTATGACTACCGTTAGATAATATATTGTGCACCATTATCTCCGATCTGCTTATCTAAATTCTTGGCTTCGTCAATGGTCCCATCTACACATTTCATAATTCATGTCCAGGGCAGCACGTGCGCGTTGCCCATTAGCTATCACTCTGTTCTTGTTCGATTCTATCCATCAAACAATCCAAGGGTCTACCTCAAACGATTAGAGAATATGCCTGTCTGTAGTATATAATAATATGTTCCTGAAAATATTTCATTAATTAAGGATTTGTGATGTGAGTGGAATAAAGAGCCCAGAAAAAAACAATGAAGAAACCCTCTAACAAACTGTAACTAAAAATTCCAAGTCTTTAACAATCATAAAACCCCACCAATGTAAAATGGTTAAGTATCAGTGCACAAATTCGCGCCCTCAAACAAATAAAGCTAGCCAGAGCCAAGGCACGTCATTTCTCAAGTGAAATATTATTTCACCCGCATCTTAAAAACTGTTATGAAACATACAAGCATTATTATCATTTAGTCACCCCAACACCAACAAACTTTTGATAACAAAATGAGTCCATACAATAACATTTCTCATGGTTGGACGTTAAACAATAACCATAAAAATAGAGAGCCAAAAATGAGAGGAGCCCAAATGTCGAGCAAGATATGATAATAATTCTTTGTTAAAAAGATATATTTTCTGCTACTTCACAACAAAAATATTTTATATCCTCATGTGTGTGCATATGTGTGCATACCAATATATACACACATATATGCACACACAAGTAGAGAGATAGATTTATGTATATTTACATATATGCATGCACATAAACACTATATATACATATATATATATATATATATATATATATATATAT
>JACYFF010003369.1:18380284-18399500 GCA_017589665.1 Selenicereus undatus
ATATGTATATATATATATGTATATATATATATGTATATATATATATATATATATATATATATATATATATATATATATTAAAAGTTTGATAGAACTGATCTGGGAGTGACATGTAAGATAGCACATGGGAGAAGGTATCCACATATTGGAAATAATTTAATGTAAGATCGGATGCCATTTGAGATAAGAGGTTACAGAGGATGGAGGTAAATTTAATGCCAAAAAAAATCGAGTCTATTTAATAAAGCAAAAATTCACATGTTTTTAACTATTTGGTAATAAAATTTAGTTTAGAAAATATGTATTGAACAAAGAAATGATCTTAAATACAAAAAATAAAATGGATTGAACATTAACAATACAAAGTGAAAGTATTTTATTAGAATAGGAAAAAATTTAAAGAAGAATGGCCTCTACTTTTTAAGCAACTAAATAATATGGTATATCAATTTGTTTTTTGTTATTTTTTTAAAGTGCTATTTATTTTTCAATATTGAATTTTTTTTTGAAAAATCTTATTATTAAATGTGAAAACTGTTTGGTTTAAAGGATTTAAATAAACTAAAATAATCACCCAATCGATCATCAATAGTATTAATAATTTATTGCAATTTTAGGTATTTCATTGAAATACCCAATCTATTTGAGCCTTTTACTCTAAAATATCATCATTTTTTTCTTTGAGCATTGGCTGCTTCCTCCCTCCCTTCTCTAGGCTAAGAAAGTTCTAGTTATTTTTATAATGTAGTTTCATACAAAATCCGTAATGTTCTATGAGAATAATATTTTTGACATATCTAACATCTAAGAAAAGTAAAACTATTAGTTAGCTAGGTCAAGTGGTTTCAAATTTGATTTTAATTATGGTTACCTCTGTTATATTCCCATCATAATCTATTTAAAAAGGCCATTTAATTTAATATATTTAGTTTTTGTTAAAAGTGTAAACTTCCTATCCAAAAAAAAGAACAGTTACAAGTGCAAACTTTAAGTTACAACACAAAAGTTAATTCACGGAACAATTTTGGTTAGCTAGCTAAGAAAATATGCTATTTTGCAGCACAAATATACGTGTGATTGAACCAAGTAAAGAGCACTTTCTGGAATGGTGGGACCAAATATAGCTCATATGTGGCCCATCCTCTATGATAACTAGGTGCATGGACGTATTTTAATTCACAGACTAGAAAATTCTTCTTTTAAGCATGCTTGTTTAAAATTTTTCTACTTTCAAATATGTATGCTAGTTTGTATATGTCGTAAGTAGAATTACCATTGCTTGATTCATTTTGTTTATTGCTTCTATTTTCTCATTTTGTCCCTTAATTTTTTTGGGTTTCCTTCGGCTTCTTTGTGTCGTCTCTTTATACTTTTGCTTTAGGACTAGAGAAGTGAGGAAAAACAATTGCATCACTAATTCATAATTAATTCTATTTTAAAAAAAACATTAATCATATATTTCTATTATTTATTTAAATAAACTATGTAATTTTTATTTCATGCTCAATATCTAATAGAAGTTCAAGTGGAAAATCCAATCAAGATTGACTACTTTAAAGCAATCATATTTTGAAAGTTAGTTTTGAATATTAAGCTTAATTTTAAGTAGATTAACTTTCTTTAGAAAAACATTGTAATATTATAATTTCTATAGTTTTTAATTTTTTATAATAGTTTACATTAATTACAACTCGCTAGGACCCTCGTGTTGCCTCGGGATTCATTATTTGAATAAATTGATCCCAGGGCACTTTAGAAGTGTTCAATCTATATTTTTTTAAAATTAAAATTTTATTTTTTTATTGGAAAAAAATGAAATTTATGGTAATTTTGACAAAATATGCTAAGCATATCAAAAATTCAAATGGAACATTGTAATGTTCTACCAAGAAGTGAATAATAGGAGATTCTCTATACTCTATAAGGACTTGTCCAACTGTCTGTGTGTTACATTGATACCCTAAAATTGTGGAATAAATCTCTACATATTTTTAAAGTTTAGAATAGCAATAACAATATCAATTATAAAGTTTGAAAATTCATTAAACCCACATATACGCCTACGAACAATCTTTTAATGAAGTAGCCTGTGAGCTAAGAAGTTGAGATAAGAAGTTAGCATCCCTATTTCCATACTTTATAGTAAAACACAAAAGAACTAAATATCTGAACAAAATTAATCACAACAACATCCTTGAAGTCATCACCTTATTTTATCCATGCCCAACGAATCTCTAGGGAGTAAATTTCAACAATAAGATCGTTAACCCATTTTAGTGCTCATTTACATTCCATAACTTTTACCAATTTCTTCTCAAATCAAATTGACTCGACAAAAACTTTGTAAAATATACTTATACCAGTCAAACCCATCCCAAACTACAACGATAAGTCCCACACACCGCATATCTATAAAAAAAATTCAAATTCACCTTCTCGCTAGGTGTCTTCTCCTAGTTTTTTAATAAGTTGTAATCTTAGGCAACTATTGTCATTAGGTATGATTGCATCCTTGAATTACTAAAGTAGTGCCTCCGTCTCCATCCTATGAACCAAATTAAGCAAAATAAAATTAGACAAAAATTCATGAAAATAGAATGATTGCAAGAGAAAATACGGCATTAGATAGAGCCTAAAGCCTATGGTCTGAAATCTATGATATAAGCAAGACCAACCCGAACATTTAATGTTTGGCACCGTATATTCCATATAATCTTTACCTTCCTGGACAAAATATCCTCAAAATATACCTTAACCTTCTCTTGAATTGGAACTGAACAATTATAGATAGATCACATTCTAACTCTAGATTCCACTTTTTACAACACGAACCTAAGTATATGAAAAGAAGCTTCAAGAAAACATAAATATTGCTTTAGTGCAACTACTAACAAAGATAAAGAAAAAAAAAGAGAAGATAATTGGGGGAGGGGGTGGGAGGAGACC
Source organism: Selenicereus undatus (assembly GCA_017589665.1). NCBI lineage: Eukaryota > Viridiplantae > Streptophyta > Magnoliopsida > Caryophyllales > Cactaceae > Selenicereus > Selenicereus undatus. Next base: position 18,383,231 of record JACYFF010003369.1, read on the forward strand.
ACAAAAGTGAGAAGAGTAGAACAAAAGTAGCACATCTCACTAATTTCCACTACGACTACCACAAATTCACTATCCTATACTTGATGGAGTTCCCTAGCAAATTTTATTATTTTTTTTTATATCCAAAAAATGCATAAACGTGTTCCTGTATGATTAAAACTAACATCCATCCAATTAGGCAACGTTGACTATTTTGTAAGGGCATAATGATGGACATCTCAGTTGAGGATTAGTAACTACCCATCACACAAAAAGGACAACCGAACACTACCCCAAGATGCCATACTACTACATATGATACCCAAAAAAAAAGCAAGAGAATTTCTAAACACTCACAGCCATGCGTCCATTAGACAAAGAAAACAAACTTAACGCATTCATTGTCTAGAACCCCTCCCCATAGAAAAAAACAGAACCAAAATACAAAACAAATAAGTAACAAAATAAATAGTCATTACTCATAAGGCATGTGCATATTAGGAACTCAAACGAAAGAACAGTACTATAGGAATGATGGGGGGAAACGACTTAACACATAACCTTATAAAGTAACCAACCTACTCGCTTGACATTCCCCCTCCCCCTAAAAGGAAAGCCTTACAAAGTCAATGAGGTAAGAATAAACAAAGAATTAATAGAACATTAAAGGAATGTGAAGTGTTTTTCCTTTTGGTGGTGCAGGTGGTGCTCAAATGGTTTGTCAATTGAGTATGAGGAGTCAATAGTATGTCTATCATCATACCCTTTTAAACCGAATAACGTCTATATAATCGAACAAATTTAACTGAAACAGGGAGACACATGGAGGGAATATGGCAAGCTCTTATCAACACCACCCATTGGAGAACACAAAGGCACTGACTCAAATATTACCATTTGAAATATCCCCCCCTTTGATTTTCATAATTTTCCTCCAAATGATGATTTGTACTTGGCGAAGAAGGTAAATTATAATAATGAAGAATACCCATATGGTCTCAAAAAAGAAAAAAAAACAACAAAATGAAGAAGACGACGATTGTAGTGGTAGAAACAATAGGATTTCATTATTTGTGCCCATAATGAATCCAATGTAGGAGACTCAATCAATTGATCAATTTGATATAAATGAAGATCAAAACTAACCCCCCTCCTCCACCAAAAAAAAAAAATGCCAGTTCGACTTTTGATGCAACCAAATTCTGCAATTTGTGAGCTACCTCAGGCTTTAGTATGAACAAAAAATATACAAAAAAAAAAACTTAGCAAGTGCAACAAAGATATACAAAAAAAAGTTTTCATGCAACATATTCATGAGAACTTGACAGATCATATTGTCCGTCACAAACCCAACTTGTAACACCCTCAGCCCCTACGGCCAGGAGTGTTACGTTTTCTTACTTCCTACCTCATTTTTGGGGCGAAGCGGACAAATTTTTCCCTAAAAATCGACCGTTTCCAGGCTAAAAGTCTTACAATAAACCCCTGCAATTAACGGAAGCGTAACACATTTTAAAATAAGCTCAATGGCTACACGCCGGAGTTCATAACTCAATGAGCAACTCGCTCGGAGTACATCAAACAATATAGTTCATTAACACAGGAGAAATGAAAAATACAACTCAATGGTTTACACAACCGGAGTACCGAGGTTTACATCCCAAAACGTAACTGATTTCAGCTAAAAGGACAACTGACAAATTAGATGGTTGGCTCACATGGCCATACATAGCGATTCCTAAACTGAATGCAGTACATGAACTAGAATACTTGTTACAAACGTATACAACTCTAGGAATACATTACATGACTTCGTTAAACATGTAAGACCCCTTCAAATGGGCACACATGACATCTTGCAAGCAAGGATAACCTACATCTTGGCATAAGTGACTTGGCTTCTACTTGTCATAATGCAAACCGGGGGAAAAGGGGGAAAGAGTAATGGGATGAGCAACCACACGCTCAGTGAGTACTCCCCGACTCCTTAAAACCAAAACCATTGTAGACAATATGTCCATTAATAGCCACATATCATGTGCTTATGTATTATCGTATTAGGCAATCATAGTCTCTAAGGATGGATTATTACCCATAAACTTCATTTTAGCCGCTTAACTCATTTTTAGGTTTTTAAATAACCAAATCTATTAAAAATCAAACACTCAAAACACATAAGCAAGCAATGAGGGCTAAGCATAGAACTTTCTTTCATAGAACTTGCACATTCAAACTCATATGCTCGATGCATTATAAGAATATGACCACGTATTACTTGAAATCGCATTCAGCTGAGCTTAGAAATCCTTTTCATTTGGCATTCATAGAAATCTTCCTTTCTTTCTTTGAAAACACTTTTCATAACCTTTTGAGATTTACATTCTTTAAAAGGAATTCTTTCGTATTGGTCCTATAAGGAACCTTATAAGCTTTTCACATTTTATTTAAATCTAGCCTCTATATGGCCCTTTAAAACTTTCCTTCTTTTTGAAATACTTAAAATGGAAAATGCCAACTATTTTTACTTGCTTATTAGAAAAATACTTCTCGCATAAGATCATTCTAGGGTGCTGATTGAGTGAGATCCATTCTCAACCCCATAGTGGGAAATAACGCTCACGCTTAAGCTCTTACTCCCGGGATGGCTACATATAACATATTGGACCATTACCCTCGTCAAGGTCTTTTAGGGTTTCCTACTACCAGGACTTATTCCCTAGGCTAACATCATTCATATCATATTGTCCAAAGCACATTATCTTAGCCAATTTAAAGCGTATGACCATAACGGCTAATAAGTTGCTACCTCTCACAGTGAAATCCGTTTTCATACAATGCACTCTCTTTTTATTTAAACTCGTTAGGGATTCTCTCGTTCTAGCAGGTTCACTCACAAAACTGTATTTGTATAGTTAAAATAAGCTATCGATTGCTAATAGTTATGGCTACTATTAGTTACAACCATGAAAACCTTCTTTTTCAAATTCACCCTCACTCGCAAGATGCAGCTTAATAACATAAAGCGAAGGGAGTTTACACGTAACACATTCAAACACTTCATAATCAATTCAACAGAATAAGCCACACATGGCCTCGCAATCCACACGATTGTGGTTAAATACAGTCCAGGCTCCCTCCCCACACAACAATGACCACAAAGAACTTCAAAACTCTCATTAGTTCATCCTCAAGCCATCCGACTACCAACTCATTTTTCGATTTCGTAAGCATAGCATCTCATAATAAAAGTCATAAAGAATGGCATAATAGCGATATATAACTTACCGAGCTATCTAGCATCCCTCCAGTGGCGCATTATGACATTTATAAACATGTATATTTCATTAAATTAAGTAGGTACTCAACAGACCAAAATGAACTAATAAGGCCTGAAACTAACTTAGAATCATCGACTTGAAACATTCTTGGGTCGTTTCAAGGTCATTTTTAGGCATGATTCAACTAGCTTAACATTCATCGACTTAAAGCATGCTTAGGTCGTTTCGAATGCTACCTTTAAGCATAATCAACTAACTCAACATACAAAACCTTAAGGCATCCGTAGGTTGTTTCAAAAGCTACCTTTAAGCATGCATCAACTAACTGAACATACATCGGCTTAAAGTGCGTTTAGGTTGATTCAAAGGCCACTTTCAAACATTAATTAACTAACTTAGCAGGCATCGATTCAAAGTCATTATCAAGTATTAATTAACTAAACTAACATATGTCGATTCACGGCATTGTTAGGTTATTTCGAAGTCACTTATAAGCATGGACTAACTAAACTTAACATGCATCGATTGGAAACATTCTTAGGTTCTTTTGAAGCCAATTTCAAGCACGAATTAACTAAATTAATTGGCATCGAATTAAAGCGTGCTTAGGTTGATTCAAGAGCTATTTTAAAACATGATTTAGCTAATTTAGCAAGTATCGATTCAAGCACAAATGAACTAATTTAACACGCATAATCTGGGCCTCAATTCAATCGAACTAAACATACATAATCACTTCACAATTTCAATCAGCCTAATCAACCTTAAACTAACATGCATCTCACCTTAAAGGTTAAAATGTTTCGAAATTATTAATACTTAGGAGGCGAGAAACACCCACCTCGATTCCAAGCTAGGGATTCGCTCAAAAGGCTTTTGGGCTCGGCTTTGAGTGCTAGAAAAACCTCAATCTTCGACTCACTTGTTGTTGTCTTGCCTAACCTATGCGAACAGACCCCAATCTGTCTGCTACTATACTGAATTCGAACCCCTAGGCCAGGACTGTTCTGCCTAGTTTCTGTCGCCTTGCGGGTGTGCTACTATTGGTGTTTGAATATTGCTCGACTCACTCTCTCTCTTCCGATTTCCCTATCGTGGACTTCAACCACCAATGGTGGAGGTGGTGGAAGTGCTCAAGCTTTAAAAACCTAAGCTCGTCTCCTCCTGCGCTAGAGGTCGTGCGCCGCCACCGTGTGGGGCAACCGCCGCCTAGCCTGGTTGTTGCCGGCAGTCTACCTTTGCCGTGGTTCTCCTCTCTTTCTCGTCCCCTCAACCTCTCTTTCTCCCTCTTCTCGAGATGGGTCACGGGCTGGCTTGGAGAAAACCCCCCTCTCGCGTGATTTTGGTCCTAGAAAGGGGAGCCTCGGCCACCCTTTTGTTCCCCCCCTTTTTTTTGTTATTTTGGTCAATTGCTCAATCAACTAAAATCGCTACTCCAATCTCGCATCTCTTATTCTAAACCTAATTGTTAATACAATCGCTCGTGGATCATTCATTCCCAAACTCGTCAACGTTTGATTTACTAATTAACGAAACGAATTCTAAGATTGACAACTAATCGAAATCGAGTTCCTATTCGATTTGGTAGTTGTTAATAACCATTAATAACGCTTACTAAAAATCATCGTAACCCTTTCAAACTCATAATAATAATATTAATAGCGACAAGAATATTCTTTTTAATAAAATTATTACTCACATAAGTACATCAACAATAGTTTAACTTGTATAATTAATAAAATACGATTTATAACTTAAAAAGACAGTACAACCAGCTTCAACGAAAAAGAAAAATGCGGGTGTTACACAACTTCTCAAGCGTTGGTGTCATATAGTCAATACCTGACCTTTAACCCGAAAATTTCACCATTCTTTGAGTATGAATGCACAGGGAAAAAAAGTACTTCGAAATTTGTAAACTTTGAGCCAATGCCTATTCATATCGCCGCCAAGTGAACGAAGTACATGAATGTTACAATCCAAGCCTGCGAGACCTGGACTTCCCAAGCAAACACTGAATACTGAAAGACAAAGTCATGTAGGAATCACATATGCCTTCTCTCAAAAAAAAGAAAAAAAAGGTACTAAAAAATTAGCAATAAGAGAAAATCTTGGCCCATTTTATTCCTACCAACTAATGCTAGGCATTCAATAATTACTTGAGCCACCATCCATACAATCCCAAAATGGAAATCAAGATAAGTATTTAGAAATTAAAAGTCAATTTAAATGAAAAGCATGAAGGAAAGAAAAGCGAGATAAAAAAAAATTATTGGAATTACATAAATAATTATTCCAAAAAATAGGAAATCACAAAATTTAAGGAATGCAACACTTACATTGCAATAAAAGGATAGTTGAGGCAAAGAGAATTTGTTGAGACTGACTATCCAAAATCCACACAATAGTTGAGATCTGAATCTTCTACAGTTTTATTGAGGACGAAGTATGGGTAGGATAATCGATAGCATAGCAGTTTAATAAAATAAATGATAAAAAAGTATAAAACCCAAATCAAACCAAAATTGTTCTTAAAAAAGAAATAAATAATCACATATCAGCAATCAAACTTTTGGTCTTTTAACAAGAGTACAAAGTTAAGAAAACATAGTCAATAACTGAAAAGTTCAAAACAAATAACTAAGTATAAAAACAACATTACCAGCCAATCATTGGAAAAACAAATTTAGAAGATTATAAAATTGAGAAAGTTAACAGCTTGGAACAAAAAGAATAATAAAAAAGCAGTTTATTATAAAAAAAAAATAGGTGAATTAATAATGTGAAACGTAGAAATTGAAAAAATGGAGTAATTATGTCATACTTTGCTCAGGAAAGTCTCAGCATGCCATCGAGAATGCTGAATTGAATATATTGAATTTGATACCTCAAAATCATGATTGAATTATACAAAATTAATTCTAAGAAATGATACATTTAAAAAAAAACAAATAAAGAAGTTGCAAAGGACCTAATAAATATATAGATACCTACTGAGGGAACCGGAGCAAGGAAATAAAGGAAGGAGTAGATAACTGGGTCTGTACCTCATAGGATCCTGCAGTGTCGAAGTCCAGTGAAAAACCTCCCAAAATCTCCTTTGAATTCTACAGCTCTTCTTTTGTTACCAAAAATTCTATTTCAATTTCTCCATTCTTTTGGGTAAAAGCACCAGACCAATGTAGGGGGGGGGGATGTTGTAGTGTGATCGTGAAATGGATAGAGAGATTCATAATTGGTAATTATCTTCATGATTAAAATTAATTTTTTTATTTGAAGGGTAGGCGATTGGATTACTCACGTTGGGGGGAGAGAGAGGGGGAGCGGGAGATTGACGTGCGAAAGTGGGAAATGAGCTAGGCATGGGACAGTAACTACTAATTTGTTTTTTTTTTTTAAATCAAGACAAATCTACGGCAGCGATGTATCAATTGATCAAATGGTGATAATCAACTTATTATCCGAAACTCACGGGGAGACCAGCATGCCCAACATTTCTTTTATATTATACTAGTCTAGACCCGTGCTTTGCACGGTGCATACTACGGTAGATAGTTTTTGTGTGTGTATGTGTGCGTGTGTGTGCGTGTATATATATATATATATATATATATATATATATATATATATATATATATATATACACATATAGAGCGAGAGAGAGAATTAAAATAATATAGGAATGTTCAACAGAAACTCAAATTTATTGAAAAATATAATTAGATAGCAATTTCATGCACAATCATCAAAACTCAATAATTAAAACAATAGATGATTGCAAAAGACATGATGTAAAGAATGATAGAGATTATAGGTAGTCAAAATGTAACTAAAATCATGCTAAATGACATGTTGATATGTTAATTTGTTGCGCCAATGACGGAGAATCCACATTCTCTTCTTGTACCCACAATAAAAATTAAGTTCTTTGTAATTATTTCATTAACAATGATATAATTGAAGCCTATAATTGCATCATGTATACCTGGTGTACCTAGCATCAATATTTCGTAAGTAATACACCTCCTCCTCCCAACTAACTGGTGCAATAAGAGTGATAGGCAATTCTACTTCATGGTATCGTGGAGGCTCCACAACAAATACCCATGGTTTACTTATATAATCATCTATAATCGTATATAGATAAGATGACCATATGGTTGCAGAGGATGTTCTCGTGCGATAGTTAGTAATTGAAAAATAAATTGTGCAAAACGTGGTGAACAGTAGAATACTTGAGCTGCATATGAATCCAATTCTGTTGTACTTGTATGCAAAAGAACCCGAGCATCCTCATCACGAACAATAAATGTTCTATAACCGGTATGATCTCGCAATAAAACCCTAAAGATGTACCTCTAATTCATATAGAAGAATATTGTACGTAATAATGTACACAGACAACTTGAAATGTATGATGAAGACTACTTAACAATAAAAACCCATTGTCCATACCTTCTCTGAGTTAAACTTAGAGTTGCACATGTATAATAAGGTACATTTAGAGCAAATACATAAGTGTTGGCACTTTTTTTGCAAATAGTGCAAGCATCATAAAGCAGCGGGTAGATCTCATCCACATATGCAAAAATGCGAAAATATATAACCTGTATATATTAAAATAGCATTACGTTTTATCTAACCTGTAAGCATGAAGTTATTTGTTATATAAGTATGTGTCTTACACTTTGCACAACTGTGCATTCATTCAATCTTATTCTTTTTGCAGCAAACAACGTCTCTAGATTTACAAACCTCAGTGTTCTATTGTGCATGAAATCAAAGTGGTGCATCACACCTCTGGTCCCAGAGTACCTAATGCATACAATGAGAGTATTATATTTGCCAACAATTGCATATGACTTAGATGGTGAATGAAACACACAAGTAATGTTTACCATCCTTCAAAGTCCTCTGTTATTTAAATATCTGGATTAATCAACAATTTATTTATCGGCAAAGTAGAAACTGATATACCTATAAGCGCATAGATGTGGAAAAAATATATGTTACAAAAGCATACCATTGTAGTGCTGAGAAATAAACACTTTTACATACAAAAGATATGGTAATTGGATTTGGAGGGTACCTTCATAAATTTTAATGTGCATTCTAGAAGCTAGGAGTACATTTTCTTCATATAAATGTTGTTGAAGATAGGTGCCCTCCACCTCCGCAAAATCTCCCCACAACGTTAATCGCAAAGTCTGCATTCTGTATTTGTGATTATATGTGCTATTATTGGGTAATAAAAATACATTAATAAGAAAGCGGAAATGATTAGCGATGAAAATACAAACCGCATATTAGAAAGTAGCAATTCTGATTTTGCAGTGCCCCTAGTTCTTGTCTTTTCCAAAGGGGACAGAGCAACTACCATATCAATGATGTTTGCACCAGAACAAAATAAAAAATCTTATAAATATCTACAGAAGCATATAAGTAGAATCGCCATATGTAAATTGTAATTTGTAAACTATATTTACCTCTTATGTTATCATGCAACTTAAGACGTCGCGAGACATCGATAAACGATACAAAGGGCGGTAAGTGCTGGTAGGGAATGTCAAAGCAATCATTAATGACATCTTCAAGTCTCGTTCGTGGCGTAAAAATGAACTTCAAATTATTGGTGACCACATTCCTTTCTTCGTCTATTGCAGCATCAACTGAGATCCCAGAGATGTGGAAAACATTAGCAGCTTTGACTATAGAGTTCCACTGATTAATAGCATCATCACCTTCCATGATGCCAAATATCTCATCGTGTTGTAAAACAATATCGTGCTTTGATATTCAGTATACATCTACATGTTGGTGACATTTTAAGAACTTAGATTAGCTCGGTCCCTAGGAGTCCATGAATATAACTTTCCAAATTTTGCATTGTTCGTAAGTACAAACCTTCATGAACTCATGAGATGAACAATTACTGTCGCAGATCTATTGTAAGGATTGATGGCACATATCGGCATCGAACTGTGTACTAAACTTGTCATGTCTATAATCATAAAGAAAGAAATGAAATACATATAGATTAGCCTAAGATGTAACAAACTAAATGTAGTTGTAAACATAAAACACTAAGTTCAAATGTGTAATACCAATAACAACAACATAATTAATGGTCTGGGACTAACCAAGAATCATCAACATCGTTAAAACCTTCACGGTAGACGATGTTCTTGGTCATATTATTAGGCACACCCTTTTTACTACAATTCAAAAACCTTAGCCCTGATGGTAAGTGACGCGGGAGACTGCCACATATAATTGACCATGCGAGCATATAGGTTTTGGTAGATATACAGCTACATATTGCAACATTTGACCTTGACTTTTGTTAATTGTCATTACCAATGCCAATTTCAAAGGGAATTGTCTTCGCTTCAAGGAAAATGGTGAATCCTTATCTGAAGGACTTAGATCAATACATGAGATTGTTACCATTTGCCCTATATTTCGACCAGTCAAGATTTTTGCTTGGATGACCTTACTTCCAAGTCTTTGAATAGCCAAACGGGTGCCATTGCATAAGCCAATTGAAGGATCAAGGTTTCTTAAAAGAACAACTGGAGCACCAACTTTCAGCTCAACTTCATGATTTGGGAAACCCGAAAAGTTCATGTCGTTTAACAGTTCTAGTAGATTAATGCCATCAATATAAGAATTGGTAGTACATGGTAGGAATGTGTCTGAACTAAAATATGTATGGCTACTACCCTGGAAGTATCGTCGGGATCCGAGAATTCAAATCATCGACATCTGTGTTTAATGGTGCCAGTATACAACAATCTTGAAAGTATTGTTCATCTTGGTACCTATGAAGTAAATTTGGATACACAAACTCTATCAAATTTTTGAGACCGTTGTTGTCATTGTTGATAATGAATTCTTCAAGAATCTGTATCCAATCTGGCTCGCTACTTCCTAAAAATGGATACCCTCGTATGAAACCATTACCAACGTTTTGGGTCCATTCGGCAAAACTACTCAATCACGCTTGGGCATCATGACTTAAGTTTGAATTCATTAGCCTCATGTTCAGCCTGAGATGTATCATAGTACAAGAAGGCCAAAATATTGCTTCTGAGATTGATGCTGCAACTACATCTGCCCGATTACCCTTAGTTACAACTCGAAACACTTGCCTCAAATCACCTCCAAAAATGAGCAATTTCCCCCCAAAAGGTTCATTGGTAGAACAAACGTCCCTGAAGGTGCACTCAACAGCCTCAAACATGTAGCGATGAGTCATAGGAGCCTCGTCCCATATTGTCAATGATGTTTCCCTTATTAGTTCTGCTAATTCAGATTGTTTTAAAATTGAGCAAATAGATGTCTCATGTACATTAATTGGTATCTTGAACATCGAATGAGTTATTTTTCCCATATGCAGCAACAAAGCCGCTATACCAGAGGACGCAACTGAAAGCACTATTAAGCCTTTGGACCTGATATAGCCAATAAGAGCTTTTTCCAGAGATATGTCTTCCCTGCGCCACCACTACCATAAATGAAGAAGCAGCCTCCCTCTCCACGTTTATTTAACGTAGTTATGGATTGAAAACTTGCATTTGATCCTGATTTAGTGTCCGAAGGTACATGTCATGGTTGTCTTTTTCTATTGATACATCATAGTCAAGTTGCTACCTGATAAGTCTATTATCTATTCGCCGCAACATCTCAGGTGAAGGCAAGGGCATATGAGGATAGTCCCTTAATGACATTCCATTTTTTATTCAAAATTAACTCAAGCTCATACAATCCAAGGTTTCTCCTCTGTTCATTACTTATCTTTAGTTGGGGATTTCTTTGCTCTTGTTGTAACCTTCTGGGAACGTCATCAGTGAGATCTTCGTAATGCGCCTCCCATAATTGATTAGGTTGTCCCACTTCTGATAACATAAGCATTGAACAAAACATACTCCTTAGTTCAACCCCAGTTGCCCATGTTAATGCTTCTGTCAATGCTTCATCCCACTCATTAGTGTCATCTAACAACCCACGTGCTAAACAAGCTTCATTAAAGGTTGAATGTAGGGTTCCGTTAACAGTTCTTAAGTTTTCATAACATGTTGCACCCCGAACAATATGCAACAACATTCTCAGATAATTTCTTTCCCCCATGTTGGGGTGAGCATATGGTATTCGACCTATGCAAACCCTTTGTTGTCTTATAGTCCATTTCTTAAGGCTCTTATTCCATACGTAATAAATTGGGAATTCTGCATAAGTATATCTTCTTACATTCATATCTGCTATATTTGCGCAAAACCACCCAATGAGCTTTGTCACCTTCTCTGTTGCTTGATTCACCACGTCAAGAAGGTCATTTCGATAGTTGAAGACACTGTATTGTTGTCCTGGTAAGTGGCATTGTAGCAATTTGACAGATGGGTAGCGATGTGTTATATCGAACTCAAATATTCTCCAAATTGCATCTACAGGTGAGACATAATGACAATCTAAATACTGTTGTATTTCATGAACCCGTCTATATGAAGGTCATACTCCATCCTCGGTACTGTGAGCATTGTCTTCAATAACAAAAGTTGCTCGATCAAGTCCCTTATGCATATACTTTTCAAGATACTTAATAACCTTCTTTTGAGCGCAGCGCTCAACATTTATATGCGCATCATATTTGACAAAAAGGCCACAATTGTATGGTACAACCCACCTGTTATCAATGTTCGTAGCACGAATTGTTACACTTCTCCCATCATCTCTATGCCTATATTTGACAAACCCATTCTCTTCAATAATGGTCTCATTAGAGAAGGTCTTTGAATAATATTTTGTTCACTTACTGCCATCCATACATGGGGCATAAGAAACACCATCACCACATGGACCATCAATCATGTGTCTTGTAACTGTTTCAAATGTTAGAGGGTCACTAACATTATCAGGTAGCTCAGCACATATAATGTTATCAATATCTTCTGCATAGGTTGGCTTATCCTCATTTGCTAAAGTAAGCAAAATATGAGCATGCGGTAAGCCTCGCTTTTGGAATTCAATAACATGAATATCTGTGAATAGGAGAAATGACAAACTTGAGTGATAGAATAAATAGTGATATGTTTGTGTACAATGAAGAAGCTTGGTTTTACATGATAGGTATTTAGCTAACCAATATAAAAAACACAGAGTTGGAGGAGAAACATACCTGCAATGATTGTGCCAAATAATTTTTTCTCCTTAAAATCTCGAGTCAGCTCTTTCAGCTTTAAGCGAAATACTCAAGTTATAGTGTCAGTCGATCACTGGCGCACTGGCCAGGTTGTTGGGATAGTGCTTCCATAATTTCAAGCCAGTTTGGGTTGCAAGTGAATGTCACAAAAAAATCTAGATAGCCCAGTTGACAACAAATGGCCATTACGTCAAGAAAGTGTTGCCTCATGTAACGTGGGCCTCCCGTGAAAGTTGCGGGAAATATTAACCTATTTCCAACTGCAGTATGATCATTCTCTCCAGTAGTAATTGCATCTTGTAGACCACTATACAAATCTGCTCGGAGTCTACCTTGGTGACTCCGTATGTAATTCAATCTGCATGCTTCTATTGCAGCATAATAATCAACAATGAATTGTAAAAATAAACGACCAAAACGAAGTAAAATGTTCCACTCATTCAATCGATATTGTATCAAGAATGCATAGAACTCTCGCATTGTGACATATCTTCTGTTACTGCTTAACCCTTCAGCGCATGGAATGTGTTCTAACCAACCATCAATTCCATATGGAAATAAAAGGGGATATTGGAGAGGCATATAAGATGGGTGAGTTTCATATATACACTGCAAGTTTCCATCTATCTTGCAAACAATAATGTCTCGGGTTTCCACATCAGTATGCTGACCACCAACTATGAGAGCTGGCAGTTCATCTGCCATGGGTCTTGTGTATTGGTGCCCTGCCTATGCTTCATTGATGCGTATTATTAAGTCAACAATATTGTTGACATAGAAGACATCTCGTGCATTTCGCAAGACCCGCACATAAGGATTTGTTGAATCAAGCATTTGTTGTAATGCCTCCAAAATTGTCAGATCAATGTCGTTAACACTTTGCTGGCTATTGCCCTGGATCGGTTTTGTACTTCATCATGTGTATCGTAGATGTACAATTAAGCAAATCTTGGCTTTCTTCCTTGTGTCGGTAGTAAAGAACCAATGTGATGGTAGTTTTGGCCACTGATACGGAAGGAGTAAGGACCACGACCATCCATTACAGTGTAGTCAATTGTCCCACCCATTGAAGTAAATGATAGCATTGAGTTGTAAGCTCTAATATGTCAGGCGAACTTTGGATCATTCAGTACTGTGTCTAGGGGATGAGGAGCTGGAGGCAGGCTTGATAATATGACTTGGCCATTTTGACAGCATAAGGTGAATCGCGGCTGAGACATGCTGCTACTTCTAATCTTTTCACCTAACAACATAGTAGCTTTGCAGTTGCTACATGAAACCATCTTTCCGATGAATGACCATCGCTCTGTAAATTTTCTATGTGGGTTAGAGTTCAGAGTAGTAGGCAGCGCCTGATGTTCACTTTGTAGATTAATAGTGTTTGCTGCAGCACGGGATATGGCCAATTGTAATGCTTTCGCTTCTACTTGATATCGTTCACGTTCTTGGATATATCGTGCAGCTATCTCATCTTGATTACGCCGCATAAATATCCTCCATCTTGCATTAAGTCAAGCTAGCCTATTTTGTAAACCATTTTCAATTCTTTGATTACTTTGTGGGTCTCTATCCATGACTACATTATGGATTTTTAAGGATCTTTCAGTTTCAAAGGCATGCATGTGAAGTCTATAAAGGGAACATCCTGTGCTTAGGAATGCATGTCACTCGTAATGTGTTGAAGTGTTTGATTGCCTCTAATGGATTAAGTTATATTAAAATTATTATGTTGTTTTAATATTCAATATTTTATATATTAAAAGTGAAAGACATAATGTAATCAAAGTTATACTGAACAACGGAATCACAACTTTGTATAAGTTCATGTACCTTTATTTACACGATGTTGCATTACTAATTTCATTACTTTGATATTCATTTCCACTAAATGAAATAAATGCATTTGTTTTTAATTTGATATTCATGCTCTAGATTGGGAATAATGATTTTCATGGTAGTTGTTAGTATCCTAGTTTGAATTCTAATTACTGATAACAATCTTCTACAGTTTTTTTTTTGGGGGGGGGGGAATACACGATGTTGCATTGCTAATTTGATTACTTTGATATTCAATTCTACTAAATGCAATAAATCGATGTGTTTTTTTAAATTTTTAGTTGATGTAGCTTTTGTTTATTTTTGTTGCATTTTTTCGTTCGATTTCCTTTTTCACTTAAATATTAAACATGAAAGAGATAATGTAATATAGTTATATTGGAATAATGATTTTTATGGTAGTTGTTAGTATCCCAGTTTGAATTCTAATTGTTCATAGTTTTGCATCCATGATTTCTTATCTTTTTCCTAAGGCTTTGTTGGTTTATCATTTTGTTGTTCTTCTTTGCGATCATGCTTTACGTTTTTGTCCATGATTTCTTAATCCTTTCTTGCATTTTTATTAAAAATTGGTTCGCCTAGTAACACTATAATTTTTAGCCTCAATAAAGATTCTGCTGTTTAATGGAAGATCAATATTATTTGCATTTGATATATCTATTGATTAGTGTATAATTTTTCTTGCATAGCTTTAGTTATGTATTCTCTTTCACATTCATTTAAAATAGGAATTGTCAACAAACATTGGCCTATTAATATTGGATGCTAGCTAATTTGATTACTTTGATATTCAATTCTACTAAATGAAATAAATCGATGTGATTTTATTTTTATTTTTAGTTGATTTTGCTTTTGATTATTTTTGTTGCATTTTTTTATTCGATTGCCTTTTCACTTAAATATTGAACATGAAAGATATAATGTAATATAGTTATATTGGAATAATGATTTTCATGGTAGTTGTTAGCATCCCAGTTTGAATTCTAATTGTTCATAGTAATATTCTACATCTTGTTTCTTGGGAAGGTACACGATGTTGCATTGCTAATTTGATTACTTTGATATTCAATTCTACTAAATGAAATAAATGGATTTGTTTTCATTTTTATGGAATTGATCTTAATTTTAGATTGCTTTTGGTATTTTCTTTTATTTCTTATATATTTTGGTCTTTGTAATTTTTTTTCTATGTTTAGTGAGGTACTTTGCCTAGCCTAGTCCCTTTATTAGCAATGTAAATAGAGGACTTGCCACCTCACCACCCTTCTCCCATGGTCACAACAATCACATTTTCACTAATCTTAAGTAATTTTTCAACAAAGAAAATCTGTCAAATCTCTCTCGTCATCTCTTCTAAAAAATATCATGCTTCATTTGGACTAACCTTCATTCCATTGTGACACACTTGAATGGAAGGAATCAAGATAGTCTCTTTGCATTCGATCGGAACAAGGCAGGTTTTAGGGGCCATTAGTCTTATCTTTTTCCTAAGGCTTTGTTGGTTTATCATTTTATTACTCTTCTTTGTGATCATGCTTTACTTGTGCGTCCATGATTTCTTAATCCTTTCTTGCATTTTTATTACAAATTGGTTCGCCTAGTAGCACTATAACTTTTAGCCTCAATAAAGATTCTTTTGTTTAATGGAAGATCAATATTATTTGCATTTGATATATTATTGATTAGTGTATAATTTTTCTTGCACCGCTTTAGTTATGTATTCTTTTTAACATTCATTTAACATAGGAATTGTCCACAAACACTGGCCTATTAATATTGGATGCTAGCTAATTTGATAACTATGACATTCAATTTTACTAAATGAAATAAATTGATGTGATTTTATTTTTATTTTTAGTTGATTTAGCTTTTGTTTATTTTTGTTGCATTTTTTTATTCGATTTCCTTTTTCACTTTGATGGGGAAAGCATTTGATTTTTCAAATAAATTACATTTAGCATATTAAAATTCAAAATTT
>JACYFF010003369.1:18399510-18427075 GCA_017589665.1 Selenicereus undatus
TGTAATTTTTTTTCTATGTTTAGTGACGTACTTTGCCTAGCCTAGTCACTTTATTAACACCATAAATAGAGGACTTCCCCCCTCACCACCCTTCGCCCATGGTCACAACACTCACATTTTCACTAATCTTAAGTAATTTTTTAATAACGAAGCTTTGTCAAATTTCTCTCCTCATCTCTTCTAAAAAATATAATGTTTCGTTTGGACTAACCTTCATTCTATTGTGACACACTCGAAATGAAGGAATCAAGATAGTCTCTTTGCATTTGATCTGATCAAGGCAGGTTCTAGGGGCCATTAGTCTTATCTTTTTCCTAAGGCTTTGTTGGTTTATCATTTTATTATTCTTCTTTGTGATCATGCTTTACTTGTGCGTCCATGATTTCTTAATCCTTTCTTGCATTTTTATTAAAAATTGGTTCGCCTAGTAACACCATAATTTTTAGCCTCAATAAAGATTCTTTTGTTTAATGGAAGATCAATATTATTTGCATTTGATATATCTATTGATTAGTGTATAATTTTTCTTGCATAGCTTTAGTTATGTATTCTTTTTCTCATTCATTTAACATAGGAATTGTCCACAAACACTGGCCTATTAATATTGGATGTTAGCTAATTTGATTACTTTGATATTCAATTCTACTAAATGAAATTAATGGATTTGTTTTTTTTTTTTAATTTTCACTTGATTTAACTTTTGTTTATTTTTGTTGCATTTTTTCATTCGATTTCCTTTTTCACTTTAATATTAAACATGAAAGACATAATGTAATATGGTTATATTGGAATAATGATTTTTATGGTAGTTGTTAGTATCCCAGTTTGAATTCTAATTGTTTATAGTAATATTCTACATTTTATTTCTTGGGGGGGGGGGTACACGATGTTGCATTGTTAAATTGATTACTTTGGTATTCAATCCTACTAAACGAAGTAAATGGATTTGTGTTTTTTTTTAATTTCCACTGATTTAACTTTTGTTTATTTTTCTTGGATTTTTGCATTCGATTTCCTTTTTCACTTAAATATTAAACATGAAAGACATAATGTAATATAGTTATATTGGAATAATGATTTTCAAGGTAGTTGTTAGTATCCCAGTTTGAATTCTAATTGTTCATAGTAATCTTCTACATTTTATTTCTTGGGGGTTACACAATGTTGCATTGCTAAATTGATTACTTTGATATTCAATCCTACTAAATGAAATAAATGGATTTGTTTTTATTTTTATTTTCATTTGATTTAAGTTTTGTATATTTTTATTGCATTTTTTCATTCTATTTCCTTTTTTACTTAAATATTAGACATGAAAGACATAATATCATATAGTTATATTTGATAGCGAAATCACAACGTTTATAAATTGAATGGAGTTTTTATTTTTGGTTGAATTTAATTTTTTTGTCATGCATTCTTATCATCAGGCTCTAGATTAGGAATAATGATTTTCATGGTAGTTGTTAGTAAAACGTTTGAATTCTAATTATTGATAATAATCTTCTACATTTTTTTGGTGGGTTCTCCAATGTTGCATTGCTAATTTGATTACTTTGATATTCAATACTACTGAATGAAATAAATCGATGTGATTTTATTTTTATTTTTAGTTGATTTAGATTTTGTTTATTTTTGTAAGAATTTTTTTATTCGATTTCCTTTTTCACTTTGAGGGGGAAAGCGTTTGATTTTGCAAATAAATTGCATTTAGCATTTCAAAATTCAAAATTTAAATATTAAACATGAAAGCCATAATGAAATATAGTTATATTTGATAGCAAAATCACAACATTTATAAATCAAACCAGCATAGCCGCCTTTCACCAAGAGGTACAAAAAGTGTAGAATATACAACTCAATAAACAAAATTTGATACATGCTAATCTATATGTAGATATATTGAAAATACCTGAAAATTCCAAAGGTCAATGGCCTATTAATGTTGGATGTTAGTTAATTATATTAGCATTAGTCATTAATTATTTTAGCTTATTTATAAATCAAAACAACATTTCTCGGTTGTTTATAAATCAAACCAACATTTCATTATTTATTATCACAACATTTCTCGATTGTTTATAAATTTGATCTCGGTCCATGGCCTGCCTCTCGAATCCTCTCTTCTCTTACTCTCTCTCCTCTCTGCCTGCCTCATTCTCTCTCTCTTCTCTTCGCCTGCCTCTCGAATCCTCTCGCCTCTCAAATCCTCTCTTCTCTCACTCTCTCTCATCTCTGTTGGCCTCATTCTCTCTCTCTCCTCTCTGCCTGCCTGTCGAATCCTATCTGTTACTCTCGGCCTGACCATGGATGCCATACCCAGAAACTGGAGGACCGAGATCCTTTCTTGGGTTTTGACGCCTTGGCTACGATAACCACCACAGCCGTTATCAGTTCGTTGAGTTAAAAGCCACCCAAGTGATGCAAACACAATGCCAACCCCCCCCCCCCAAAACCCACAAGCCTTGATCTATGAAAATTGGATGAGAACCACCACCACTGTTGTGCAGATCGGCCGAAACCAAGTATGAGAAAGGGGCCACACGCCCAACGCGCTGCTGAGGTGGTGGCGTGTGGGCTCTCGTGCTTGCAGTGACAACATTTCTCCAGTTTACTTTCTATGGCTACGTAGAACGGCGACGATGCAGGGTTTTGGAAGGAAGAAGATCGTGAAACGACTTTTGTTGGCGGCGCATGACGTTCACGCACCACCCCTTCCCGGTGCGTTTCTCCAGTTTTCTTTCTATGGATGCGTAGATCAGTGATGATGCTGTGTTTTGAGAGGAAGAAGATCGTGAAACGACCTTCGTCGGCGGTGCGTGGCTTCTCGATCTTCGTCGGCGGCGCGTGGGGGTCACGCACCCCCCTCCCCGGTGTCGTCTGAAGGGTATGGTCCTGGTTTCCTTTGTTTCTGTTTTCTACACCTTATTTGCTTTCTGAGCCGATGTGGAGACTCAGGCAGAGGGGGGTTGGGGGTTAGGATTTTTGGTTTGAATCTAGATTTTGGGGATATATTTAACTAACAAATTGAGCATGTGTAAGACAAAGATTAAATGTGTAGTGTATTAATATGTCGTGTATTCTCTCAGAAAAAATTAGTCAGAAAAAATTAGCGATTAACATGTTGGGAATGAATTTAACAGCACCTATATGTAGTGTATTCTGTCAGAAAAAATTAGGCAAAAAAAATTAGCTATTAACATGTTGGGGATGAATTTAACAAGTACTTATGCTATCATTATACCTGCTAATGATGGTCTCGATCTATCCCCCCCCCCCATGTTAAGAAGATAGAATGGATTAAATATGTAGTGTTTATGAAACCCTTTGCAGTGTTTGTGCGTAAATAGGGAATAATAGGGCAGCAAACATGAGTTCATTAATACCAAAAAAACAATAACAAAAAAGAGATGAGAGACTGACCTGAGAATTGGAAGCCTTCCAAATCAGATCGAAGAGCGAGATGGAGACAACTGGAGTCGAAACAGAAGGGTTTTAGGGCTCTAGGTCGGAGGCTCTAGAATGGGAATAGTGTTTTTTATGTGGTTTCCAGAATATGTTTTGATGATTTTTTTTCATGGTGAAATGAGTTTGATTCTCAATGTTATTCTCGTGAAGTGGGGCAATCAGATGTAGTTGCTATACCATACATAGGCCTAGATCGCAGGATAATGAATTCCCTATTGGAAGGAGATTGATTGTCAATGTTATTATCATTTCCTTTTTATGTATCTGTAATAAAACAATGTTATTCTTATTCCCTTTTTATGTATCTGTAATAAACGATTATATTTTTCTTGTTAATTTTTATTTTGTTCTGAATTAATTATTTAGTATGGCGGAATGAGATTGAAGTGAAGATTAATCTGATGGCCCAAAAGTTCTAATTTTTGACAGTGCAGGAAAAAGCTACGTCAGCAGAACATTGCTTTTACATAATAGTATAGATAATAGATATACAAATATTAACTTTGTAAACGACAAATGACAATAGATGGAAGTACAACACTACGAGGCTTTTATGACAGAGATAACATACTATGATATAATTAATTTTTTTTAATAATTTTATTTATGAAAGAATCTGTGCAATGCATGGGCTTATAATTCGTAAGAGCGTAACATAATTTTCATGAAACTAAGTGAAATCAAAATATAGTTTATTTAATTACTAAAATAAACCCATCCAACAAATGGGATGTCTCACATGTCAAATAAATTACTAAAATGTAGCAAGTAGTACATCATTATTACTGTTGATTGGGGAAATAAGATTTCACCAAATTGGGCCTATCCCAGTCAGCCCATAGACCAGGCCCACACTCTAAAAAATGGGCCCTTAGCGAAACCTAAGGGGCTCTACATAGGAGATGGAGTAGCCCAGGTAAGATTACTATTTTACCCCTTTTTTGAGGAAACTATAAATAGTCACCTACTTACCTCGGGAAGGGGGCTGGCAGTTCGACTCTCTATTGATATTTTACATTATCCCTCTCTAAATTGACTTGGACATTTGGACTAACTTGACCGTCAGAGAGGCGTTCCCCAGTCCACAACCCGGGAGTGCCCTTTTTGCGGTTCAGACCTTGGGGAAGAAGGACGCCAGATGTTGCTCATGTGCTATCCGATAGACCCGTTCTTTCGTCCCATGTCACCATCAATAGCATCTAAAGAGAATCCTCCGGAATAAGATTGGCACCGTCTGTGGGGAAACAGTGGTAGCGATTGTTGTAAGTGAAGCTACACGGGCACGGACTCGAAAAGTTCGTGGGCAAATCCCCAGTTAGGTAGCCTGCGTCTTCCCGAGAGAGAGGCGTACGTTACAGTGGATGCCCTGAAAAACTTTACGACCGTCATGACAGACACCATGACCCATCAGGTCTCAAAGCATGTTAAAAGGGCTATGGAAGCGGCGAACTCGGCCAGACCACTTCCTCATTTTGATTATGTACCTGCTGCTAGACGCGAGCCTTCGCATCGGCAGGACCGCGTACTGTTTCCCCAGCGGGAGACGTCTCGATCGAACCGAAGTGGTCGGCCCTATACAAACCAACAGGCTCGACACGTGGCAGTAAGGTCTAGCAGCTGCCCTATACCGGGGGAAACGGCCAAGTCCACCATTGCCTCCATTCCCCATGCGACTCACTCCAGGCAGACTGCCTGGCTCGAAGAATAAGAGCAAATCTCCAAGCCTAAAATGGAGGCCTCAGGCAAGCGGCGGTTCACTCCAGAACACCGTTCTCACCGTGGTCATTCTCAAAGTCCACCCCCACGGGGGACTTGCGACGTAGAACTACGCCGAGGAGACTGGTCTACGACCGGAACTTCGAGCCATGGCCAGGAGAGCACGACCCCTTCTGTTGTTGAAGTTGAGCGCCATCCCGAAAGCCATATTAAGGTTTCGGGGACCGCTGCTTGACTAGCAACACTCCCTTTCTCCGCCCCGTTCAGCGTAGACCTTTACGATGTGACAACCAACCTCGAGGAGCATCTAGCGGTCTATAAGGCACCGATGTATGGCCAAGACGTGGACAACGCTACATATTGCTGTTATCTCTTAGCTACCTTGAACGAGGTGGCACAATCGTGCTTTAACGGCCTACCCCAAGAAACTATCACTTGTTTTCAGGACTTAGCTGACAAATTTGTCAGCCAATTCATTGCAAGTCGGAAAGAGAGGAGGACCAGCATCCACCTTTCCAAAATCAAGCAGGGGCCACAGGAGTCCCTTGCAGAATTCGTCAAGCGCTTCCATCAGGAGTCGGTGCTGATTCCGGATCTGGAGGATGGGGTGGCGTACACTTCCTTCCTGAACGGTCTCAAAAGCGGCCGCTTCAAGTTCTTTTTAGATGAACAGAAGGAGACTACGTTGGCCAAGGCCTTAAGAAAGGCCACAGACTTCATCTGCACCATAGAGATTTGTGTCGACAATTCCGACACCTAGGAAAAGGCTAGGGTCCCAGGGGATAAGAATCTCAATCATAGTGACCGGAATCCTGGCCCCCAAGACAGGAGGCCGCAACTCAAAGCAATCGATTCCTAGTTCACCACCGATGCCAGAAGCATCCTCATGGAGGTTAGGGGACATCACATGCTTCAAAGACCGCCACCTATGACCGCACCACCGAAGCCGCAGAATGCCTAGAAATACTGCGAGTTTCATGAACAGAGTGGACATACCACTATTGAGTGCTTGGAGCTGAAGAAAACTCTTCATGAATTGGCAGATAAGGGTCAGATCGATTGATTTTGGAAGAGAGGTCCACGTTTCCTTTTACGAGAGTAGGAGCCCGTACAACCCCAGCCGCGTGATAAAGAGTGTTCGACGGAAGTCGTGGCCACTATTGCTGAAGGCTATGCGCAAGGTATGGCCCGTTCAGCTTGGAAGGCTCAGCTCAGAGGCACGCAACAGGTAATCACTACTAAGCAAAGTACCCGTATAATGGTGCCCACAATGGTGTTTGGTTGAAAGGAAGCCCTGCGCTTCGCCTCTCCACATAATGACCCCTTGGTCATTGAGATAAAAACAACTAGCACAATCATACTGCGAATTCTAATCGACATAGGTAGCTCTGTTGACATTATCACTTGGGATTGCTTGAAGAAGCTCATACACCAAGGACGTGACATCCTCCCCTTGGTGCACCCCGTCTTGGGTTTCAGTGGACAGGAAGTGAATCCCACTGGTATGATCCGCCTCTCTGTACGCTTTGGTGATATGCTCAAGGCCAAGAACCTGAAGGTCGTCTTCTTGGTCGTTAACATACCCGCGACGTACAATGTGATCCTAGGACGCCCAACCCTTTACAAGGTGAAAGCTGTCATTGCCACATACCTCATGTAGCTCTAATTCGAGGCTGATGATGGAAGTGTGGGCGAAATGCACGGGGACCAACGAACAGCCTGCGAGTGTTACTTAGTGAGCATTCAGCTTCTGGTAGAACGAGTGCAGGAACATGGGCCTGACAGCCCATCTTAGGCGGGGAAGCGGCCTAGAGTCGGACCATCGCCCGCTATCCCTAAAGCCTTGGTCATTCACATCATAGGCTCTGCTGAACCCTGAAGGCCACGACCAGAGGCCACTGACGACGTGGAGCACATTCCGTTTGGGGACGAATGGCCTGAGCACACGATTCAGCTAAACCGAGATGTGTCCAACCTCGACCGGAAGTCGCTGCTCACTCCTGGGGGAGTACAGGGATGTCTTCGCCTTAGGGCCCGAGGAAATTCCTGGCATTGCTCCAATCGTAATGGAGCACCGGTTGAACATGGATCCCCTCCATAGGCCGGTCGTTTAGAAGAAGCGCTAAATGGGCCAATGCTGAAGTACAAAAGTTGCTAGTGGCGGGTTCATTCGAGAATGCCAATACTCTGAGTGGATCTCAAATGTTGTGTTAGTGAAAAAACCCAATCGGACGTGGAGGATATGGGTGGAATTCAGAGCTCTAAACAGGGCTTGCCCAAAAGACAGCTACCCGCTGCCGAAGATTGATAAGTTGGTGGATGCCACGGCTGGGCATGCCTTACTGAGTTTCATGGAAGCTTTCTCCTGGTATCACGAAATACCTTTATGCCAGGACGATCAAGAGAAGACTGTGTTCATCACGAACCGCAGCCTTCATTGTTACAAAATGATGCATTTTGGTTTAAAGAACACAGGGGCCACCTATCAGCTCCAGGTTAACAAATTGTTCGAACCCCTCATCAGCAAAACTATGGAGGTTTATGTTGACAACATGATTGTAAAAAGCAAGACAGACGTTGATTACGACCATGATTTGAGGATGACGTTCGACATACTACGGGCCTTCAGTATGAAGCTTAACCTTAAGAATTGTGTGTTTGGAGTACGGTCGGGCAAATTTTTGCGGTTCCTGATCGGAAGTCGTGGGATTGAAGCTAGCCCAGATAAGATCTGAGTTGTACTTGACATGAAATCTTTGCGGAATGTAAGAGAAGTGCAACGCCTAACTGGTTGTATAGACGCCTTGGGCTAATCCATGTCCTAATCCGCGGGCAAGTGCCAACTATTCTTCCGTGTCTTACGACAGCGGACAAGCTTCAGTTGGGACAAGCAAGCCGACGAGGCTTTTTAAGCGTTGAAAACATAGCTGGCTCATCTGCCAAAAATTGCTAGGCCCCTGGTGGGAGAAACACTAGTCCTATACCTGACCATTTCGGAGCATGCGGTTAGCGCAGTTCTTGGTGTGGAGAGGGCTAAGGACTAGATCCCTATATACTATGTGAGCGACGCCTTAGCGGGGGCGGATGTAAACTATCCTCTTATAGAGAAGTTGGCCTATGCCCTAATGATGGCCAGTCGGAAGCTAAGGCCATACTTTGAGGCTCACAAGATCTTGGTCCTAATCGAGCAACCCCTGAGGAACGTCCTTCAGAAGTTCGATGCCTCTTGGCGGCTCTTAAAGAGGACCGTCGAGCTATCACGCTACAACTTGGCCTTTGAGCCACAACGGGCCATCAAAACCCAGGCGCTAACTGACTTTCTGGACGAGAATGCCACGCCTATCGAGGAAGGTGAGCTGTACCCACGACCCAGGAATCTGTACGTTGACGGCTCGTCCACCAAGGATGGGAGTGGGGCCGGCCTCATCATTGAAAGCCCCGACGGAGTACGGCACGAACATGCTTTGAAATTCATGTTCAAAGCGTCCAACAATGAAGCGGAATATGAAGCCCTCTTCGCGGGAATAGAGTTATGCTACATTGCAGGGGCGGACACAGTCCAAGCATTATCTAACTCCCAGCTAGTCGTTAGTCAGTTCAATGGTGCATATGAAGCTAAACACGACACCATGGCAACATACATTCGACAGGTACGTGAGGCAACTAAGCTACTACAGCACTTTACGATCACACATATCCCTCGCTCGGAGAACCGACAAGCCGATGCACTGTCTAAACTGGTAAGTTCATCAGATGAAGGGAAGCCCAAAAACATTCAATGGCAGACCCTGACCGAGAGGAGCATAGACCCACATGAAGTACTGTGGCTAGACAAAAGCTCGACATGGATGGACCCCATCCACGTGTACCTCATTGACGGTACCCTTCCCATGGACCCAAAAGAATCGGTTAGAGTGAAGAGGAGGTCGACCTGGTTTATCTTGTACGAGGGAATCTTATACAAGAGGTCTTTCACCGAGCCCCTCCTACGTTGCGTGACCCTGAAGGAAGGGAGAAAGATACTGGAAGAGCTACATGAAGGCATTTGTAGTACATAAGCTGGAAGCCACGCCCTAGTAGTGACGGCCATTCGAACCGGCTACTACTGGCCTAGTTCGCGAGAGGATGGCATGACACTAGTGCCAACCTACGACAAATGGTAGAAGTTCGCGCCCATCCAGCAAGTACCCTCCACTCTCATGACGCCGATTATCAGTCCCCTACGGTTCGCTACTTAGGGAACGGACATCCTCGGCCCTTTCCCCAAGGCTACGGGGCAATGCAAGTATCGCTTTATGGCGCTGAACTACTTCAGCAAGTGGATAGAGGCCGAGGCTATAGCCTCCATAACCACTGTTGAAGTACGAAGGTTCAATTGGCAGAACATCATCACCTGCTTCGGCATCCCCCGTGCCATCATCTTCCACAAAGGCAGACAGTTCGACACCAATAAGCTCACCAATTATCTCAGCAACCTGGGCTGCCAAGCTCGGTTCATCGCCGTTGCTCACCCTTAGACCAACGACCAAGCCGAGGCAGCCAACAAGTCTATCCTCCATGGCTTGCAAAAGAAACTTGATGAAGCAAAGGGAAAATGGGTAGACGAATTGCACGGCGTCCTCTAGTCCCTCAGCACCACCGAAAAATCCACTACTGGTGAGACTCCCTTCATGTCAGCTTACGGCTTCGAGGTTGTCCTACTTGTGAAAGCTGCCCTCCACACTCATCGGCTAACAACGTTTTAGGAAGAGCTGAACAATACAATGCTCCGAGAGGCCCTGGACCTCCTCCCCTCCATCCGTGGCGACGCTCTTCCTCGGGAAGCCGTATATAAGCTTTGCATCACACGTCTTCACAACTGCACAGTACGATTAAAGCCAATCACGACAGGCGACCTCGTAGTCTGCCGCATAGAGGTCGTAGCTCGCGCGGGAGAACACGGCAAACTCACTGCTAATTAGGAGGGCCCATACAGAGTTGCTTCCCAAGTACGTCCCGGAACGTATCGCCTCAAGACCGTTAGCAGCTCTCACACAGCACGAACCTGGCATAGCAGCAACCTGAGGAAGTACTACACTTAGGGGCATGCTTTTGTTTACATCTATTGGTTATATATTCGTTCATTACAACAAATAAAACGCCTACAGCGGCCACCTTCGTGCTCATATGCAATCTAACCTTTCCATGAGCACGACCTTCAGGCCGGTCACTACACTCTTAGCCCCAGTGGGGGTTAAGGGTCCCACAGTACGGCCATACGACCGGTCGCTACACTCTTAGCCCAAGTGGGGGCTAAGGGTCCCACAACACGGCCTTATAGCTGGTCGCTATACTCTTAGCCCTAGTGGGGCATAAGGGTTCCAGAGCATGGCTTTACAGTCAGTCGCTACACTCTTAGCCCTAATGGGGGCTGAGGGTATTAAAGCATAGCCTTTAGGCCGGTCACTACACTCTTAGCCCTAGTAGGGGCTAAGGGTTCCGGAGCATGTCCTTACGGTCGATCGCTACACTTTTAGCCCCAGTGTGGGCTAAGGGTCCCAAAGCATGGCCTTTAGGCTGGTTGATACACTATTAGCTCTAGTGGGGGCTCATGGTCACAAAGCACCAGTCGGCCGCTAGAGTCTTGGCCCAGGTAAGGCCTAAGGGTTCCACAGCACGACCCAACGGTTGGTCCCTATACTCTTAGGCCTAGTGGGGGTAAGGGTCATAGAGCACGATTCCACGGCCGGTTGCTGCACTCTTAGTCCCAATAGGGGCTGAGCCTCCCAGAGCATGACACTACGACCGGTCGCTACACTCTTAGCCCCTGTGGGGGCTAAGGGTTTCAGAGCACAGCCTCCCAGCCGGTCTTTATACTCTTAGCCCTAGTGGGGGCTAAGGGTCCCAGAATACGGCCCTACGGCATCTCTTGTTCTTTCATTTGGGGTCTATTATCCTGTGGCGTACTAAGAACGAAAACACAAGCAGAAATGAAAGAACAAGTGCATAATAGAAAGAATGAACAGTGGAATAAGCATGGCTAGCATAAATGAATGATTTCATTGATCAAGTACGCATACAACATTAAAAAAAAAAAAGAACAACACAAAACCAAAGAGGGGGGAGTTACAAATTAGGCTCTCCACTGTCCTCGCGACCCTCATCTTCGGGAGTCCCAGCGTCGGTGTCCAAGGGGTTGGCAGCCTTGTCCTCAGGGCCGTTACCCTCACCAGAAGGGAGGATGAACTCATTCTCCTCGGGATCTCGCACCTCGATTTCAGCCCTTTGGCGTTCATCCACATAATGAAGGTACGCCTCGAAGTAGGTGTCGTCCCGAAATTCTTGGGCCAGAATGATCACGAACTTGCGCAAGGAGTCTAACGTATATGCACGGCCTTGTTTGTAGCCTTCCTTCCTGGCTTGGGTCGCCTCCGCCTTAGCCTTGGAAAACGCTTCCCCAAGTTGGCGCTGCAGATCCTTCCGCTCCACCTCCCAACCATCCTTTTCCTCTTTCATTTTCTCCAAGCGCCGCTGGAGTCGGGCCACCTACCCTTATAGCTTACGACGCTCTGCTGCAGCCTTAACCCCTATCGCGAAGGCGTTGACCATAGTGATCTCTTCCTTGGTAATCTTTGGGGGTTCCGAGGTGTCTGAAGCTGCTAGGTCCCAGAACTTAACCAAGTCCTGAATTAAGGAGAACTTCGCAGCTGGGTCGGCCTTGATGAAGTTCGTGGTCGGCTGTAGAGGGGTAATGGGAGTGTCACCGGCGACCTGAGAGGTGGTCCCCCCAGCTTCGGGGTGGTAGTATGCTCGCGGAGGCCGAGGGTGTGGTCCTCGGCAGACTGGCCCCTCGAATGCCGAGGAGGGGTAGACTAGTTACCTCGCTTGTCCCCCGAATGTGAGGGCGCTCGCACCGTGGTCTCATCAGCGGTCTTCGGTTCGCTGGCGTTTGAGAACGGGAAGGCTTATCGTTGGCTTCTTGCCTATAGGCAATAAAGCGGGTGCCTGTGCTAGGGAAGACATTTTTGGTTAAACTCCAACAACGCGTCACAACAAAAAGGGGAGAACAACGCTCATGTTCATACCTTCTTAGCCTATTGATCAACCAGGCATCGTCTTTCCTCCTTCCGTCAGTGCCCAACCTCAGCTGCCACTTGTTCAGGGGTGGCGTCCCCGGTCTCAAAGACCGTTAGCTTTGCCCTTGCTTGCTATGAAAATGAAAAAGAAGTTAGGTCAGAACCCAACAAAAGGGTCGATTAACACAGGAGCAGCGAGTACCCTTAGAGAAATTTTTAAGTATCAAAAGGCCGGGCACCGCTAGGACGAAGTTGTTGGCAAAAAACATTAACTTAGGGAGCTAGTTCAGGGGCTCCCTATTGCTAGATTTGCTCTTTTTCTTCTCAGGCTCTTTTACAAACTCTGTCCCCTGTGCCATAAACATAGGAATAGGTCGAGGCATGTTGTCCTCCCAGACCCAATAATGGAAGTAGCATGCCATCTTCCTTTCTTCGGCCGTCGGCTCCCCAAATTGATTCCTGACCAGTTTGCCCTTGTTTCAATCACGGATGTCTCCCCAACCCGACTCACGGCGTACAAAAAGGAAGTCATACTTCCAGTATTTCACCTTCGACTTCTTTTCAATGGCCGTCATAAAACCCAACCGGTTGTTGAAGCAGTACCATCCCAAGTCTCCAGTCTCCTTGGGAGCCCTCTGGGTGCTGTGAACCGGACTAAACGCCAGGGCCGTACATGAGAGCCCGCACAGCTCATACGTCGCTGTGAAGGAGCAGATGTTGTGCCAAGATGTGGGCACAACCTGCGCGGGCGCTAGCTTGTACCTTATCAAACTGTCCATGATCAGAGGATGAAGGGGAAACTTGAGACCCTAGCTGAGGGCTGCATGGTAAGCCGCGATACACTCAGCAAGCGGCTCGTTGACTGTCACATCCGCCTGAGGGATCACAAAGTTGTACCCTGCGAGCAAGAGGTACTCTTTCTCAAGGCTTGTCCTTTTTAGGGTGGGGACAACTTTGGGGTCAGGGAAGTGACTGCTCGAACCATCTTGTGGGTCCGAACGAACAGGAGCTCCCGGGAACTCGGCTCCCTTTGCCACGATCTCAGGGATTGGCCCCAATGGAGCACGACCTTTCCTTTTAAGTACTGATTTTCCCATAGTGGGAGGCCCTTCGTCGAATGATAAGCTCATCGATGATCCCTCTGAGGACGAGTGCCTTGATGACCCATCAGAAGAAGAAGAGGATCTCCCTTCCAAGGAAGAATTAGTACTAGTAGAGGCTACTTCGACCGCTGGATTTGGTGAGCTTGGGGCAGAACAGGGATTACCTTTCATGCCTTCGGCCAGTAGCTCATCGGGGGTCCTAACATGGGGAGTGGACTTCGTCTTGGCCATTTCTCTTTGTTGTACCTGAAATTCAGTCATATAATCAGCTATGGTGATGTCCCAGGGATACGACACCTCTACCTCAGGGCTGAGGATACTAGGGGTGGAGGAATACTCGAAGCCAGACCATGAAGGGGTGCCCGGCTCAAAAAGGGGCACCACGTAGGGAACCTTTTTGGGTTCCCTACATCGATTTTTTTGGGGAACGCCAGAAACCACCTGGCCATCAATCAAGACCGAGAGGCTAGGGAATTGTTGATGACGACTCTCCACTTGAGGGTCGGCAAATCCTTCAAGAACGTCAAGCAAGATGAAGACATAATTGTACAAGTACAACAAACGAGTGCTTGGAAGGCGTGCAAGGGTGTATCTGTAGAAGATGAAGATTCAAGGAGGTAGTTTGAAGATGAGGAGGAATACTTAAGCAAAGCCTTTGAAGATACATGGGAGGAGCTTACGACACTATAGTGAATTTGAATGCAGAATGAGGAAGGGGGCAAAGCCTTTCTCTATAGAAATCGTTTCTCTCTCTAGACGATTTAGACATGTAATGAGAAAATAATCTTTTTTCCACCGAATCTAGACCCTTATATAAAGCGAGGAGAAGGGACACTCCTCTCGAGACATCTAGAAGGTGCAACCTCTCCCAATTGATGCCACATGGTGCCTTATTATCACCTCTTCACGAGCAAGAAATCCTAGACTTTTTGGGAGAACAGACCTTCGAGTGCTCGACCTTATGGCTAGAAGTCATACACCTAGCCCCACCGGTTAGGGGTCTCCAAGCACAACCCAATGGCCAGTCTTTACACTTTTAGCCCCAGTGGGGACTAAGGGTCCGACAGCATGGCCTTACGGCCGGTCGCTAAAATCTTAGCCCTAGTGGGGCCTAAGGTTTCCCCAGTGGGGGCTAAAGGTCCTTGACCACTACCTTATGGCTGGTCGTTACACCCTTGACCCCAATGGGGGCTAAGGGTCATCGAGCGTGGCCTTATAGCAGTTCGCTACACTCTTAGCCCTAACGAGGGCTAGGGGTATTCGAACATGGCCTTACGGTCAGGCGCTACACTCAGCCCCCGCGGGGGTTAAGGGCCTTGGAGCACAGCCTTATGTCCGGTCACTTATAGCAGTTCGCTTCACTCTCAGCCCCTGTGGGGGCTAACGATTCCAAAGCACGACCTCACGGCCGCTCGTAATACTCTTAGCCCTAGTGGGGCTAACAGTCACAGAATACGACCCTATGGCCGGTCACTATACTCTTAGCCCCAGTGCCTCTCAGTGCAGCCAGTGGAAGGCCATTATGCTGGGGGTCTCGGTAGAGACTATAGTTCCCTGCACCCAGCCTTACGGCCGACTGCCAGCCTGTGTCGGCTTCAAAACTGAATGCTATTGCATTAGTCCACACGTGCATGCAAATTAACAGTACAAAGAGGCGAGTCGTAAGGAAAGGATCTTTTATTACACCAGCCAGATTAGTATACAATGTCTATGCAAGCAAAAAGAAAGAATACAACGGAAACTCCTACTCCTACTCCTTGTCACTTGATACAGGAGGAGCATCGCTTAAGCCCGAGGCTTTCACAGGACTGCTGGAGGATGCAAGGTCAGCAGGTGGGTTCACAGGCCATGAAGCACGGGCTCCCCTAAGCCTGTACTCGATGTTTTCAAACCAGAACTCAAAAGGACCCTAATGCAGCTGCTACAGAGCCCACATCAAACACCCCACCATGATTCTGCACGTAATACCCTGCTCCACAACTTCGTTCACGACAATGGCGTAGAAGATCGCTTGCACCATCTCAGGGATGTTAAAGAGCTGAGGATGTCGTGTAGCCACGCCAAGGTCGAAACTTGGACAGAGGATAAGGTGATCCCCAGGGAGGGGCCTCAGATGCTGAGTTGAAGTCCCCCTCCGAGGCCATAGAAAGGTTTCCCGAACGTATTCAGCCGTAATCTCAGTGCTAGTAAAATTCAGAAAACAAACCATTTCCCTCTTTCTCTCACTTCTCTATCTCACCTATTCTCCCTCTAAAGGACCAGATGTGGGCAGGATGTGACATGTCACAGAAGACTCGTCATCCCTTTTTATGGAGAAGGAAGTAGGCCGAAGTGCACTGCCCTTCCTAAGGTATCCACTAACCAGTCCACCATCGACACGTGGCACTTATAAGCAGGAACTTCATTAATGACAATAAAAAAATAAAATGATAAGTAATAAAGGTAAAGAATTGTCTACTCCTGGAAGAAAAGGGCACAGTATTTTATTATCAAGATTTACGATTTACACACACCCCTTGTAGGGTGACGTGCAAAGGAAAGGGCATTTTAATACTGCTCCTCGTCACTTGAAAGGGGGGGCGCGTCCCTCAACCTCAAAGTCACTGCCGAGCCCGACCGAGGGTTATATATTGTCTCAACATGGCGAGAAACCTGGGCGTCTTTGAGCCTCTCCTCAATAGATAGCAGCAACGCTTCAATGATATCCAAACTTAGTTCCTACAAGTCCAACATCAGGCTTCCCTTGGTTTCCCTGCTCACGAGCCTTAGCTCCACTGCATCGTTGATCACCATGGCATAAAAGATGGCCTACACCATCTCTTAAATATAGGCGGCGTGAGCAAACTGCATCGCCACAATATGATCGAATTTAGGGCAGAAGGCCATGAAGTGCAAGGGGAGCAAGTTTGGACGAAGGCTTGAGGACTCCCTTACGAACCAGCAGAGGTTGTCCCTAATATATTTCGTCGTGTGAGTGATGTCCCGGAAGGTAGGGAAGGAGGTCGTTCTCCCTCCCATAAGGCCGCCCCCTAACATAGGGCTCACTGGCAAACTAATAAGTCTAGAAGCCAGGGCTCTTTGAAGCCTTTGGTCATTATCCCCAAGCCAGGTCTCAACGGGGCCCTAGTCCAGCTTCCGCATGGCCCACATCACACAGTCCATGGTGAGCCTACGTGAAAGTTCCAACTCAGCAGCGTTATCTATAACCATTGCGTAAAAGATGATTTGTACCTTCTCCAGGATGTTGGAATCCTCAGCATATCTCGTCGCCACCCCCTAGATCAAAATGGGGACAGAGGTCGTGGTAGTCCGGAGGAGGCGGCCTAGGCTTAGGAGCTCGAAAGTTGTCCCAAACGTACTCAGCCACCTACTCTGTGTTGGCAAAATTGGGCAAAATATTCATCTCCATTTCCTCTATCTAGCCCCTCTACTTCCCTCACTCTTCATCCACGAAAGAAAGTTATGAAATTCTATTAGGATTTCCCCTTCTTTTATAAAGAGAGGATAATGATCTCCAGGGGAATGCATCCCCCGAGGGAGTAGCCAGCTACTCCGATCTCACCACGTGGCTCCTACAACCAGAAGTTCTGACCTAAAGTAAGATGCAAACTGTTTATAAACCTAGAGCAAATCAATCAATACAAGAACAAAACGCGAGGCAGGAAGCAAACGGTTCCCCAGGACAAAGAAACACCATTTTATGGTCGAAAGCCCCTGACGGGGGAAGGTCTAAAAAAAGGGGTGCGACACAATGGAAAAGAAAAATCTAAGATTGCTCCTTGTCACTAGAGGGGGGCGAGGGGCCGGTTGATCCTTAGCTCTCTTCCTGACCATCAAAAGGGTCACTGGCCTTCACTGCGATGGTCAGTTGCCGAACCTGCGCTTCCCTTAGTTGGTGACTGGTACAGTTCATCCAGGCCTTGAAACATGTCCACCTCAAACCCATGAGGGTCGATTTCAGGTCATCGACAATAAAAATGCGGACAACACCCAACTCTAAGGCATCGTTCAACAACATGGTGTAGAATATTGCCTGTACCATCTCAAGGAGTTCAAAGTCAGCCGCCGCTATCTCGGCCTCGGGTAACAAAAAGCCCAGGCTAGGTCACGGTAATCTTTTGGAAGGGGGCGAGGCGGGTGTGTAGGTCTCCTCCAATGCCAGATGAAGGATTCCCTCACGTAATCGGCCATCTCTATAGTGTCGTAAAGGGGAGGAAACACCATAATGAAAGGGAGAGGGGAGCATACTAAGCTTTCTTTGCCTCTTTTATCTCCTATTGACACAACTCCTTCCTGAAGGGATAGATGCTTGAGCATCATTTCTAGGAGTGTTAAGCTGTATTTATAGAACGGGCGTAAGATAGTTAGGTAGCGTGAAGATACCACCAAGGGCCTAGTGGCCAATCCATTTTGGCCATGTGGCCATCTCGTCAGCACAAATTGACATGTACACAAACCAAATTGAGAAAAATTTAGGGAGGCATGAAAAGTGCGGTCATGTTATTACTGATAATGTAGACAAAACAACCGCAAAAGGAGAAAACAAAGGGACAGACCACGCGTTCAGGGGCTCCCCTGATGGCCTTACACCTGCTTATCATCACTAGAAGGGGAGGTCGCCCCCTCTGTAGCTGAGCTCTCATCCCCCTGCTAGGCCTTCCGGTTCTCTTCTTGTTGTTGACCCTCGAGCTCTCCTTCTCTGGTTCAGCCTTTGCTTGGAGCCGTGCTTCAAAAGTCCAATTCCCATATAGCCACACCCACGACTCGAAGGTACTTTAATGGAGGTTGGTGAGGGCCGACTCCATTTCCTAGAGCGTTCGCCCATGTAAGTCCCCCAGCTTCACAGCTTCCTTTAGAAGCATTGCATAAAAGACCACCTAGGGCAGCTCTGGAAGTTCGAAGCGCCCAACAGCCTCCTCAACCACGGTGAGCTCATGGCTCGGGCACAGGGCTTGAAAATCCTTCGGAAAAGGCGATAGGGGAAAGGCAACCCTGCCTCGGTACCACTTAAAGTGGTAGACAACGTATTCATCCATCTCCCTGGTGCTAAGGAAACGAGGAAAAGCCATGGAAGGAACGTTAAGCAAAGATTGATATTGGAAAGTGAAAGATGGACCACTTTCCCCCCGGACAGTCGCATTTTATACTCACAAGGAAGGCAATTTTCCAAAACCATCGTCCAAGCCTCGAAACTTGCTCATTCATGGTTAGTAGCCGTAGGGCCATCTGTGACGGGGGGCCCAATTTTCGAAGCCCACTAGATGTATGCCGGCCATGGGCAATTTTCCACATTTCACCTAACTACTCACTTGGCTTTGCGTACAGGTAAAATGTGAGGGGCTAAGTGATTGGGGAAATAAGATTTCCCCAAATTGGGTCCATCCCAGTAAGCCAATAGACCAGGCCCACACTCTAGAAAATGGGCTCCGAGTGGGACCCAGGGGGCTCTACACAGGACCGTTCTTGCTCAAACCGGCGGCCCATACGGAGTAGCCCAGGTAAGATTACTATTTTACCCCTTTTCCGAGAAAACTATAAATAGTCACCTAGCCACCTCGGGAAGGGGGTTGGGAGTTTGACTCTATATTGATTTTTCACATTATTCCTCTCTAATTGACTTGGACATTTTGACTTACTTGATCGTCGGAGAGGCGTTCCCCGGTCCATAACCCGGGAGTGCCCTTTTTGTAGGTCGGACCTTGGGGAAGAAGGACGCCAAGTGTTGCTCATGTGGCATCAGATAAACCCGTTCTTTCATCCCACGTCACCCTGAACAGCATCTAAAGAGAATCCTCTGGAATCAATTGTAATATGAAAACAAAAGGCATTTAGAGTGATTTACGTGAAAACAAAAAGGGCATAGTAATTAAGTTGTCCTAGAATTGTTAATCTACTTTAAAATTTATATATTTTTATTTCTTTATTATACTAACAAAATTAAAAAAATAATTGAGCAATATCCTCGCATCACAAGGATATGACACTATTGTATATAACACACAAAGAGGTGTGCGTTGTGCGTGTGTGTTTATATATATGGGAGGGTTAAATTAAGCCCTTTTGGCACCATTCATTAAGTCAGTCTTTTAATTGTGACCATATCTTGATCTACTGGCTTTAACTAAATAGCACCTTTTGTTGCTTAACAAAACTAAAATGAAATTTGATGCATCAGGGAGGGGGCTCAAAAATATTTTAGACATGTCCCATCTAGGTCACTGCTCACAGTCCTCTGTACACTGTGCCTAGCCCGAACTCCAATGAGAATGGTGCTGAACTAATGGCCGTTGAGCATTCGTCTCTCTGGTGAATAGATCTAGACACTAATAGTCTAAAGTTTTTTTGTTTTTTTGATAGAAATTGTCTAAAGCTACCAAAGGTAATTTACTACCATATAAGCAGATTTTTTTAATTCATATTAATTTCAGTTACCAGTAGCCTAATTTTGTTTACTAAAATTTTAATATTGAAACTATAAAATTATATTTCATGAATCAAATCTTATTATTTGTAGTTACCAAATTTCTAATTTTTATGAATCAAATCAAGTCATGTTTAAATCATATTTCATGAATCAAAACATAAAGTTTTTATTCACTTTTGCTCTTACGTAAAGTCATGTAAACATAAATCTAGTGATATTAATATTAGCCATATTAGTTTTACTATCATATAAACATATCGTCATATTCAAATTAAAGTTTATAAATCAAATCATGTTCAATTTTGACCAACTTTTCTTTTACTTTTTCCATGTTATAAAGTATATCAAAAAATTTAGTTAACATTCCAAAACTTAATAAACTAAATCATTATTGCTAACATGCCAACACTTAAACACTAACATTATTTTTACTTAAATAAATAAAATTAGTAATTTCAAATCTTAATAAAGTAAATTATTCTTACTAACATGGCAAAACTTAAACAACCAATTCATGTTAACTTCAATAACATGTCAAAATTAAAAAATTTAACTAATCAGGTCATAGAATCATGTCACTAACATAACATAAGGTAATCTAACACATGAAAACATAATTAAATTTAACTAACATGCCAACTATATTTTAATTAATTCATATTAATTATTTTTCAACATTTTAAAAATTATTCATACTCACAATTTTCTTCACTTCTTTTGTGATTGAACGCAACTCTAACTTTTCTCAAAAAAAAATTTAGAAAATCAACTAATAAATTTAAATTACAAAATTAAGTACTTAATTGAATAAAAATTACAAATACTTACTAGATTTCTTCACTTCTTTTTGGATGAAACAACAAAAATTAGGCAACTTGCTCAGATTTTTGCTAGACAGAGAAATTGAGAATTTTGTGAGCTTGATTTTAAAAAAATGGAGATGTATTTATAGAGCAACAAATAAATTCGAGCAAAAAACAAATACAATCAGCCTAAAGCTGTTGACCAACGGCTATAAAATCAACAACTCATTTTCATTTTCCCAACATTTCTAGCTCATAGTCGTTGCCCAATAGTCCCAAATAAAGAGCATGGGGCGGCGTGAAACAACGTCGTTTTGATGTACAAAATGACACAAACACCAGCCTCGTGAGCTGTACATTCAGGCGAGCGTCTTGGCGGGGCTCACGCCCTGGGCCTCTCGCTGTGGGTTGCGAGCCCTAAACTTATGTGCTTGTCCGTTTTATGGGCTCATGACATTACCGTTGAGCATGGTGTCCTGGCTTCCTCGCTCATCTCTCATCGTCATTCATCTCACAGAATTGTCGCTGATCCCCAGCTACCCAAAAAACCTCCTCTGGCCAAACAAGCGCCACCCTTGACCGCGTCCGAAACTCAAGTTGCTCCATCTAAACCAAAACACATCTAGGGTTTTCTTAGTCTCATCTCTCCTCTTCTCGTCTCTTCCTTTCTAAGCCCCCCACCCCAACCACATCTTTCTAACCTCGCCTCATAAGTATCGAGGTAATTTTTAAAAAAAATTGTTCAGTTTGCTAGTCACATTGACTTTGAATTGGTGAGCATGAAATACAAAGTGAAATCATTTAGGTTTTTTTTTGTTTGTTTTTAAATCCAACAGTCTATTTAATTTGATTTCAAAGTGAATTTTATTTATTTAAATTTCAAGATTATGTTTTGTTTCTTTAGTTTCAAAGGATTTTGTTTCAAAGATTAATTTCTTTTTCACTACTTTATTTCTCATTCCAAGGCATTGTAGTTTATCCCCTATGCCACAATGGGCATGTTGAATTTTGGTGCAAGTTAGGTTGCTTTTTGTTTTTCTAAATTCAATTGTTAATGCACATTTTCTTTTAGAAGCCTTTAAAATGGTGATTCGGCTAGCATTTGGGCCCATCAAATGGTCCATTTTATGTTGGATCCGCTTTAATATTTTTTAAAAAAGGTATTTTGTGTTTCTAATTGTTGGATTACTAAGTGTTTGCTAGGGTTTGTCAAAGAGCTGAAAGCAAGTTCATAGTAGACTCAAGGAATTGAAGTCATTAGCTTGGATTAGCAAGTTGAAGTGTTGATTTTCGTAGCCTATTAGCTCAATGGCAGAGCAACGTATGATGAGGCATGAAGATGTGGGTTCAAATTGTTGGGAGTAATGGCAACAAGGCTTCCTTTTTCCTATCTCTATCTTTTCTTTCCTTGTCCCAGTAGAACTTCTGGAGCTTGTTTTTGGTGTTTATATATCTATCTCATCCTTGGCTTTGTCGAATAGCTTGTTGGTGTGTCTTATGGGGTGTGTTGTGGTTTGGGAAACCACACTCCACACTCGCGCGTGCCTCCGCCGCCCACCCGTCCGGTCCGGGCTTTAGGGCATCTTTACCTTTTTTGGGAGACTTTTGTTTTGGCTTTGTTGATAGCTTCGTTTATGCAAACTATCCGTTATGTGTGTAAAAGGAAGTTAATCAGTCTTCCTTATTTATCTCCCTTATCCCATATTCTGCTCCTTATTTTTTGTCCCATGATCTGCCTCATTTAACTCTTTTTAACTGCTTCTTCGCTCCTATAAAACGAGCTTATCAGCATTCAAAATAATATATACAAAAACATTCTCTCCTTCTCCTCTTCATTCTTGATTGTTCTGGGCAGAGTTACTAGCGTGCTTCAAACCTCCGACCACAAGTGCACATGTTCTGGGGTACTGCGCTAACCTTGGGGAGCGTATGACGATTCTGATTTGCATCTTAGTCGCGTCATAAACGCTTTCAAGGCAGTGGATTACCACGATGCAGTTTTTCTTTCCTGTATACAGCCATTGATCCTACCTCAATTTACAACAAGTTGAAAGCGTTTAAGG
Source organism: Selenicereus undatus (assembly GCA_017589665.1). Taxonomy (NCBI): domain Eukaryota; kingdom Viridiplantae; phylum Streptophyta; class Magnoliopsida; order Caryophyllales; family Cactaceae; genus Selenicereus; species Selenicereus undatus. The sequence goes on from JACYFF010003369.1 coordinate 18,422,143, forward strand.
CACGATGGTTGCACCTTTACAGAAAACCCTATCTGAACTCTACAAAATCAAACCTCTTGATGGAACCAATTACAAACGTTCGTCCCAGAAGCTACTTCTCTGTTTCGAGCAACTTGAAATAGACTATGTTCTCAGCACCGAACTTCCTGACGAGAACAATGCTGCTGATAGTGCTGAATTGTCCACCCGTGCTATTCCGAAGACTCCTTCTGCCCCACTGGATAAAGCCACTAAGAAGAAACTCGAAAGAGACAACAAACTGGCCCGCAATTACCTACTGAACAATATGTCAAATCCGCTGTTTGATATGTTTATGGTCTTCAAATCTGCAAAGACCATATGGACCAAACTGGAGACGAAATACGGTTCAGATGATGCTGTTAAGAAGAAATACGTTGTTGGCAAGTGGCTACAGATTTAGATCGTTGATGACAAGCCCATCATGAAGTAGGTTTATGTTTAGGAGAATCTGTTTGCTGAGGTGCTGAATGAATGAATGAAGATGTGCGAAATTCTACAAGCAAACGTTTTGATCGAGAAATTCCTACATTCCTGGAGCAACTAGAGAAACCACCTAAAACACAAAAAGGACCTTACTCTTCAAGAACTGATCAACCACATGAGGACAGAAGAGGCGAATCAGTTGAAAGATAAGATGGTTTCTTTATCTTTAAATTCTTCTAAAGCTAACCTTGTTGACTCAGCTGTGCCAACAAACAAAGACAGGTTTAAGGGGAAAAATAAGAAAGGTCAAAGGCAAGGCAAGAAACAGAATCAACTGAAAAAGGCAAATGGTAAAATTCAGAAACCAAAGCTGATGTGCTATGTCCGCGGCAAACCAGGCCACAAAGTGTACTAGTGTCACCAGCAAAAAGGAACCCCCAGACAAACCAGAAACCTACTGGAGAGAACGCGGGGCAGAATGGTGGTTAGACCTAGGCTAATCTAACTAAAGACAACAACGTGTTCTGTACGGTGACAGTGGAGGCCAATCTGGTGACAAACACTACTGAATGGATTCTGGATAATGGAGCAACCAGACACTTCTGCACCAACAAGGACCTGATGCATGATTTTGAAGATGTCCCTAATGGCGAACATGTCTTCATGGACAATGCCACTACGATAGGAGTGTTGGGTAAAGGGATAGTCCTTCTCAAGTTTACTTCTGGAAAGTCTTTATGTTTAAACAATGTGTTGTATGTTTCTTCCCTTCGTAGAAATTTAGTTTCTGGTAGTCTTCTCGATATTGCTGGATTTGAAGTGAACCAGAAAGCTAAAAAAGTTGTGATTCTTCGTAATGGGGTTTTTGTCAGGAAGGGGTATCGTACTGGGGGTTTATATGTGCTGAATATTGCTTTTGACAATGCTAATGAAAAGCCTTCTTCCTTTGCTTATATTGTTGAGTCTATTCATTTGTGGCATAGTAGACTTGGGCATGTTAATTTTGCTTCGTTAAAAAGACTTAGAAACATGCGATTGATTCCTAATGTGATCACTGACAATTGTTCTAAGTGTGATGTATGTGTTGAAGCAAAGTTTGCTAAGAAATCATTTAAATCTATGACTGCAAGAAACACTGAATCGCTTGAACTTGCATTCAGACTTAGCAGACTTTAAAAACACAATCAGTCAGGGTGGAAAGAAATGATATATTATCTTTGTAGACGACTACTCTAGGTATACCAAAGTTTACCTCTTAAAGGCCAAAGATGAGGCTGAGGAAATGTTTTTGAAGTACAAAGCAGAAGTTGAGAACCAGTTAGACCGAAAAATCAAAAGACTTAGGTCTCATAGAGGTAGGGAATACGGTACCAACTCCCTCACTGCCTTTTGTGAGAAAAATGACATTACACATGAGACCAGTGCCCCCTATATCCCCCAACAGAATGGTATACCTGAACGAAAGAATCGTACCCTTAAGGATATGATGAATGTCATGCTTGTTAGTTCTAGTTTACCTGAACATGTGAGGGGAGGCTATTTTAATTGCTTGTTTCATCCTCAATAGAGTCCCTCATAACAAATTAGACCAGACCCCTTATGAACTGTGGAATGGGTATGCTCCTAACTTGAGTTATTTGAGAGTGGGGGTGTTTAGCCAAAGTTGCTTTCCCTAGTGATAAACGGATTAACATAGGTCGTAAGACTTTTGATGCCATATTTGTTGGTTATTCTAGTGCTGCATATAGATTTATGTCATTAAGTGATTATTCTATGTCTGAATATAAAGATGCAGAATTCTTTGAGAATGTTTTCCCTCTAAAAAGGAATGTGTCTGATGTTGCACCTTCTACTGTTTCTGAACAATTGAAATTGCTCGGTCCTAGTTCTAATGATAAAGACCTAGTGTCTGAACCCAGAAGGAGCAAGAGACATAGAACAAAAACCAGCTTTGGACCTAACTTCATTACTGCCTTTTTAGTAGAGACATTTGAGGTCTTTGATGTTGATGCCTTGACTGAATTTGTGTCTATATTCTTGATTGAGGAAGATTCTAAAACCTATCAAGAAGCAGTCAGGTCTATAGATGCTACCTTTTGGAAAGAGGCTATTAAGAGTGAAATAGAGTCTCTTGAGTCAGACAAAACTCGGGAGTTGACTTACTTGCCTAGGGGTTGCAGGCCTATAAGTAGTAAATGGATCTTCAAGAAGAAGTTAAAGTCTGATGGTACAATAGATAAATATAAGGCTAGGTTCATTGTTAGAGGCTTTGACCAAAAGAAGGGAATCGATTATTTTGACACCTACTCTCCTGTGACTAAAATTGCCACTGTTAGAACTCTTATTTCCTTAGCTGCTATCTTTGACCTTGTTGTGCATCAAATGGATGTTAAGACAGCTTTTCTTAATGGTGATATAGAGGAGGAGATCTACAAGACCCAACCCGAGGGTTGTGTAGTGCCTGGTCATGAGAATAAGGTATGTAGACTAAGGAAATCCCTTTATGGTCTAAAGCAAGCTCCTAAATAGTGGTATGAAAAATTTGATAGCTCTTTAGTTCAACATGGTTTTGTTGCAAATTTGTCTGATTCATGTGTTTATTCAAAGGTGATTGAATCAGAATGTGTGATAATATGTTTATATGTTGATGACATGTTGATCCTTGGTACAAATTTACTTGTTATGAATGAGACTAAAAAAACTGTTATCTTCTGTTTTTAAGATGGAAGATTTAGGAGAAGCTGATGTGATCTTAGGGATTAAAATTAGGAAAACCAACTCTAGTTTCTCGTTGTGTCAGTCTCATTATATTGAGAAAGTCTTAAAGAAATTTAACTGCTTTGATGTGACACCTGTCATAACCCCTTTTGATCCTAGCACACATCTCAAGAAGAACAATGGACCTAGTGCGTCACAATCTGAGTATGCTAAAATTATTGGAAGTGTAATGTTTCTAATGAACTTTACTCCTCCAGATATTGCCTATTCTGTTAGTAGGTTGAGTCGTTACACTCATAATCCTACTCAAGAAGATTGGAATGCCCTTCATCGTCTGCTTAAGTATCTGAAAGGTACTAGTGATCGGTGTTTGCATTTTAACAAAATTTCTGCTATATTAGAAGGCTTTTGTGATGCAAACTGGGTGACACATAACGATGAAGTGAGTTCTACTAGCGGTTATCTTTTTACTCTAGGTGGAGAGGCTATGTCGTGGACGTTTGCGAAACAGACTTGTATAGCCTGCTCTACCATGGAATCTGGGTTTATTGCTCTTGAGTTGGCACATCAAGAAGCAGAATGGATTAAGGGTCTGTTGGCAGACGTGACGTTATCGGGGAAACAGGAAACACCTATTTCACCATGACTCGCATGTAGCAATAGGAGTGGCGCATAACAATGTCTATAACAGAAAGAAGAGACATATTCGTATTAGACATAGTGCAGTGAGACAATTGTTGAATCATGGTGTCATATCCTTCCAATATGTAAGATCTAAGAAAAATTTGGCGGATCCCTTCAGTAAAGGATTGACAAGGCGAGTAGTGCTTGAATCGTTGAGGGGGATGGTGCTTAAGCCAATGGTTTGAAGAGATATGGTGGACACCCACTTGTGATCAAGCGAAACCATACTACTCTTCAAAAATACACCACATACTCATCCCTATGGCACATGGTGGTGTTGTGAGGTTGAGCTCGTGCTCTTAATAAGTTCATACCGAATGTGGGGGTGCTATTGAGAAGCACTTGATGAACTACGTAATAGTTCCATAGCCATATCTATGGTGGTCTATACAGAGATAGACTTCATAGAACTACCTACGTAAGTGTGAAGGTTTGGCTGCCTTCCATGAGAGATTTTGGCTATCTCTCTAGAGCACTTATGAGACCCAAGGTGTGCGCATGGCCATTAAAATAGCAAAATTTCATATCGCGAAGTGCGCAGTATCTTGAGGGTTGGTATGTTTTGTGGGGTTCTCATTCAGTATCTAACAAGTTCAAGATTCGTTCACTTGTATGGTTCTGGATGTTGCCTCACCTCACTACGTATCAATTCAATCGAAAGACATTAACACTTAAGTATCTGTCCCTCCTTTGCCTAGATCATCCTTTCTTGACTGTGTTAGACCCTATATGCCATTGGTGGGGGATTGTTCGGACTAATGGCAACAAGGCTTCCTTTTTCCTCTCTCTATCTTTTCTTTCCTTGTCCCACATAGAACTTTTGGAGCTTGTTTTTGGTGTTTATATATCTCTCTCATCCTTGGCTTTGTCGAATAGCTTGGTGGTGTGTTTTATGGGGTGTGTTGTGGTTTGGGAAACCACATGCGCACACGCCGCTGCCGCCCACCCGTCCGGTCCGGGCAATGGGGTGTCTTTACCTTTTTTGGGAGATTTTTGTTTTGGCCTTGCTGATAGCTTCATCTACGCAAACTAGCCGTTACGTGTGTCAAAGGAAGTTAATCAGTCTTCCTTATTTATCTCCCTCATC
>JACYFF010003369.1:18437075-18461012 GCA_017589665.1 Selenicereus undatus
ATACATACATACATACATACATACATACATACATACATACATACATAGATACATACATGTATATATATATATGTATATATATATACACGCATGTATATATATATAAATATATATATATGTATTTATATACACACATATATATACATATATATATATATATATATTTGTATATTTATATATGTGTGTGTGTCTGTGTCTGTGTGTATGTGTGTGTGTTTGTGTATATATATATATATATATATATATATATATATATATATATATATGTAGGCACGCACGTAATAACAATGTATTAAATTATATTCCATAGCTAAAGAGTGGCACCCTTAACTGGACTTCTTTTGTATTGTTTTGCAACGGATTAAACACAGCGGAGAGTGGATTTTGACAAAAATAAAAAGCACTGTAGCGTATAATGCCTAGAAATCATGAAGCTCGGACTGTAGAGCTCCAGCTTCTAGTTTTCATCTTTCCTACTTGGCTACTGGTTACAAATTGGACAATGGTTTCCATTTCTGGTATTGTTTGTATTGGCGTAAAGTTTTTCTGTTCACCCGCGCAGGCCTAGCCCAAATAATATACTTTCCCAGCGAAAATCATGCAGAACGCAGTAAATAGAATATTTCCGTTAATGCGTTCCCCGCGGGCCATACAAAATTCAAAGCCAAGCAACAAGTAATGTTATATTTTTCACCAGAAATACTAAGTTTTTATTTAATAAATACACTATATTAGTTGAAGGTTCAATTAAAAAATGTTCTATTATTCATGAAGAATGTACACGTATTGTTCCCAAAACATAAACTTATAGTTCGGGCAATATAAACCGATTGCCCACAAAGTAGGATTTTATGCTAGCGATGTTCAATTGATCACTAAAATTTTTTAAAAAAAGATATTTTCAATTAGTTCAAGTTCCAATAAAAATGTTGCACTGTTTACCAAAAAATATTTACCTATAGTCTGCAAAATGTACATCTAAAGTTCACAAAATATAGTGTTCATAAATATATTGGTAAGGTTGCCTACAGCTGGATCTCCCCAGACCCGCGGAAGCGCGACCCACACTAGGATGTGTTGTTGTTGTTGTTCAAAGTTCACAAAATATAAATCAAATGTTCATAAAAGCACGTTTTTGTTTTAGTGATGTTCAATTGATTGCCAGATTTTTTGTTTGTCGAACAATGTTTTCTATCAGTTGAAGTTTTAATAAAAAAATGTTATATTGTTTACAAAAAGTTAACATATTGTTTACAAAGTGTTAGCGTACATAGTTCACAAAAAAGCAAACCTATTATTCTTAAAACTTAGCACATTATTCACAAAATATAAATCAATTGTTCACAAAACATAACCTATTGTTTACAAAAGTGTCTGAATCATGACATTTGATCAACGAACTATACTAATGGTTAACATTTCAAATTATCTAAATCATTTTGCGACAACATGGTTCCCACGTGTTAATCCAGTTAATGCATTGTATTTTTTTGGTAATTTTGATTGTTACATAAACAAATTTAATTGAATAAAAAACCTTCAAAAAAAATTTAAAAAATAAATAAATTATGAAAAAAAGTGATTAAAAGTTAAAAGAAATTAGGGGAAAACAAATCCTTCAGTTTTAGTGGAACATATTTAAAAAGGAAAAATATTGAATAAGTAATCACCAAAGAAGAGGCCATAAACTAGAAAAATTAAAGACCGCTGCGGCATTGCCAGCGATCCATTCTCACTAAATCATATTGCTTTTACTTAAAACATCATGTGATCCCCGGTATTTTCAATTGTTCTTAAGTTGTACAGAGTTTGGCAAAAAAGTACCACATAAGATTCTCTTGTAGAACATATATGTTCAAAGACCAACTCAATCAAAAGCTTACTCAACCAAAAGTTTAAGCTTTTGATTGAGTTGGTCTTTGAACATGATATCAGAATCTTTCTGAGTAAGAGGTCTTGAGTTCAAATTTGAACAGCCCTCATATTTATTGCACAACGTGTAACATCCACGCTTTAAGCCCAAAGGACATTCACGTGATGGAGCGTGTTAGAGTATAAACATATTCCTGAACCTTCAACGATCAGCTTAAGCTTTTGGTTAAGATGGTGTATGAACAATATATGATTCAATTACCTAGAGAATGCAGAAGGGGGAAATGGTATAGAAACTAGCTTTTACCTATAAGGCTAAAAGTTGAATTTTAATGTCTAAATGTATCAATTCTTATAGCATGGATTCAAAAAGGAAACACTTAGAATATGCATCATAATGAGTCTTCTTAATTACATGAACCAACCAATCTTGGCTATAAATAGGAGACACAACCCAAAACATCACATAAGGCCACCTTAGAGCTTTACTTTGTGACACAAAACAATCAAAGCTTAAAGCATCACTTGGAGCCAAATGGCACTTTCAATAAGATTCAAAAACTTGGCATGGATGCCATCAATCTTTTGGTTGAGATCAAAGGGCATGGCGACCAGAGGTTGATGCCTCAGGCATATTATGACAAGTATCAGCTTTAATGTTGCCAAACATATGTTTGTACTCCAAGGAAAGAGTTATTGATAGTTTTCAAGTTGCTCAAAAGTATAATGGCATGATGATATTTTAACACCACGCAAAGCAGTCACCGTCCTTTGTTTATCACTCACAGAAACCAATTGTTGACAGCTTTCAAGCATGCATGGAAGTAGAGCAAATTGAATAGACATGTTGCATACAAGGGGCATTAGACATCTTGTTCATGCACAACAATTGATCAAATTTCTTAATTAAAGCATCAACTTTACTAGAACAGTCACCTGAATGTGAAAACCTCATAAATCTTATCTTTACTTCCCAATTGTCTAGGCAAATTAGAATGTGAGGAAGTAGCGTAGAAATGTAAATTCTCACTCAAACTTTTTTACGCCCAAGCATCTGCCTATAAGAAACTACCTTTTTAGGCTCAAACAATTCCCAAACTTCTTCACGAGTCTTATATAAGAAACTACCAGCAGAAGACGCATCAAACATCTGCCTATAATGCTTGTTGGGCGGGCCTAATGTTTTAGGCCCAAAGGCCTCCAAGACCACTTAGGGCGGCTTCCCTGATTATTCCCCCAACCTATATAAGGAGGTTTCACAGGATCAATTAGGGTTACACACATGTGATACATAAACCACATACTCTCCCCTCCCTTCTCACGGCTGCCTAAACATCCATCGAGGTTTCGGGTTTAGGACGTGAATCCTAAAGGCGACTCTAGTAGCCGCCTCACATTCAGATTGACGTGGGTTACTCCCGACAGATAATTTCGCATTCCAGGTCAATCCTATTTATCCTACAGTGGCATCAAAGCCTGACTGATCATATTAGTCCCGTTTTAAGTGTTCAAAGATCCGAGTAATAAGCATGCTTGATTCTTTGAACGTGCCTATATGATTGGTTTAATTTTTGTAATTATGCAATCAACTAAAAGCAAGCTTCTGTGATTATGATGCCCCGAATCAACTAAAAGATTGAATTTTTAGTTGAGGTAATTCAAGAATGTTCTATTTCATGGACTTAGTGTGCCAAGAATATTTATCAACAAAGGCAATTATCACGACACCCATTTTTTATGGCTGATTATGTGTGCATTTTGAGCTACTCAGTTTATGTAATTAGATTCATGTTTAAACCTGTTTTTATTTTACAAGCATGATTCTTTATGCGACTATGTGTAAATCGAAGTCATGTCCAGATTAATCAAATTCATGCTAGATTAATATGCGAGCTAGAAACATGATTAGTTGATTAATCATCGTCATTATGCAAATTAAATGCATATTTTTTTAGTTTCAAGAATGTCAATATGCCCAGATTGATTATTTTACAAGCATGCCCTAATTGATTAAACTATGAGCCTTTTGAGCACGTTTGAGTTACATAATCCACAACCATGAAATTGCCTCTAAACCTCTCTATAAACATCACAACTGCCCATCACCCGTACCTTGGTGGTTGCGATGGCGGAAGATCCAGCGAGGTCTTGATGACCTCCATTGGACCCGCCCAAAACAACATCAACCAAAAAAAAAGGGAAAGGGGTAGAAAAGACTAAGGTCAAGACCTAACCCATCAGAAACCATCGGGGAAGGGTGTCGTGTGGGATGCATGCGCCGCCAACGAAGGCTTAGTTTGCCATTCTGTTTCCTCCAACCGCACCCTTAACCGTCGATCTACTCAAATCCGGCAAAGAAACCGTGAAATTCACTAGATTGGCGGCGCGTGTGAGTCACGCGCCACCACGTGAGTGGCGCGTTCAGCACTCGGCTAGCATTTTCTGGCTCAGTTGTGGGTGATCTACACCCTGGTGGGGTTATTTTCGGTTTTCAACGGTGGGTGGGGGTTGTCCTCATCTGGGTTCTCGGTCAAGAGTTTGCCGTCCTCGACGGGGTTGAAAGGGGAGCCGCAAAATTTGTCTCAAGCTCAAAAGGGATAGAGAAGGCCAAGTGTTGGTGGAGCTCGGTGCTGCACACCTCTGGCCATGGCATCAAGGAGAGATAACGGAGAGGCTTTTGAGGAGAGAGACAGGAGAGGCAGAGAGCTTGGCTGGGTAAGTGAGAGAGAGTGAAAATTAGGGTTACCAAGTGAGTGTTACTCACCCATTAAATGGGGCCCGGTTGGGTTCCTTTTATAAAGGCCCCGTTTTTGGGCCGGTTCTTAGGCCCATCTTCACTTCATCTTACATTGGGTCAGTGTTTCTTCAGGGCCTGAGTTAATTTCGACTCCCTTGATCTTATTCCTGGTTCGGCCTAACATGCCATTTTTTTTTTTGATAACCATATGAGTTAGTCTTATATGTTGAAAATAATTATGGGTTTATTTGATATGTTAATATCATTATTATTGACTATTTTGTATTATTGTTTATGTAATGATAATATGAAAATTGGATGTATGATATACAACTACGTGTTTTATGTTGAATTTATTTCAATAATATGTTATATGAATTAGTTTTAAATAACATAAGCTTATGTTTCATGCAACCTTTTTTTTGTAATAATATTAGAGTTAAATATAAATTTTTGTTATAGGGGTTCTTTGTTGAGAACGCTTCTTATGAATTAGTTTCATAAAGCTTATAAGAATATGTTTTACATAATTGAAAATGAATATCTATATGATAGTCGCTAATTAATGTGTTAATAAGTTTAACCAAACTTTTATAAATTGTAATAACTAACTCAAAGAAACTCCTAATTCACATCCATATGTGTTGATAATATGAAATACATGATCAATGTATAACGACGTGTTATATATCTAGAAAATAAACAAATTCTTCTAATTACGGAATAAGACAAACCTTGTGTAAATATGCTTTACATGGCTAAATGTGAATTTTTAGGCCTAATATATAATAATGTATTATCATCACTACATAGGCATATTATATGAATTCGTTTCATATTGATTAAGGTTTTTAACATCATATGGATGTGTACCGCATAATTACTTACGTGTAATTTCTTCTTTGATATGTCATTAAATAAAGTCTTTTAAATGACATATTAGTAACTATACAAATTCGTTTTATATGACTTCGTGTAAATTTATTTTGCACAATTAAAACTGAATATCTTTGTGATATTTCTAGATGTGTGTAATTAGTTTAACAAATTGTGCACTCCATAAATTTCATTTTATGGAAAAATGCAGTAATTAAATTATAGAAACTTCTAATTCATGCTTGTATGTGATGATTATGAGCTTAGCGAAATTTTCGATCATACGACATGAATGATGGGGTTTTTGATAATTTAACTACCTGAAAATATGCCTAATGTCCATTTTTAAATATATACTTTCAGATATGGCAATTACAATATGATTGATGATTAAGTTACCGATGGAAAATAAAGATAGCATTAGACTACAATACATAGTGTTAGAAGATTTAGGTTCTTCTAAACAAACGTAAAGTATTAGAACACTCGACAACTTTTAAAGTCTCCTAAGATAGGCTAACATGTGAACAACATAGATGTAACTGCTTGGGAGAAGTATCAAGAGAAAGGCCAATAATGTACCATGAATGGCTCGAGGAAGAATTGATCAACATTCTGGCTATATGGTATTGCATGCATGATGATCTGGTAACGGGATTTAAAAGCTATCTCACTGTTGAGGACTTATGGGATCAGCTTGACATCTGATTTTGACCATATTCATGCCCTTCTCAAAACTCCAAACCTAAGGATGGTATTACCAAAAGAGTAAAAGGTCAAGGTCAAAAGAGAGTAGAATGTAGCACGTGTCAAGTGCTATAACTGTAAAAAGAAGAAACCCACTGCTTGGGATTGTCCCGAGCTAACTAAGGTACCTTCTTTCATAGTTATACCTGAATAACATGTGTGCTCCTAATCAGTAGTTACCAAACTTTCTTCCTTAGTGGAATGTAGACATGGGAGCAATCTAACACATAGCTCAGGGTTGAGTTGATTTTGTGAACCTTCATCCCAACCTGATGGGTTCATAGACTGTTGTCTTAGGGGACGACAGTGAGGAATATGTCATTGACATAGCAATGTGTTAGCTCAAAGCCCGTGGAGGAAATAAGTTGTTTCTCCACGACGCTCTCTACACACTTAGGGTGCAGCGTACCTTTATACCTTTTAGTTTTGGTATTAGTTTTCTCTCTTGATTTCCGTCTATCTCGATATCTTCCATCTTTGTCGCTTTCTTTGAACTCTATTTTTAGGCGTACTCTACTTGACCATGAGAGTCAAGGTAAAGTGAAAAAGCTAACTAGAGATGATCCTTTAGATCAACTCACGAGGGTTAAGTTGCCTAAGTGAGTAATGTCTAGCTAGCAAAGTAAAGCCTTTTGGTAAAGCTTCTAGAGCATCTAGTCCCTTATAATTAGTCCACTCAGGCATTTGCAGACCCATGAATGTTAAGGTACGCCATGGGGCTATCTATTTTATCACCTTTATAGATTGTTATTCACAACGTGGGTATGCGTACCTAATACTCATCGCTACTATTGAACTAAAAATTTTCACAAATCATAAATTCTTAATATAACATTTAAATAGCCATTGTGCCTTAGTATAAAAGACAAATAAAAGTGAATTCGATTACGTAGCAAAAGATAGTAAAAAATAAAAATAAAAATAAAAATAAAAATAAAAATAAAAATAAAAATAAAAATAATAATAATAATAATAATAATAATAATAATAATAATAATAATAATAATAATAATAATAATAAAGCGTATTATTTTTATATGGCTACAAATGAATTTTTTGTTTAAAAAAAAACAACCAAAAAAAGGAGCGCTCAAGATCCCCTCGGGCTCCTTCAACTGACTTCTCAAAGCCCACCAAAACAAGCAATCAATTGTAAAAAGGAAACTTTTGGGTATTAAAAAACTAAAGCAACACTTCTTAGTATTTTTTCTAATAAAATAAAAAAAACAAAAGCAAAGTTTTGTAGGGGTGGTTGGCCAACCCAAGTTCTCCAACTCTACCATTAGTTTTCCAAAATGGGTGAAATCAAACTCTCGCTTACTTTCTTATAAAAACAGAGGAGACACCAAAAAAAGGGGTTGAGAGTGAAAATAAGGGACCAAAAAAAGCAGACAGGGTGACAAGAAGCAAAGAGAGGCACGAAAAGAAACATACACAGAGACTTAGAGAGATTGAAGTGAAGAACAAAGGAGAAGAAAAATAGAGTGTGAATAACTGCAAATTAAGGAAAGTACTAGAAGGATACAACAATTTAGAGGTGTCGAAATCTCGTCAGGTTGGATCTTCTGCATGGTTGTTCTTCTCTCATGTCCAAATAGACTCGTACAGTCAAAAAAAGATGGGCCATAGAAGCAACAATCATCAAGTTCAATCCAAATCCACAAACTCAAGGATCCTCCTGGATCCCAAGTCCTGCCGGACTTATAAATCTATGGATTCTACTTAATCCCGAATCCTACCAGATCCATAAATAACACAAAAAAGGGGAACGAAAGAGCTTTAAAAAAATTATCATTATTGAAAAAGAAATAGAGATGAGAAAACAAGAACAGAGATATACAAATCAAATGCTCACACTCAAATTTTGGGCAACTTGGCTGTATTGATTTGGCAACAAGCACAAGGCATCCAAATAAGATAAGTTTGGAAAAGGAAAAAAAAATCATCATCTTTTGATTAGTCATGGAAGATGACAACAATCTGCACCTCATGGAGAAGTGGAGGGCTCTGAGGACTTTAATAAATGGGAAAGGACTGGACAAGAGAGTTCTGGCCATGTTTTCTCTTCAAATTAAAAGGGGCCTATGTGATGTTCACGTGAAGGTGTCAAGCACTTTTACTAAAGAGGGAACATGATAATACATCCTCATCATTATTTAATTAGAAGTAATAAAATACGAAAAGTGTGCCTCTGGCGATAGTATTCAAAGGTAAAATAAAATCCTCATCAGAACTATGATGACTTGATTCCACTAAGGATACGTGGCAAGTTCGATATAAAATTTTTCAAGTTCAGTTGAAGTTAAAATTCTCAAATGGGTCCAAACTGATAGACCCCTCTTCCCAGAAAGTTAATTTGGTTCAAATCGATTACACCTTAACTACTCAAATGCCAAAAAAGCCAAGCCTTTCATTACAGAAACCGACCTCAAAATTTTTAACTCCACGAAAAGGATCATAAAGTCTCACTTATTTTCCCCCTCTTTCATAAAAGACCAAATTAAAACTCTATAGCTCTTGGTTACACATTACGTAACCAAAACAAATTAAATCGGGAGTTTTTCAAAAAGTCGAAGCCTTGTTCAAAAAATAAGCCTGGCAAAATGGATCGTACCCAAGCCAAACATACAATGAAGCTTACTAAATTTTCCCATTTCCAAGATGCAAGCCTAAATGAAATTCAGTACAAGAACTACATCAATTTGATCCCACTAAGGGTACGTAGGAAACCCATAAATAAATTTTTGGTGCAATCGCAAGTTAAACAAAATAAGAGGACCGACCTAAAAGAAAGGGAATGAGTTGGAAAATAAGAAAATTATTGAAAATGGCTAAAAATAATAATAAAAATAACTTATCCACTAAAAGTTAAGAAAAAAAAATCAAATGATAAAATTAAATCAAAATTGTGGGTAATAAATTAGTCCACATATAATAAAGTCCAAAATCAAAACTCAAAATTAAATTATGGTTGTAACATAACTGAAATAAAATTCAAATAAAATTAAAGAACTACAGCCGATTTGATCCTCTATAAAAAAAGGTACATAGGCAACTCACGATAAATAAGTGAGTGCAACCCAAATTCCAAATCAAGTAAAATTGCCCGTACCATAACCTGTATATGAAGAATGTGTACGTGCAGTATCCTTCCTAGAAGGTGACTATACGGCCACTATCTGATGCAATTAAGTTTTGGATAACGGATGACTCGGCATACAATATACATGTCGAACCAAATTGTATAAAGTCTCATTAATACAAAATAAAACAAACAGAAAAAGAAAATAATAAAATAGAACGAATCCAAATCAAAAGGTGGTTTCTGAGACGGGAGAGGTAATTAAGGAGGTTTATCCTCTTGAATAAGGTTGTACTCAAAATAAACCGATGTATATTTTTTATACGCCGGAAAGTTGTGTTGTGTATATTTTTTATTTTTTTAAAATTTTTTGGTCAACATAATTTTTGGCACGCTCGGTGGGACCCTATTTTCCTTTTCATCTCCGATTTGTTTATATTAGCTAATATTTATTTTCTTCTCTTTTGTTGTGTTTGTTTTTGTGTGAAAATTTTAAGAACAATGGCACCTCAAGTCACCGTTAACTTCAACGAGTTTCCTGTCACATTTGTGATCAAACACGTAATGTTCTAGGCTAGGAAGAACGTGCACGTGGTCTTCATTGTTGGGCCACGATCCATCCTGGCTGAGTTTCCAGTGTCAAACTCAATGGAACCTCTTAGGAGCCTCGAAAGGGCAAGCAGGCCCGCCCCTAAGGCCAACAAGCCGCTTACAAAGAAAGCGGTGAGGAACCTATAACGCAACAAGCGTAGAAGTGACAAGCGTCGCGCCAAGACTGCTGCACCTAAGCTAGTTCAATCACCAGCCTTGGAGCTAGCTAATACGACCTTGAGGAGGTCTTTTCAACAAAGGTCATTCTCTACAGCTTGCCCCTCAATGGCTACGCCGTTCAACTCGGTGCTGACTCCACACCCCAGCCAAGTTCCATCTCGATGGGCAACTGATGGGGACCATCCTTCAAAAGAGCAACCTATTGGAGACCATCTTGAATACTCTTCTACTATCCCTACTCAGCTCAAGGAAGTCAAGGAGTTAGCCCTTTTATGCCGACAAGCCGTGAACTTGCCTTGTGAGTTCACACCTAATTCATACTCTTCACATCTGGTATTTGTTACACTTTTTTGTCAACATGTAATGGGCCTAAATTATGATGGTCCTTACATTCTTCAAGCTTAAGAAAAGAGCTTTCCAATAAGACCAACAACGCTTAATTTGGAGTTCATTTGGTTGGTCAAGTTCAGCCCACAAATTCGGATATCAAAATGCAGGCCAGTTTTGGACAGTCTCCACTCTTTGGCCCATAAATTTTTAGTGGCTGATCCAAATGTGATGAAACCACATTTCCTGGAAACTAGACATCCTACGATTTCCAATGAATCAAGAATCATCAGATTTGGATCAAAAACCAGAGAGTTATTCCTGTTTGAAGTTGGGGTTGCTGCTGATGTGAATGCATTTAATGCAAAACGCGTGAAGGTGTGTGAAAGCTTGTGATTTCGACTCTTGCTGCTTATACCTCCTCATAAAGCGTGTCCTCCCTCTTCAAATAAGGCCTGGACGTGTGATAATGGTGGGGTACATGCATCCTTTTTGCTACCACACTCACTTCACACCAACAACACCAAAAGACACCCCTCTTCGGCTTTGTTCATCCGAATGTAGTATGCTGTTTTTATTCACATCTTTTCATTTGTTTTCTATGTCTTTTGATTGTGTAAGGCCTCTACTATATAAAGGCCATAGTATTAGAATCATTCCCATTCAATCAACTTTCGAGATATATGAAATTTTGTGAGTTAGAAAACTCTCTCCCTTGAAAATTCCTAGTGTTGTATCTTGAGTTTGGCAACTCAAGTGGGTCTCTAGGTTCTTTTTATTTCAACTAGATAGTGATTAAATTCAGTCACTAGTTGATCTAAAGAGGATTGCCCAAGTGTTCTCCAAGGGTGGCTCTTAGGATTATCCCTTGCAAGGTCACTTGACTATCCAAGTTTGCATTCTTCTACCTTTTGTTTTTCTTCTTCTATCAAAAACCAAACACTTTCTCTAGCATGTTTGTGAGGTTGGATTCTCTTCTACTCAATATACATCAGGAACCCTCATAAGGGAAGCACCAACAATCTGAATGACAATCCAACCAAGGTAAGCTCGGGTCCCTTATCTAACCCCAAGGCAAGTTCGAGTCCCTACTTCGACCCCAAGGCAAGATCGAGTTCCTTCCTCAGGCCCAATCCACACTTGGCCTCCTGTATTTACCAGGAAGGGGGCAAAGACAAGCCAAAAATCCCTAACCTTGAAGACCCCTAATAAGCCATTTGGGGAAGGAACCTCAGGAGTCAAGAACGCTCCTCAAGTCCGCCCTACAAGGCGGATTTTTGTCGGGGTTATCCCCGTTGGTATTCCCGTAGTCGAGGTAATGATGACCTCCTATTTGGAGGAGGAAATGGCATCTAAGATCCCAAAGGTTAAATTCGTCAGACCTTCGGCCTCAAGCACCCCTACTGTGGTGCCCTGGACTTTACAGGTCAGGGAGGCTACTTCTACTCCAGTTCCTTCAAAAGGCAGGAGGATATTGCCTTCCACATCACAGAGTGAAAGTGACTCGATCTCCAACAGGGCTACATCACAAGTATACAGTGGGCCGATCACAAGATCAAGGGCCAAGACATTAACATATGCTGAGGTGACATTACAATCTTCGGTCACTACCTTTGATTAAGGGAAGGACCAATCCGAAGAACAAGACGAGATTACAAGCCCTACCTTTTATGACCTCAAAACACTCTTCCAAGAAGAGGAGTCACCAACTGTCATCCCACAAGTCCGAGTGACCAACGAGGACCAAGCGGAAAACATGCCAGTCTTAGTTACCAGCACTCCAAGCCTGGAGGAACAAATGCAAGAACTGTAACGGAAACTTGCAGAAAAAGAGCCTGAAATTGCTAACCTCGCCACCCGCCTTGAAAATAGGGAGCATGAAAAGACTAATGAGGCTAGCAGTAACAACACAGTTATCACTCCGCACGATATCAAGGAGTTGGTAGCTCAAGGAATCAGAGAGCATCAAGCAGCCATGAATCCCCCAGTGTTAGGGTATAGGAGCCCATACCCAAGTCACTACAACTCGGTTCCTTTCCCAAGGGTTACCAAAAGCCAAACTTTGAAAAGTTTGATGGAATAAAAGGGTCATTGCATGAACATTTGGCCTATTTTTATTCAGCGTGCGACAAAACTGCCTTAAATGATGCGTTGTTGATTACACAGTTCGTACAGTCCCTCAAAGGAGCAGCGTTTACATGGTATACCCAGCTTCAGCATGGGTCATTACACACTTGGGATTACCTCCAAAGGGCATTCCTAGCCCAATTCGTGAGTTCAAAGCGAAGAGTTTCTATAATAGACCTTGCCGATACTCACCAAAGGCCAAATGAAAGTGTTAATGATTTCATCATGAGGTCGAGAAGCTTAAGCTTGCAATGCCCAGAAAAGCTAAGCGAGCAATCAGTAGTTCAAATGTGTGCAAACAATTTAGACCCTCAAATTGCCGCATATGTCGGTACTGCTGAGCCTCAAAACTTCGATGCTCTTTTGTCTAAGGCGAATAATGTAGAAAGACAACTTGACCGTCAGAAAGCCATATAACCTAAGAGGGAAGAAATCAAAAGGCCAAACAAGAAGGAAGAGTTACTGGCTACGTTTGTTAGAACAAGCCCAAAGCCAACCAATGACGGAAATTTCAACAACGGCAAAGGCAAACAAAAAGAGGGAGCTCGATGACTCACCCTCCAGGAAAGGAAAGAAAAGAAGTATTCCTTCGATGATGATGATGTTCAGGGGATATTTGATGAGTTAATGGCTGCAAAAGCCCTTTCTCTTCCAGAGCCAAAACGACCTGCCGAGGTCAATATGACAAATGATACTAAGTATTACTCATACCACAGGATCATTAGCCACCCTATAAAAGATTGTTATGTCTTCAAAGACATAATCAAAGATATGATTAGCAGCGGAGAAATTGACATAGAAGGAGCTCCAACCAAAGGACCCATCGCATCGTCAAATGCAACCTCAATGGTGTAACAGAGGGATGAATCTCACCCATCATCCTCATAAACTAATCAATGGATCCCAACGGTGTCATTACCACCTCATGCGGTCCCCATCAAGTTCATTGTTGATGATGATGTAGCAATAGTATGGACATATCCAGATGTGCCTGCACCCTCACCAGGAGCACCCACCTTATACTATTTTTACCTAGACCTAAGTCTAGAGGCATGCGCGACATCAGAAGATGATGATGATGATAGCTTTAGGTGGCAAACCTACTCCAGTAGGCGATCATTTCGGCAGGGAATGGCCCGAGCTTCTCAGTCCCCAGGAGTTAACATAAGAGGACAGAAGCCGCCACAAAAGAAAAAAAAGAAAACAAGAAAAAGAAGTCAAGAGCCAAAAAGAAGCCAGACTTAACTTCTGAAGAGGAGTACGTGCCACCGGTTAAGACCCCGTTCACTTTAAGTGATTATATCCCCAAAGGTTTTTTCGGTAGTGACTCCTTAGATGATGACCCTGAATAAGGGGAAGTAACCCAATGTTGCATGGTCTCATGGGCTGATGAATGTGAAGAAGCGAGCGTCATTCTCGCAAACACCGCTCAAGAAGTGGATCAAATAACTCTTCGATCTGGTCGTCAACTTCAACCCCCGAAACCAGTAGGGAAAGAGGAGAAAAAAGAAACGACACTAGAGATACCACTAATATCGGATGACGCCAAAGAAAAGAGTGATGAGGAAGTAATTCCCTCGAGCTCAAATAGCCAGGGAACTGCTGAGAACAGACAAGCAGCTAAAGATTCCAAGAAGGATCTTCCTGCCACAACCCCTTTTCAATTTCATCAAGGGTCTCATAAAGAAAAGGTTCGTTATGATGTCATTTCTCATCTCAAATGAATCCCAACGCGTTACAAATGTCCAAGAGCTAAGAAGGGCACTTATACAAGCGTTAATGGACCCCAGCGACTACAATGATCAAGTTGATCCTATTGAGGTGGATGAGGTGTTATCATCTCCTTCAAACCGATGTGCTGCATGCATCGCTTGCACAACATTCTCTGATGAGGACCTCTAGTTGGGGTCTGCAAATCAAAACAGGCCTCTGTACGTCACTGGTAGGATTGGGGATAAAAGAATAAATCGGATCCTACTTGATTGTGGTTTTGTAGTCAACCTTCTTCCATTGAGGGTATTAAAGGCAATAGGGATAACACCAAATCAGTTGTCCCCACCTTTGCTCACAATACAAGGGTTTAATCAGGTAGGGCAGAAAGCCTTAGGCACTATTGCCTTGAAAGTTGAACTCGACAACCTATACACAGATGCTCTCTGTAAAACCCCATAAATTCAATTTGGGAAATTATGTCTAGTTGGACCTACTTAGACCCAAGTCAATGCCAAATGAGTCCTCGTGAAATTTTCTAATAAAATATATATATATATATATAATAAAATAAAAATTTTACATTTTTTTAAGTTTAAAATCTCCAAAAAATTTCCCTTTTTGATTTCTTGTTTATAAAAATCCATTGTTATTGCTATTATTATTTTTATTATTATTGTTATTAACATTTTATTGTTGTTAGAATTATTCAAAAAAAAAAGGGAAACCCTAACCCCTACAGCCACCCCCTTCACAAGAGAGGAAAAAAAAAATGAAATCAACTTCCTTTTTTTTGTTCCCATGCACACCCCCCCTAAAATCCTAAACCCAAAAACCCTAACTCTTTTTGCTCACGCCCCTTCCTCTCTCTTCCTCTCTCTCTCTCTCTCCACTCCCTCACGGCCACCGAACCACCACTACCACTGCGCCAGCCGCTCCAATTTGAACGAAGGAGGAATTCCCGTTGATCTAGATCCGGTTTTGAACAAAGGTACTAGTAACAATGTTTTAATGTGATTTTCTTTTTAGTCTCAATAAAGGTGGGTTATTTTGACGTGATTGGGTCTGAGTGAGGGACTAAGGATGTCTAACGGGTATGGGTGAAATTTTGGTGACCTGAAGTGAGTAAAAACCACGCATAAAAGGGGGGAATAGTTTTGGTCAGGACTAACACTGTTTCGGCTCAACTTTGAAAATTCGGTATAATTATTATGGTCATCCAAAGGTTATCAAATTTTTACAGTTCTTAGATTAGGAAGTGAAACTTATGTGAGTTTTCGAATTGTATGAATTGGAGTTAAATTGAAATAATTATGGCCGAAATACGGAGCACTATCAAAACTAGGGACTGCATGTATAGGATACGGCTTTTGAATTGTTCGACTCAATTACGTTGCGAATTTGGGAAGTGCGGAACATGAAAGTTTTAGTAGACAAAATTATATTTCTGTGTTGAGCAAGAACGTGATTTTTGGAGGTCTGTATAAAACGTTATGGATTTTGGAAGTAAGGTTCCAAAAACATGGACAGAAACTGGGAAGCTGAAACTGGGACGATTGCAACCACGAATTGGAAAAATTCCCTAAGTCATAATTGGTTGCTAAAAATTATGAAATTTATTGGGGATGAACTTCTAGATGGAACAAAAATTTCTGTTTTAGAATCGTACCATTTAAAGTAGGATAGCCCACAATACAATAAATTCTTTAAGGGACTATCATGGGGAAACAGTGACTGACCGTTCTGTAACAACTGAGATTTTGACCTAGTTTGGGTCAGAACCGGGCCAAACCTCCAGCACAGGAAATGTGGGGGATAACTTAAGGATTTCGGATTGACTTAGAACATAGGAATCGGATATCGGGAACCAAAGTTATAGCTTCTGGAAGTTGAACTCAGAAACTGGCCAGCCTAAACCCTAGCTAGGGTTAAGGTTTGGAAGAATTAAAAATCTAGAAATCCTTTTCTAAATTGTGGGAGGGCCAAGGACGTCCTATATTGAATATGGGCTGACTATGGGTTGTATGTGGGCCCAGGTGCAAAGCAGTGAACTCCTACCAAAGTAACCGAGCCCGTAAGTTTTGTACAGTATCCAGGTAACAGTCATGCCCTCACCTTTTTCCCGTGTTGCTGAAACCATAAATGTTTTGGAGTTCTTGTACTGAACCTTTGGCATTTCTTTTCAGCTGAATGAACATTGGTTTACAATTTGCAAGTGATTACTTGATGGGAACTGTATACTGTGCTATGTTGTGGAAGTTGGGAATTTTTCATATGATGAAAGTTGAAATATACTACGATTGTGTTTGGAGTTCTGTATTTGTATTCTGATTGTCGTGGGGAAAATGTGTTTAAATACGAATGAACTGAACATGTCAAGTTGACCTCCAGCAAAGAGGAAAACAATCATTAACCGGGAAGAACTGAATAGGGTGGGTTATACCTGTGTAAATGGTTAAAGGCCATAGCCTTCCCCGGGTAATAAGTGCATGCATATGAGCGCCCACATGCTCAGCAGAGTCGTGGGCCAGGTTATCGGTAATCACCCATGATGGTGGTAGGCCAGGAAAGTTAAGCGGTAACCGCCCGAGGAGCAGTAGGCTAGGAAAGAGTTAAACGACTGCGCTATGTTAGGGCGCAGGCCATGAAACCCACTGGGGTCGCTCACCCAAGACTTATCTGGAACTGAAACATTGTGAATGGATCTATAGAAGCGTAATTCTGAAAAATGATAATCAAGGAAGGTGGTGATAATGGTCTGCATGATTTCAAAACATATTGTTGTCCCCTTCGCCTAAAATGTTTTCAAAATGAATTTGTAGGTGTGTTTGACTGTTGGGGGTGAATGTTACTGAGTTTATCTCACTGTTGTAAAACGTTTTGTTCTCAGGTGATCTAGCTGTATTTGGGACTGGGGATGTGAGAGTAGAGCGAGACACGAATGCTGATCATATTTGAAAGGAACTTTAGAAGCTGTAATAAAATATAGTTGGATTAAATTGTGGTGTTAAGATTTGTGTTTAAGTTTTGGAACCATGCATGGTAAGTTTTTGGTTTGTAAAGACTTTGTATTAGATGTCAATTACAATATCCAGCCTAGTATTCCCAAGAAGGGAGTACAGCGGTAACACCCCATTTAGGTTCCCACTGCATTTTCGTTAATAATGGTGTTTAATAATGAATTAGAGATCTAGGGGTGTTACAAAGTGGTATTAGAGCCCAGGTTTACTGACCTGAATTCTTATCTAAAAGATTTTAAGGAAGTAGAGCAAGAAAATTTTAGGCTTAAGGATTTTGCAGAGGGTGAGTGTAGCATCGGGGCAAGGGCTACATGCATCCATTATTGCTTGAATATGTGATGTTACTTGAATACGTTTCTTATTGATGCATTTTCTTATTTAGGAATGGAGGGGACCCAACACTGTGGTTGTGTTGGAAGGTAATGTTTACACGAGCAATTAGCCAAGAGACCTAGTTAGGGGGTATGGGACCATATACGTCATGTGAGGTGAGTGTTAACCCAATACGTGGGGGATAGGCCCAATAGCTGTCTGGAGAGTGAGTATAACCGGGTAGTGTTTGTGTTGCTGACCTTGAAGGGAGATGTAGTGTGGTGTTATCGAGTGGATGAGTTGCTTCCCCGGACCCGTGATCCCCGCCCATAGGGAAGCTGTTGTTGGTGAGACTGGGAACCAGTAGGGATGGATATGGAGGAACTATTAGACTACTTAAGGATGGAGGGATCCCATGACTTGGACTATCTACCCACAGCTAGTGAGGAGGATGCACCACCCCAGGCTAAGGAGTCAACAAATGATGAGGGAGATTATGGAGGAGTGAAGAGTGTTCCTTTGCAGGTGAGTTCGAAGGAGGGAGAAGACCATGGAGGGATTACTAAAGGAGGAGAGACTAGGGAGGAAGAACACCCTGAGGAAGACCCTGAGGAAGACCCAAAGGAAGACCCTGAGGAAGACCCCAAAGTGGGAAGCCCGGTGGGAGAGGAAGACCCTGATGATGACTCTGAGGTAAGCGAGGGGCAACTGATGGGAAGTGAGGACCGTATGGAGGATTGGGAAGAAGAAAGGGAGGATCACACTATTGAGGATGAGCAAGCTCGAGGACCAGAAGACTTAGAGAAAGAGATAAATTCCATGTGGTATAGGGCCGAGTGCGAGATCGGGATGAACCATTGGAAGTAGGGTAGATGTGGCCGGAGGTGTATGGGTACCTGCCCCCTAGATGCCCCTGACCAGTAGGAGCTGGAGGTAGTTAGAAAGTTGGAATTTTCTTTTCCTTGCTAGAACAGTTTTGGTAGTTGTCTCTCTGTTTCTTATTAAGCCTCTGGGGCTACTAAAGTTATATGCTATGATGTAATGAAAAGTGTTAGTGTGAAACCCTTATGTTATTGAAATGCTATGCAATAAAATCTCCATAGATTATTTGAATATCAACATCCCTTGGTAAAAAGTGTTAGTGTGGAACTCTTATGATATCGAAATGCTATACAAAAGATTGATAATAGTGATAATCATGAATCATGTGAATGTGATGCCTGTCTGATGTGAATTAGTTGAGCATGTGACGTGGTCATTGTACCACCTGAACTTGGTAATATGTTGAAATCGAACTCCTGTCCAATCTGGCATAATGCACTGGCATGTACTGTACGTTGAAAATTTTGTAGAACTTAGGTTGTTGTGAACTATTAGGAGAAGAACTAAACTCGAATTATTTTTCCCAACCAGAATGGCAGGAAGCAACGACCACAACAATGAGTCCCGAACTGGACCCCATCCTGAGACAAGGGTCCCTACGAACCCAGACATCCCTATGACGGCCCTAAGGGAACGACCGGAGACTCTACGTCCTCGAAATGGAAATGGGAATCGTAGTCATATTAACGAGACTAACCCGCCAACAGTAACTGAGCGTACCAATTTGTTGTTGCTAGAGATGTTGCAGAAACAAGGAGAACAACTACTACTCCAGAACAAACAAATACAGAGAGTAATGGTGGTGCGGGAGAAAAGGGTGGAGGAGGATAACTCCTACATGTTCAAGAAGTTCGCAAGCCATCATCCACCTGTCTATGATGGCACTCCTAACCCCAAGACTTTTGAAGACTGGATTAGTGGCATGGAGAAACTATTCGACGAACTCCAATGCCCTAAGGAGTGGAAAGTGGGCTTCGCGGCATTCTACTTGAAGGACAAGGCTGACCTATGGTGGGCCACGGTGAGGGAGAGACAACACGAACCAGGATTCGACTGGAAAATGTTCAAGGAGATGATCAAGCATGATTTCTACCCTACCTTCCTCCAGAAGGCTAAGGGGGGCAAGTTTATGCAACTGCAGCAGGGGAACATGAACATACTCGAGTATGCCTCGAAATTTATGGAACTTTCACGATTAGCTCCAGCCTTCGTAGCTGATGAAAGGCTGAAGATCAACCGGTTCGAGGCCAGACTAAACCCTACAATCAAGGAGAGGATGTCCGTCCGTTAGTATGCCTCCTACATTGATCTATATGATACGGCGGTCAATGCAGAGATAGCGTTGAAGGAGTGGAACAATTATTTCAATGAGTAGCGGGGAGCCAAAAGGATGGGGGATAATCGGGATAACCGGGGAAACTTTCACTTACAAGAGCAAAACCGTCGACCGGTTGGGGGCCAGTACTCTGGCAACTTCAATCGAGGTGGCCAGTATCCCAATGCACGACCCAAGGTGACCTGCAACGCTTGCGGAAAACCATGACATTTTGCCAGGGAGTGTCAGACGGCGAAGAGATGCTTCCGCTGTGGAAGCCACCAACATCAGGTTCGGGACTGCCCACTCCCTCTAGCTCCTACTGTGCAAGGGTAGGGCCAGAGTCAAGGGCAGGGGCAAAGACCTTAGCAGCCATATCAGAACAGGGGAGGTCAGGTGGCAAACCCCAACCAACAAAATCGGGCACCTCAGCAGACCCAGGCCCGACCTCCCTATCAACCTCTTCGGAACAATGGAGGCAGAGTCTATGTCATGCGAAAGGAGCAAGCGGAGGATGCTCCTAATGTTGTGAAGGGTACTTTCTCTCTCCTAACTCAACTCGTAGATGTGTTGTTTGATTCGGGTGCCACGCACTCGTTTATTTCTGTTAGGTTGGTTGAGACGTTGGGACTCACCCCCACTCGTAGATCTTCATTACTATCTGTGACTCTCCTGGATGGGAAGACTGTGTCGTGTGAGGAGCTATACGAGGGATACCCCCTTAGAATGTATGAATGTGAATTCCTGGCATATCTATATAAGTTTGAGTGAACTAATTTTGGGATTATTTTGGGGATGGACTGGTTAGCTAAGTACCGGGCTCAGATAGACTGCTCAAAATGAAAAGTTTCTCTAAAAGGGCCCAACGGGGGGAAGATAGTGCATAGGGGTTAGAGTCCCGGAATGGGAGTGAAATTGGTATATCAGCAATGAAGGCTCGTAAGTTGTTGAGTAAAGGATGCGAGGGATTTCTGTGTCATGCGGTGAATACTGAGGATGCCAAGTCCTCCCTGGATGACATCCCTATAGTAAAAGAATTCCCATATGTGTTTCCCAATGAAATCCCTAGCATGCCACCTCTTAGGGAGGTGGAGTTGTGTATCGACCTCAACCCTGGAGCCACCCCCATTTCTAAGGCGCCCTGCGGGATGGCACCAACTGAACTTAAAGAATTGAAGACCAATTTGGAGGAACTCTTAGAGAAAGGGCATATCCGACCTAGCACATCTCCATGGGGAGCCCCGGTCTTATTTGTGAAAAAGAAGGATGGGACACTAAGATTGTGTATAGACTACCGGGAGTTGAATAACATAACAGTGAAGATCCGTTTTCTCCTACCCAGAATAGATGACTTATTTGACCAACTGCGAGGCGCTGGAAGCTTTTCCAAAATAGACCTCCGTTCGGGGTACCATCAACTCCGCACCAAGGATGGGGACATACCCAAAACCGCATTTCATACCCAATACGGTCACTATGAGTTCACGGTAATGCCCTTTGGCCTCACCAACGCCCCAACAGCATTCATGGATCTGATGAACAGGGTCTTTAAGCCCTATTTGGATAAGTTTGTGGTGGTTTTCATTGACGATATCCTGATCTACTCGAGAACCACATATGAGCACACTCACCACTTACGGGTAGCCCTGGATGTATTAAGGAGGAATGAGTTATATGCCAAGTTCTCAAAATGTGAGTTTTGGTTGGAGAAGGTAGCTTTTCTAGGACATGTAGTGTCCAGTGAGGGAGTATCGGTGGACCCACAAAAGATTGAGGCGGTGACAAATTGGCCTAGACCTAAGAACCCGACGGAAGTACGGAGTTTCTTGGGCTTGGCGGGATATTACCGTCGATTTGTCCAAGACTTTTCAAAGATCGCCACTCTGCTTACCAACCTGACCAGAAAGGTCACCAAGTATAGATGGACGGAAAAATGTGAAGAAGCCTTCCAGGAGCTTAAGAAGAGACTTACGAGTGCACCGATACTGGCTCTACCTACTACGGAGCAGGACTTCATGGTGTATAGTGATGCTTCTAAGAATGGGTTGGGATGCATGTTAATGCAAGATGGACGGGTAATGGCGTATGCTTTGCGACAGTTAAAGGCACACGAGCAAAACTACCCTACTCACGACCTGGTGTTAGTCGCGGTCGTGTTCGCTCTCAAAATTTAGTGGCATTACCTGTATGGGGTACGTTGTGAAGTCTTCACCGACCACCAGAGCCTGAAGTACCTCTTCTCACAGAAGGATCTCAACTTGAGACAGACTAGGTGGCTGGAATTCCTGAAAGATTATGACGTCCATTTCCAATACCATCCGGGGAAGGCTAATGTAGTGGCAGACGCATTAAGTCGTCGACCGTATCCAGCACTGAGCTATTTACTGGCGCTCCCAAGTGAGTTGTGTGAGGAGTTTTACAAGTTGGAGCTGAATATGATTACCCCAAGGTCGAAACCTATACTCTGCACCCTAGAGGTGCAGCCAACTCTCATAAAGGAAATCCGAGTAGCCCAGACCACAAACCCTCAACTCGAAAGGATTAGAGAAGAAATATTGGTGGGTAAAGCACCCGGATTCGTAATTCATGCGGATGGTACCATATGATTCTATAGTCGGGTGTGTGTTCTAGCCGTGGAGACACTTAAGAAGAAGATCCTAGACGAAGGGCACCATACTCCACATGCGGTACACCCTGGGGGTAATAAATTGTATAAGGACCTAAGACAGACATTCTGGTGGAGTAACATGAAACAAGAGGTGGCTGATTATGTGGCAAAGCGTCTGACCTGCTAGCGAGTAAAAATCGAGCATCAACGGCCAGCAGCACTTTTGCAACCGCTGGATGTCCCTCAGTGGAAATGGGATTATGTGTCCATGGATTTTGTGATAGGGTTTCCTTTGACCCAGAGGAAGCAAAATGCGATTTGGGTTATAGTAGATAGATTCACGAAGTCGGCACACTTTATTGCCATGAGGAACATGTGGACCCGGAATCAGTTAGCTCGAGCCTACCTCGAGGAGATAGTACAGCTACACGGGGTACCCAACTCCATAGTGTCGGATCGGGATACCCGGTTCCAATCTGGATTTTGGCAGAAGCTGTAAGAAGCATTCGGAACGTTGTTACGCTTTAGTACTGCCTTTCACCCTGCAACCGACGGGCAGACCGAGCGTACTATCCAAACCTTGGAAGATATGTTGTGGGCTTGCGCCTTGGACTTTAAGAGCGCGTGGGACGAACAACTGGCACTGATTGAGTTTTCTTACAACAACAGCTACCACGCGAGTATTGGCATAGCCCTGTGCGAGGCACTATATGGGAGGAAATGTAGGACTCCGCTTTGTTGGCAAGAGATTGATGAGGCCTTGACCATCGGGTCGGAGTTAATCCATGCCACCACGGACAAAGTAAGAGTGAGCCAAGAACGAATGAAAGCCGCCCAGAGCCGCCAGAAGAGTTATGCGGACCGAAGGCGTAAAGACCTTGAGTTCCAGGTAGGAGACTAGGTATTCCTTCGTGTTTCCCCAACTAAAGGACTCGTGAGGTTTGGGAAGGCAGGGAAGCTTAGCCCGAGATACGTCGGGTCGTATCAAATCATACAGCGAATCGGGGAGGTAGCTTACCTACTGGAGCTACCGACCGGGTTTCACAGAATACATAATGTGTTCCATGTGTCGCAATTGCAGAAATACATTTCAGATCCCTCGCACGTGGTCGATCCCGATCCCATACAGCTCCAAGAAGGTTTATCGTATGAGGAGTAACCCGTACAAATCCTGGATCGGCAGGAGAAGCACCTCCATAGAAAGATAGTGCCCCTGGTGAAGGTCCTTTGGGCCAACCATGAGACAACTGAAGCCACTTGGGAGCCGGAGTAGGAGATGCGAGACAAATACCCCCATCTATTTTTATAATCAGGTGCGTATCAGTTTCGAGGACGAAATCTCTTAAGTGTGGTAGCATGTGAAACCTCAAAAATTCAGGCTGTAATAGTGGTTCGTCACGGTATATTAAAGTTTCGGGGATGAAACTTTCTTAAGCGGGGTAGTGTGT
This sequence comes from Selenicereus undatus, assembly GCA_017589665.1. NCBI lineage: Eukaryota > Viridiplantae > Streptophyta > Magnoliopsida > Caryophyllales > Cactaceae > Selenicereus > Selenicereus undatus. Next base: position 18,460,910 of record JACYFF010003369.1, read on the forward strand.
AAAACCCCATAAATTCGATTTGGGAAATTATGTCCAGTTGGACCTACTTAGACCCAAGTCAATGCCAAATGAATCCTCGTGAAATTTTCTAATAAATATATAT
>JACYFF010003369.1:18461412-18488235 GCA_017589665.1 Selenicereus undatus
TACTAGGATGTGACAATTAATTGAGTTTTTTAATTGTATGGATTGGAGTTAAATTGAAATAGTTATGGCCGAAATAACGAGCACTGTCAAAACTAGGGACTGCAGGTATAGGATACATCGTTTGAATTTTTTTACTCAATTACGTTGCGAATTTGGGGAAGTGCTGAACATGAAACTTTTAGTAGACACAATTATCTTTTTGTGTTGAGCAATAACGTGATTTTTGGAGGTCTTTATAAAAAGTTATGGATCTTGGAAGTAAGGTTCAAAAAAAATGGACAGAAACCGGGAAGCTGAAATTGGGACGGTTGCAACCACGGATTGGAAAAATTCCATAGGTCATAATTGGTTGGTAAAAATTATGAAATTTATTGGGGCTGAACTTCTAGATGTAACAAAAATTTACATTTTAGAATCGGACCATTTGAAGAATCGGACCCACACTGGGAGTTTGTTGTTGTTGTTGTTGTTGTAGAATCGGACCATTTGAAGTAGCATAGCCCACAATACAACAAAGTCTTCAAGGGACTGTCATGGGGAAACAGTCATTGACCGCTCTGTAACAACTGAGATTTTGACCTAGTTTGGGTTAGAAGCGGGCCAAACCTCAAACACAGGAAATGTGGGCGACGACTTAAGGATTTCGGATTGACTTAGAACACAAGAATCAGATATGGGGAACCAAAGTTATAGCTTCTGGAAGTTGAACTCAGAAACTGGCCAGCCTGAACCCTAACCAAGGTTAAGCTTTGGAAGAATTAAAAATCTAAAAATTCTTTTCTAAATTGTGGGAGGGCCAAGGATGCCCTGTACTGAATGTGTACTGACTATGGGCTGTAAGTGGGCCCAGGTGCGGAGCAGTGAACTCCTACCAAAGTAACCGAGCCTGTAAGTTTTGTACAGTATCCAGGTAACAGTCATGCCCTCACCTTTTTCCCGCATTGCTGAAACCATAAATGTTTGGAGTTCTTGTATCGAACCTTTGCCATTTCTTCTCAGCTGAATGAACACTGGTTTATAATTTGCAAGTGATTATCTTCTGGGAACTGTATACTATGTTATGTTGTGGAAGTTGGGAATTTTCCATATGATGAAAGTTGAAATATACTACGATTGTGTTTGGAGTTCTGTATTTGTATTCCGATTGCCGTGGGAAAAATGTGTTTAAATACGAATGAACTGAACATGTCAAGTTGACCTCCAGCAAAGAGGAAAACAATCATTAACCGGAAAGAACTGAATAGGGTGGGTTATACCTGTGTGAAATGGTTGAAGGCCATAGCCTTCCCCGGGTAATAAGTGCATCCATGTGAGTGGCCACGTGCTCGGCAGAGACGTGGCCCAGGTTATCGGTAATCACCATGATGTTGGTAGGCCAGGAAAGTTAAGCGGTAACCGCCCGAGGAGCGGTAGGCTAGGAAAGAGTTAAACGGCTGCGCTATGTTAGGGCGCAGGCCGTGAGACCCACTGGGGTCTCTCACCTAAGACTTATCTGGAACTGAAACATTATGAATGGATATATAGAAGCGTAATTCTGAAAAATAATAATCAAGGAAGGTGGTGATAATGGTCTACATAATTTGAAAACATATTGCTGTCCCCTTCCCCTAAAATGTTTTCAAAATGAATTTGTAGGTTTGTTTGACTGTTGGGGGTGAATGTTACTGAGTTTATCTCACTATTGTAAAATGTTTTGTTTTCAGGTGGTCTAGCTGTATTTGGGACTAGGGACGTGAGAGTAGAGCGAGACACGAATGCTGATCATATTTGAAAGGAACTTTAGAAGTTGTAATAAAATATAGTTGGATTAAATTGTGGTGTTAAGATTTGTGTTTGAGTTTTGGAACCATGTATGGTAGGTTTTTGGTTTGTAAAGGCTTTGCATTAGATGTCAATTATGATATCCAGCCTGGTATTCCCAAGAAGGGAGTACGGCGGTAACACCCCGTCTAGGTTCCCGCTGCATTGTCGTTAATAATGGTGTTTAATAATGAATTAGAGATCTGGGGGTGTTTCACTCTCTTTCATGTAATAAATGCTTATACTTCTTATAACGCTCTACTCAGCTGACCATGGCTCCATACTAGCAAGGCTATTGCCTCGACTCTTCACCAGTGTTTGAAATACAGTGACGAACATGGCAATGAGAAAACAATCCGTGGGGACACAAATCCCTTTCATGGGGAAGATGTTAATTACGTTGATGCCAAGTTTTACAAATCAGCGAATTCTGGAACCTCCCAAGTTCTTTTACACCAAAGAAAGAGTAACCAAAGAGAAAATCCCAAGCCCCTTACTTTACCTTAAAAGGTCATTCAGGTTGTCAACAGTTACGCTAGTGAAGCCAAGGAAGATTAGTTCCCACGATCACAGGTGTTGTTCAAATATGGACCTAAAGACAAAAGAAGGGATGGCCAAAAGGCCCTGACTCCAGTGAGGGAAATTGAGAATTCCCTTGTCACGAGTTATACTTTTCCCCTCTGAAGGATTGATCAGTCGGTACCTAAAGAAAATCTTATCATAAGAACATCACTCGGCAACAAGAGAGTGGTGTTAAGGGAAAACCTTTCAAATCCTTTAACAGGAGCATCCTCTTCAAGGGGTTCACCTCCAGGAGGGACATCATCATCAAAGAGGACCAAGAAGAATAAGAGAGGACTTGCCAAGGAAAACCGAAAGTTGAATATCTAACTTAAAAGTGGAGTCCTAAAGGCATCATTTCAAGAGAATACCTTCGAAAATATTCAAATATCTCATGATAGGGGGATTCTCAAGGCTTATACCACAAATGATATGGTCCTTACACCCCAAGAACAAGAGATGTTTTCCCAAAATGAGCAAGTCCAATCTCGAATCTCAGTTTTTCAAAGACATGGGAAAGTGAATGAATCCAAACAAAAGAATTTCTATGTCAGAAAGTAGAGGAAGTGAAAGTTGAACAAGAAAGCGCAACAGGATTTGGGGCTCTGTCTTTCATGGATGGTTTCTAGGGGTATAATCAAATCAAAATGCACCCCGAAGATGAAGACTTAACGGCTTTTCGAACACCACAAGGCATATATTGCTATACAGCAATGCCGTTTGGTTTGAAAAATGCCGGAGCCACCTACCAAAGAGCCATGATGATCATTTTTCATTATTTTCTCCGCAATCTCGTTGAATGTTATGTTGATGACTTGGTTGTAAAAACAAAAGATAGAGAAAATCACCCACATGACCTAAGAAGGGTCTTTGAAAGGCTTCGTCAACATCAGCTTAAGATGAACCCCTTAAAATGTGCATTTGGGGTCACCTCAGGGAAATTTCTCGGCTTTGCGGTTCGGAAAGAAGGAATTGAGATTGACCCCGATAAATTCAAAGCCATAATCCAAATGCCCCCTCCGAGAAACTTAAGAGAATATTGGGGCTTACAAGGAAGGTTGGCCTTCATACGACGGTTCTTCTCAAATTTGTCAGGAAGGTGTCAACCTCTCACAAGACTCCTAAAAAAGGACATGCCTTTCATTTGGGATCAAGCTTGTGAAAATGCTTTTGAAAGCATCAAGCAATATCTCACAAGGCCACCTGTCCTAATGGCTCTAATACAAAGAAAACCTTTAATATTATACACAGCAGCCCTTGAACAGTGTTTAGGGGCTATGTTGGCTCCATGTAATGACGAAGGGAAAGAAAACACCATGTATTATATCAACCGGACAATGGTGGGTGCAGAAGTAAATTACTCATCCATGGAGAAAATTTGCCTTGCCCTGGTTTTTTTCCCTTCAAAAGTTACGACACTACCTCTTATCCCATCAGATCATTTTGATCTCAAAGGTAGATCCGTTAAGATACATATTATCTAAACATATGCTATCAGGGAGATTGGCTAAATGGGTTATGCTTTTAGCCGCTTTTGACATCAAGTTCATGCCTCAAAAAGCAGTAAAAGGACAAGCCATAGTCGATTTCCTAGCAGCACATCCGTGTACAGATAATGAAGAACTACCCGATAACCTGCCAGACGATGAAGTTATGCTTGCTGAAATTAAAACTTAGAAGTTATATTTTGATGGGGCAGCAAGGAGTCGGGGAGCCGGAGTAGGGATTGTGTTCATTACACCAGCAGGTGGACTTATCCCTTATTCATTTTCTCTCCTCGAGATCTGTTCAAATAATGTGGCTGAATATGAGGCGCTCATTATTGGCCTCAAATTGGCCCTGGAAATGTGTATTGACCAGCTTGAAGTATTCGATGATTCTCAGTTAATCATCCGACAAATACACGGCTAGTACGAAGTAAGAAATGCTACATTAGTGCCTCTTTACCAAAGGGCAAGAAGCCTTATGAACCAATTCCTTCAAGTACAAGTTAACCATGTGCCAAGGTCTGAGAATGATAAAGCAGATGCCTTAGCAAAGTTGGTTACTTCACTAACACTCCCTGATGAAAGAGAAATTCAAATAACAATCACAGAACGTCATTTGTTGGCCTCAGTCTTGGATCGTTTTGATGAAACAGAAGAAACAAATGTGGTCTCCGTTCTTGAAATCGAAGAAGAGACACACTGGAGGAAACCTCTTATTGAGTACATACAGTATGGCATTCTACCCACCAATCCTAAGAAAAGGGTAGATGCAAAACGACGAGTACTAAGGTTTACATTTAAAATTGACATCTTATATCGAAAGGCTTTTGATGAGGTGTTACTTAGATGCTTGTCAAGAGAGGAAGCAACTTATGTCTTGAATGAAGTTCATGCTGGGGTATGTGGTGCTCATCAGACAGGTCCAAAACTTGCTAATCAAATCAAAAGGTTGGGCTATTATTGGCCAACTATGGTTTAAGATGCTATAAAATTTACTAACGCATGCGAAGCCTGTCAAATACATGGAGATTTCATCCACCAGCCACCACAATTACTCCACCCAAGCATATTATCTGGGCCCTTCCATGCATGGGGGCTTGATGTGATAGGACCTTTCAAGCCATCTTCATCTCGTGGACATGTGTTTATTTTGGCGACTATAAACTACTTTTCAAAATGGGCTGAAGCCATCTCGTTAAGAGAAGTGGGGGCAAAGCAAGCTGCTGACTTCATCAGGACCCATCTCATTTATAGATGTAGAGTCCCCCACAAAGTCATCTCAGACAATGCCCTCTCCTTTAAAAATCAAGTGATGATAAGGCTTGCAGAGAAATACAAGTTCGGACATAACTTCTCGTCGAGCTGCAATCCATCGTCAAATGGCCAAGCGGAAGCATTCAATAAAGTGCTTTGCAAGATTTTAAAGAAATTGTTCTCAAGATCAAAGAGGGATTGGCATGAACGACTGCCAGAAGCTTTATGGGCTTATCGAACCATAGTCCGAACTGCAACTGGTTGTACACCCTACAATTTGGTTTTTGGTTCAAAAGTCGTGTTACCCCTTGAGGTACAATTACCTTCTTTAAGAGTGGCGATGCAAGTTACTGACCCAGATGAAAATACTCAAGTTAGATTGACTGAACTTGAAGCATTAGATCAGCGTCGGTTAATGGCTTAGCAAAGACTTGAAATTTACCAAGCTCAAATGGCTGGGGCATTTAACATGCGGGTCAAATTCCGCTCATTCGATGTTGGTGACCTTGTTTTGACAATAAGGAGACCAATTGTCATCAATCGAAAGACACAAAGAAAGTTTGAGTCCAAATGGGAAGGTCCCTATGTAGTTACTAAGGTCTTCCTTAAGGGGGCATATGAGCTCTCAAATCATGATGGACAAATTGTCTATGCCTGTGTCAATGGTAAATTTGTGAAGAGATTCTTTACTTGAAAAATAGGGACCGTTGAGTCTCATCGAACTACGAAAGGCTCAATCCCTCAAAAAGGGGGTACGTAGGCAGTCCAACTTCAAACTGGACCCAGCCAAAAAAAAAAATCCTTTCTTCCCTTGCTTGTTAAAATTTGTCACGTGATGTATGAAATATTCATTTGATGTTCATAGTGAGAATCATTTATTAATTACTCTTTGGTGTGTAATTATTTTGATTTTCATTAAGGGGGAAGGAACTAAAAAACAAAATAAATAAAAAAAGAATACTTCATGGAACTTTGAAAGGCTTGATCCCTTTAAAAGGAGGTACCTAGGCAGTCCAGTTTCAACTGGCCCAGCCACAAAAAAAAAAAATGAATTCTCTTTTTCCCTGCATGTCGCCCAAAAAAACAAAAAAAAAAAACCTATTGGAGTGAAGTCACTACCAAGAGAACAAGAGACAAGGGGGAGATATATTCCTCATTGTTAGGGAGGTAAAAAAGGGATGCAAATAAATCGAGGCATAGAAATTTGATAATTAAGATATGTATTTTGTGTTAAATTTGAAACAAGGCATATTAACCTCGATTTAATTCGAGTTGTCTTTGAACACTCATTCTGGAAAATCCAAGTTACCTCCATGCCTAAGAAAGAAGGTCTCGACAATCATTTACATGACTTTGTAGAAAGTAAGAGTACAATCTTACTTAAGTCAAAAAGTCTCCCAACAAAGAGAGACCTGAAATACACTTCTGAAAGTTAGCATATCATGTGAAGTGAGGCATGGACCCTTCCTAGAAGGTGACTTGTTGACTTTTCTGATGCTGTAACAACTTTCGAATGTTGCAATTATACAACTCTTACTACAGTCGTGGTGCATGAAATTGTTTATGTATTGTAGAAAGGGAGGGATAAAAACAAGCTTATTCAACATGAAGGTGAACATTATACGTGTTCAAGCAAATTCACACATATAATGTCCGGGGGCAGCTGTTGAACCAAAATTTTTGACAAATCATAAATTCTTAATATAACATTTAAATAGCCATTATGTCTTAGTATAAAAGACAAATAAAAGTGAATCCGATTACGTAGATAAAGATAGTAAAAAAAATAAATAATAATAATAATAATAAATAATAATAATAATAATAATAATAATAATAATAATAATAATAATAAAGCGTATTATTTTTATATGGCTACAAATGAATTTTTTGTTTTAAAAAAAACAACCAAAAAAAGGAGTACTGGAGATCCCCTTGGGTTCCTTCGGCAGACTTCTCAAAGCCCACCAAAACAAGCAATAAATTGTAAAAAGGGAACTTTTGGATATTAAAAAACTAAAGCAACACTTCTTAGTATTTTTTTTAATAAAATAAAAAAAAACCAAAAGGAAAGTTTTACAGGGGTGGTTGGCAAACCCACGTTCTCCAACTCTGCCATTAGTTTTGCAAAATGGGTGAAAACCAACTCTCGCTTACTTTCTTAGAAAAACAGAGGAGACTCCAAAAAAGGAGTTGAGAGTGAAAATAAGAGACAAAAAAAAGCAGAGAGGGTGAGAAGACGCAGAGGGAGGCACGAAAAGAAACATACACAGAGACTTACAAATCAAATGCCCACACTCAAATTTTGGGCGACTTGGCTATATTGACTTGGCAACAAGCACAAGGCATCAAAATAAGATAAGTTTGGCAAAGAAAAAAAAAATCATCATCTTTTGATTAGACATGGAAGATGACAACAATCTGCACCTCATGGAGAAGTGGAGGGCACTGAGGACTTTAATGAATGGGAAAGGATTGGACAAGAGAGTTCTGGCCATGTCTTCTCTTCAAATTAAAAGGGGGCTATGTGATGTTCACGTGAAGGTGTCAAGCACTTTTACTAAAGAGGGAACATGATAATGTGTCCTCATCATTATTCAATTAGAAGTAATAAAATAGGAAAAGTGTGCCTCTGGCAATAGTATTCAAAGGTAAAATAAAATCCTCATCGGAACTACGATGACTTGATTCCACTAAGGATACATGGAAATCTCGATATAAAATTTTTCAAGTTCAGTTGAAGTCAAAATTCTCAAATGGGTCCAAACTAATAGCCCCCTCTTCCCAAAAAGTTAATTTGGTTCAAGTCAATTGCACTTTAACTGCTCAAATACCAAAAAAGCCAAGCCTTTCATTACAGAAACCGACCTCCTTAAAATTTTCAACTCCACGAAATGGACCATAAAGTCTCACTTATTTTCCCCCTCTTTCATAAAAGTGCAAATTAAAACCCTATAACTCTTAGTTACACATTATGTAACCAAAATAAATTAAATCGGGAGTTTTTCAAAAAGTCGAAGCTTTGTTCAAAAAATAAGTACAGCAAAATGGGTCATACCCAAGCCAAACATACAACGAAACTTACTAAATTTTCCCCTTTCCAAGATGTAAGCCTAAATGAAATTCAGTACAGGAACTACATTGATTTGATCCCACTAAGGGTACGTAGGAAACCCGTAAATAAATTTTGGGTGCAATCACAAGTTAAACAAAATAACAGGAGCGACCTAAAAAAAGGGGGGTGGGTCGGAAAATGAGAAAATCGTTGCAAGCGGCTAAAAATAATAATAAAAATAACTTAGCCACAAAAAGTTAAGAAAAAAAATCAAATGATAAAATTAAATCAAAATTGTGGGTAATAAATTAGTCCACATATAATAAAGTCCAAAATCAAAACACAAAACTAAATTATGGTTATAACATAACCGAAATAAAATTCAAATAAAATTAAACAACTACCGCCGGTTTGATCCTCTATGAAAGAGGTATGTAGACAACTCACGATAAATAAGTGAGTGTAACCTAAATTCCAAATCAAATAAAATTTCCCGTACCATAACCTGCATATGAAGAATGTGTACGTGTAGTACCCTTCCTAGAAGGTGCCTATACGGCCACTATCTGATGCAATTAAGTTTTGGATAATGGATGACTCGGCATACAATATACATGCCAAACCAAATTGTATAAAGTCTCATTAATACAAAATAAAACGAACAGAAAAAGAAAATAATAAAATCGAACGAATCGGAATCAAAAGGTAGTCTCCGTGACGGGAGATGTAATTGAGGTTTATCTTCTTGAATAGGGTCGTACTCAAAATAAACCGATGTATATTTTTTATACGTCGGAAAGTTGTGTTGTGCATATTTTTTATTTTTTAAAATTTTTTTCCCAACAACTACATGGCACTCAATATGTTCAAACGCTTCGTAACAAAAACTATATACTCAATTGGAATGAAGAGTTAGAAATCCTCGGACTGATCGAGGTCGTGAATACCTCTCTAACAAGTTCAGAGAGTTCTGTGAGGAAAAAGTATATAAAGACAGCTAACGATTCGACGCATCCCACAACAAAACACTGTTGCAGACTGCAAAAATCGTACATTGCTTGACATGGTCAGGTTAATGATGGCACATGCAAACCTCCCAATCAGTTTTGGGGATACATTGCTCACGGCAACCTATATCCTTAATTGCGTGCCAAGCAAGAGTATACCTGCCACACTATATGATTAGTGGTTTGGTAAGAAGTCATCCTTGGACCATTTATGCCCATGGGGTTCGGTCGGCTATGTGCATAACCCAACCCACAAACATGGAAAACTTGGTCTAAGAGCCACCAAGATGATGTTCATTAGATTTCCCACACAATCTAATGAATAGAAATAAATTCCCGCAATGTTGACTTTCTTAAGGATGAGTTCCCAACCGTTGGTGAAAATCAAGAACGATGTCGAACTATTTGAGTTATAGCAAGACATCCAGCCATCTTTCGATGAGGGGGAGAATTTGGATTGTAACCAAGTCACCGAAGATGGGATGCCTCTCCTACCCGAAAGGGATGGGGGAGACTTGTCTGCTCATCAAAATCAGATTTGTCTTCAGTCTCCAATACATGAGCAGAGTCAGCCAATGAGTGAGGTTTGTCCTCAATCTCCAATTCTCGAACATGTAGTTAGTCCACATGTTCAGGATCCCACGCCCTAAAGAGATAGTGGGACTGAGTCTCCACATGTTTAAGGTCTCACACCTCTTAGAGAAAAAAGGAGGGAAGTCAGGGATAGTGGGAGTGATTCTGCACATGCTTAGGGTCCCACACCTCTTAGAGAAAGGGGAAGGGATGTCTCACCTAGGCAGACAAACAGTGAAGGTCACATGATCCGAAGGAGTGAGCGTGGAAAATTTCCTCGACGATATTTCCAAATTGAATAGGCAATATTCTTGTGCACTCCCTTGGTAATTGAGAAGCCTACCTCTTATCAACAGGGGATTGACTCACCAAACCACAAAGAGTGGACGGATGCCAGGAGGGATGACATAGACTCGATGGTGAGAAATAAGGTTTGGGAACTTGTTGATCTTCCACCCCAGCGTAAGTCTACTGAAAAACAAATAGGTTTTCAAAATAAAACATCGGGCCGATGGTTCGATCGATAAGTTCAAAACCTATTTAGTGGCGCAAGGGTTTACACAAATTGAAGGTGTAGACTATGAAGAGACATTTTCTCCTATGGTGAGATTTTCCTCTATTTGCCTGCTCCTAGCCATGGTTGCCCATTTGGACTTAGAGTTGTTTCAAATGGATGTAAAGACTACTTTCCTCAATGGCAGCTTTGAGGAAGATATCTATATGGATCAACCCATTGATTTTGCATCAAAGGGACAAGAGGACAAGGTTTGTTGTCTTAAAAGGTCCATATATGACCTTAAGCAATCTTCCAGATCTTGGTACTTAAGATTTCATGAAGCTATAACTTTGTTTGGCTTATCCATGGTTTCAAAAGACCACCGTTTGTATGTCAAAAGATCAACCAGGGGGATTATGTTTCTTACCCTATAAGTTGATGACATACTACTGGATGGGAACAACTTGGAGATGATCGAAGCCACTAAGAAGTGGTTGTCCTCCGTCTTTGAGATAAAGGGACATGGGTGAAGCCAGGTATGTCCTAGGCGTGGAAATAATAAGAAATCGTCTTAAGAAACTTTTAGGTACAAGCCAAGAGGCATATATCAAGAAAGTTTTAGAACGGTTCCGTATGCATTATTCCAAACCCATAGGCACTCCAGTTAAAGGGTTTAACCTTGAGTCTTGACCAATGCCCAAAACCAGATAAAGAAAAGGAGGTAATGAGTAATGTCCCTTACGCTAATGCCGTAAGAAACCCAATATACGTCATGTCATGTGCACGACCTGACACTTGCTTTGCGGTTGGCTTGGTGAGTCATTACCAGAGCAACCCAATACTTGCACATTGGCAAGTCGTTAAGAGAGTCGAGCGATACCTTCATGGTACATCTAACTTAGTCTTATGCTATCAGGGGGAGATCTCAAGTTGAGAGGATCTTCAAAATGTCGATTGAGGTGGTGACTCGAAAGAGTCTAAGTCAACCTCAGGACATGCCTTCACCCTGGGTGGGAGAGCCATGTCATGATGCAGTAAGAAGCAAAAAACTGCACAACAATGTTAGCTATGGAGGCAGATTATGTGTCATCATAGAAACAAAAGACATTGCCATAAAGTATATGTACACCAAGAAGGTGTTTATATCCCTTTTAACTAAACCTATTCCTAGTGACACGTTCAAAACGCATAGGTTGAGTCTAAGAATTCGCAAGGTTCAGTTTCGGGACATATCTTGTCATGTGATGGACAAGGTTCTTTTGCAATGAGCAAAATGCTCATAAATTATTGTTGCGGGTTAGGCATATTGAAATGTCATAGGCTTCTGATTGGCCTAGTCACACTGGCAATCGCCCTGATGCTTGAGTAGCGTGCAGGATGAGACTGAATCATATTGGCACTGAGTGTGCAATAACGATTACTCATACTGGAAGTGTATGAATGTGATTAGATATAGTTGCCTTAGTAAGTCTAAGATGAGACTCGAGGGAGTCGAATATAAGTTATGATTTCATATTGAAGCCTTAAGAAGCCAAATCTAGAGTGTCAAGATTGACATTTAGTATGTTAATCTAGTGGCTTAGGTTAGATTTTTTGGGTGAAAATCTAGACCAGCGATTCGCATGACATATAAAGTGACGACCCCAGCTGAGTGGGAGCCATGTCACGACACACGTCTCATCCTATGTGTGCTTAAAACATGACCATATACGGAGTGACAATTGATCTCCCTATCTTCTGTCACTATGTGACCCTATAGACGTTGGCCCTTTTACTTAAAGGTATGTTACGAAGTCAAAGCTCGATGTTGCTACTTTAATATGTTTATCAAGGGCCACGATGTATATTGTTCAATGAGAACATGTTAGGAAAGCAATCAAGCTTAAGATGCAATATCATGAGTGTTTAAGGAAAAATCCATCCATCATCACCAATATCAACCCGGGCGATTATATTAAGTATATAATCATATGATATATCATGGGATAAGGGATTGGAGATGCCACTAGTGATGTTCAGGATGATTTGGGGTATAGTATTTCGTGAAAGTGTTATGTTAGTTAGATGGTAACTCAATATAGCACTACTTGTTACTTTTTGATTGTACGTCCTATCCCTGGTATGAAGCGTGATGAGTTATGATTCGTGGAGAGCATGCGTTTTGTAGCCTAGGTGGCCGAGTAGGAGCTGTTGGTCGGACCTAATGTTTTTGGCCTGACGGCCACCAAGGCCGCTAAGGGCGGTTTCCCTGATTGTTCCCCCAACCTATATAAGGAGGTTTTAGGGGATCAATTAGGGTTACACACATGTGACACAGAAACCACATACTCTCCCCTCCCTTCTCACGGCTGCCTAACCATCCACCGGGGTTACGAGTTTAGGACGTGAACCCTAAAGGCAGCTCTAGTAGCCGCCCCACATTCAGATTGACATGGGTTATTCCCAACGGATAGTTCCCCATTCCAGGTCAGTCCTAGTTATCCTACAATCCTCATCTAAGACAAAATAGAAACTCTAGATAAGTTGCCACATAGGAACCTCATGATGAGGACAACTTCGCAGCAACTATTTAAACATTTCCCAACTTTCGTACAATTGTTTATTTTTATTCAGTGAGAAAGTGATTATAGCACGTTTTAAAGTAGTCAGTTTACCCACAGAGAAACTTTTTTAAGAATTCCTTTTGAATTGGATCCCAAGTGGTGATTATTTTAGCTTTGTCTTTCAAACTGAAAGGAAAAAGTTGCGAACAAAGAGCATCATTACAGATATTATTTAAAAACACAGTGGAACATCTCTAAAAATGCATCAACATGCTTGAAAGGGTTTCCTTTCTCTAGCCCATGAAATGATGGAAGTATTTGGATTAGGAAATGCTTAATCTTAAATGGCCCCATGACAGTGGGCTTTACGAGATCTTGTAGGTGAATCATCAATGGAGGGAGTAAAGTACTCTTTAAATTGCTTAAGTGATGGGATTTTTTAGCCATCTTTTTCTTCGTTTCACATTTGTTAGCTCCTTCCGTACTAAGAAAACGTTCAATTTCATAACTGTATTCTTCAAGATCTAAGAACAAAGAACATCTTCTAGGCATATAACCCACAAACAAGTGAAGAGTAGCACACTTTTACCATAAGAATAACCAACCAAGATCATTTTTTTTAATTTTTAAATTAATTAATGAAAAGGAAAACAAAGAAAAATAATAAAAGAATAAAAGGAAAAAGAACATCAGAAATTACTAACCAGCCCTGGCTATCAGGGGTGAGCAAAAAAATCCGCAATTGAAAAACCAAACCAGAAAATCGTAAAACGAACTAAAAAACTGATTAACCGGATTGATAAAATTTGATTCTGTTAACTGATTCGCAAAATTCGCGCTGTCAATTTCGGTTTCGGTTTCAATTCGACAATTTGAAATTCAGTTCACCGCATGGTTAATCGAAACCAAAACTTCAATTTTTTTCAAACAAATACTTAATTTTATATGAGTCAAATGTAGATTTTATAATTATAAAAAGATAGAACATAGAGTAATGTGTAAATTAATATTTTCTATCATGAATATTCAAATTTGACTTAAAAATGAGTGAAAATTGACAATTAGCAATTTATATTAACAGTTAATCGATGACTGATCCGAAAATCCGATTAACCGAATTTTTTGATTTGGTTACGGTTCATATTTTTGCAGAACCGAAAAAATTGGTTAACCAGTTAACCGAAAGTTTCAGTTCCATTATCGGTTCACAATTTTTGCGATCCCAAGTTCAAGTTAACTGATTTTTTTATTAACCTATTTCTATGAGCCCTACTACCAGCAACCTCAAACACTTGGTCTGGATTTCATGTTCAGTTTTTAAAACCCTTTCCAATCACAAGTGCACAAAATCAATGGTAGATTGACGAGGGGTGTCGATCCTATAAGGAACAATATCAAGTTTAATTTAGTTTTTCAAATTAATTAAAAGAATAATTAAAGGGAGGAGTGCAATTATCAAATTGAATTAAAGAAACAAAAGCAAGCATATGAACCAAGAAAATAACGAATTATTAACTCAAATGGGGTTTTAATTAGTCTGTTATTCAACCGAAGCTACAACCATTAGACCATGAATTAAAAAGATGAATTATAATTATCATGCAATATAACATATCTACTAGTAGCATAAATTATTCAAATTCAACTATTACAATTTTAACCAAATATAATTGCATAATTTCATGTTAACCTACAAGGTCTGACATAATTGAGGTAGCATGTTGAACTATTGAAATCAACCTGAATAAGCGATAGTAATAACATGCATAAATAAGTTAGGATCAAATAAGAACTCAAATTATGCAATACAAGAGACAAAAATAACCCCAAAAGAAATTAGTAAAACAATGTTATTAATCAAGGATCCATCTTAGCCCTAGATGAGTAACTTAGCCATCCACAGTGCGCAAAAATACCATTATAGTTGATCTACCCGTACTCCTAATTAGTGGTATATTTCACTTCCTATCTCCAAATATAATACTCAATTACAAAAACTATATAATTAAGCACAATTTATCTAATTTAACTCACAAATGTGGTGAGAAGAGAATAGAAAAATAGCTTTCGAAGCTTATTTTCTACCAATCTCCTCAAAACCAAATGGTCTTGTCTTACAAAAGACTCTAAAAGCAATGGAAGAAAGAATATAAGAGAATGAAGGGATAAGTCGATGAGTGATAGATGAATTTTTGCTTTGGCCTTGGTCTCCTTTTATGCTACTTTTCCACCACCTTTGCATTGCTGATTTTAATGTCCTAAAATTAATCTTTTACAAAATTAATATTTTACAACATTTGATGTATGTCCTGAGGGTCTAAGCTAAAACTCAATTTAAGAGTGAAAGCTAAAAACTAAGAGAGAATACAATCAAGGAAAAACTAGAGAAAGTGGGACGTTAGGGGCTGGTTGTGAGGCAGCACAATGTGAGGTAGGGATGGAGCTTAGAATCAAGGGATTCTAAATGAGAAAAGAAAAGGGAACTTGATGTATCTTCAAAGGATTAAATGAAAACTAAAACTAGAAATCATAAATACATGGCTTGCAAACTAAAAACTAGCAAAGTGCTCTTCAAACCCGTGAGGATAAACAAGGTAGATGGATAGAACCAAACCCTTGTTTGGATACAAAAACACCACCAAACTAAAGTTTAGGGCCCTTAAACTATGCTTAAGATACAGAAACACCACTTAATCAAGTTTAAGACTACACTTGAATACCACCTTAATCGGCCTAGTTAAGGATAAGCAAGTTTAGTATTTGAGTGTGCAAAGCACGAAAGCACAAATGTTCTCAACTTGGGTTTTTGATTCAAAATCTTATTGATTTTTGCCATGGTCGTGTAGAGTGCTTAAATACAAGTCAAGTCAAGCAAGCAACCTAGCTAACACACATCTAGACCTTACCCTCCTAGTGAGGAAAGGTATTAACTTAAGCTAATCTACACGGTTAGTGCTAACCGTGTACTAACCTTGTTCTAACTTAATCAAATTACGTTCAAAACATTAAACAAAGATAATAAATGATGTTTACAACATAACCATGCTTATTTAGTCTTAATACAAGTAGCTTATCTAGCAAAGAAAAGAGATTGGCCAGACGTAAAGTGACTTCCCCTTTTCGGCTATCCAATGAGCTTCAAGAGACATCTTCCTTGCAGCAAGCCTGCCAGTTGTTGTTATTTTCAATGCCAATTTGCTTTTCCAGCTGATTATTGCTCTTCTAGACAGCTTGGGACGTGTGCCACACAGCAATGGAGATAGTAAACCCTTTGGAGAAGGAAAACTCTAACCGTGCTGCTGAACCGAGTTCTTGGCAGTTTTCTAGCCGGTTTTCTAACTTCTGTAAACCCAACCAAAAGTGACCATGCTTTTGTTTTCAGGCCATAGGGGGAACCTTATGGTGCGTACAAACCCCCCCAACAAAGAAATCAAGGTTAAACCATGTTTAAGTTAGTTAATTCTACTAAAACATTTAACCGTGCAGTTTTGGTCCAAAACTGGCAGGTTTGACAAAATGACTTGATCTCTTTAGTTCATCTGGGTATGATAGGAATTCAATACTTGGACCTGAAAGTAGACGTCTTCGGGATTCGAAAAAGGTAAAAATCCAAGACTTAAACCACCATGAAGCTTAAGAAATCATATACCCAAAATCGGGTATATTCTGGTTGGACTGGGCAGTTTGTACATCTTGGGTTTATTGGCTAATTTGAGAGGGTAAATGAAGTCTAAATGGGATGAAACTTGATTTTTTTTTTAAAACTAACTTCTTGAATTTCAATCCCAATTCAAAATATTAGACTTAAACGTCAAGGAGGCCTAAGTAATTAAGCTCTAAAAAACCGGGCTTGCTACTGGAAGCAAACCGTGACCTACTGTTTTAGGTCTTAAACAAAATAAGGATGATTTATTCATCCTTTAGGCAGCAAAATAAAATTAGCTAATTGATTTGCTTCTTTTAAATCAAGGGCATGGAGGGATCTCCATCAACATTTTCAGTCATAGCATAACAAAATGCAGGTCAAATGCTTCATGAACCATGAAATTAACTCCATTGACTCACATGTAAAATGAGACAGAGAACGAGAGCTCTAGTCGCTACACTTGTGCTTGGGGTGGAGAAAGAAAGCATGCCCTAGCATGAGGAGATGGAGCTAAGGAAAGAATCCGGGCGCTGGCTTGGAGAGGGAAAAATGATTGGCACACTGAGCTTCTCGAAGAACAGGCCCACATGAAGGAGAGGGACGAAATGAAGCTTTAAGTTATTTCTTGCAAGTTGTACCGTGAGAAATGCAAATGAATAGGCCCATGCGCTAAGAGCTATTGAAAAGAGAGAGAGAGAGAGAGAGAGAGAGAGAGAGAGAGGGAGGGAGGGAGAATGATGAGGACAAGCAGGCTGAGGCAGGTTCTAGGCAAGTAATTGTTGAGCACAAACCCACACATGAGTTTGGAGGAAGAAGAGAAGAGCTTGAAGTGACGCATGGGCTAGACTGCTAGACAAGGTCCACATGGTTGGGCTTTTGCTAGATCATGCAATTTAGTGGGCATTGACATGATTAGATTAAACTACTCAATTTTCAACCAAATCATACTTACTTCTCACCGAAAAATCAGATAAAATATACATCATTTTCTCATAAAAGTGTGCTCCAAAGATTTAAAAGTGGGTAGAATGAATGGTAAAATTATTTATAAATATATGAGTAATCACCTCCACTGTAGGATTAAGGTAATTTTATTTACTTAATCCATGTTTCAGTATGCTTCAAAATCATATCAATTTCTTATCAACATAGAATGGTTTAATGCTTGGATTTAGTTGAATAAACTCAATTTGTAGTACACTTAGATATTATGCTAGGATGATGCTGATTTTGGTAGTATGCTAGTCATGAAAATTCATTTTATATTTAGAAGGCAAATTTTTAGTTGCCATAGTCATAGTGAATCTGAACAAGATTGGAGATTTGGAACACTCATCCCTTGATGTAACTCTGAACTATTGCAATCCAACTCATATATCATAATGTTGCAAGTATGAACTTTCTAGACGTTTGAATATACGAGTGAGTAAGAAATACATAAATATCTTACAATCATGTGCTTGTTCTAAACCTTACAAATCATCTATTGATACACAAGATTAAGAAAGCTATGAATACTCTTAGATATATAATATAGTTAGCATTAAATTGCTTATCCTCAATAATGATTATGTGAGGATGAAGACATTGGGATAATTTCTATGATTTAGGACACATGAGTTATAAGATTGTTGACCTTTTTCTTTGGGTATTTTGTTTCGAAACCCCTCCTTCAAAAAATTCTTGTGAAAGTTGGACATGGCCATGAGTAGCCAAATCATCCTGGCATACACTTAGATCGTTGCATTGGTAGCTTTGTTGGACAACCTTTGGTCCAATGTGAACCTTGGATAACTCAACAATGTTGATCAAGTGTAACGATCACATCATTATGCTATTAATTGGGTAGCTACAAATTATTAATTATGTATTAATTATGCCCATTAAATTTCTATTAACTACTCGTTGTCGGTTACAAGACGTGTGCTCCTATATAAGAGGTTTTAGTGACCTAATTCGGCATCGGCGGCAGAAACCTGAACATTAGCCCTAATTCTCCCTTCCCTCCTCTCACGTTAGCCTCACCATTAATCAGGCTCGGGTTTGGGGTGTGACAACTACGGTGACTCTACTAGCCACTGTTAGTTCTGATTCAATAATTCATGGGTGATTCCCGAGCATCAAGATCCTTCGCTTCCGCATTACTAAGGTAATCGTCATTTTTCAACAGTGGTATCAGAGCCATTGTTGCTCGGTTTTGGCCCCGAATGAATTGAGTATGATTGTGTACGACTATTTCATTATATATTGTCAATTATACTAAATTGAATCATTAAAAACATGCTTCTGTGTTGTATGAGCTCTAAAAGGCATAATCTTTTTATACCATTGAATCGTTATGTTTAAATAACTTTGTTTTGTTTTACTTTATGCAATTGTTTGAACTAAGAATTCATCATCAGTTCATGGTACTATACAATTCAGAGAGCATGTCTGATATCATTCAATTATCTGATTTTGCAATCATGCAATAATTTGCAAAGCTTTGCAAGTTTTTTTCTTGAAATAAACAGAATATGCTACAACCCAGGCTTACACCCTAACCCTAACAAAGAGTCTCTCTACTCGAATCTGAAACAAGAACTAATGCCTTGACCATGCAAGACCCAACTTAACCCACCAGCCCAACAGCCTCGCCTTTGTGGCCGCGATGGCAGTGTCTTTGGCGAGGTCTCCATGACCCTCAAACAATCCACCTTTTCCCATAAAAAAAATAATTAAAATAAAAAGGGGATGCAATCGAGATAAGAAAAGCGCATACCCATCAGGACCAACTTGGAGAGATGGCACGTGTATGTCACGCGCCACCGATGAAGGGATTAATCAGCTATCTTCTTCCTCCATTGCCCTCCAAACGCAATGATCTACACCATAGCAGCCAGAAAACCATGGTTCGATGCCATAAAGGTCACGCGTGGTCCCCCGCGCCACCAATGGGATCGTGCGTGAGGTGCGTGAACGACGTCACGTCACTTGAATTTGGCTGATCTACACCTTGGTGGGATCGGTTTCAACAAAGGAGTTCTGGATAGAGGCTCATGGGCATTCGATCAGTGGAGAATGATCCCACGACAATGATGACAACCAAAGACTGGGAAAGCAGTGAGCAGGGGTCGTGGGTTGGTGATGGAGTAAGGTCTAATTTTCAATGTTAGAAAAAGGGAGGTCAAGTATAGGTTAGAAAGGAGAGGCAGTGAGGTTGAAAAGGGAGAGAGACTTCATTGAGGACCGATAATTTAGAGAGAGAGTTAGCTTCAAATGAAACCATGGAGGCCCGAAAAAGGGTCGAGTCGAGGGTTTGCAATTTTTATACATTTTTTTTTCTATTCAAAGTTTTATTATTTTAGTGTTAAAACAATCACAAACATTATTCGTCATGGCATGTTTTTTGGATGATTTGTATAAGTTGATAACATTTATACAGCTAGTTCATTCGTTGAGTTAAAATCTCGAATTAGTTTTAATTCAGAATGCATGAATTCGTTATAAAAACATTAATATGTTTAATGTAATATATAAATTCATTTTATATATGCATCAACTTGAAATTTTCATGCCAAGTGACTTGTAAATAATTAGTTGGGTTACGGTTATATGGATTTGTTTCATATATAAAATTAGTATTTTTATGTAAATTTGTTTAACTTGACTTCAATAAATATCTAGATGATATTAAGACCCCACTTGATCTATAAACGAATATGTTTCATAAGTTATATTATATAAATATGTTTTATATAATATTCAGTTACATGAATATGTTTCATGATAATCTTTTTATTTATTAATTTTATATTTACACTTTGTGCAAATACATGAGCAGTTAAAATCGGTTAATTGCCCCGTGATTGCTCTTGTTAATAAAGATGTTTCATACCATTATTTGGGTATATAGGGTATTGTTCATTTTATGAATTTGTTTCATGAACTTTAAATAATCAATATTATATGACTACGTTTTATATAATTTGCAAGTTTTACTTTGACTTTGTTTTTACTTTGACTTTGTTTCATTCAAATTTTAATGTTATATGGATATGTTCTATATAAGTACTTGCGATTAATATTTGGATATATTTCATGTTATAAATTATTTTGCATTCAATTACGTGAATATGTTTCATGTCAATCACCAATTAGTAATGTTATATAAATGTGTTTTATATAGATACGAACTACATGAGTTGTAGTGAGTTTGCTAATTGTTTAGCACCTTTTTCCTTGCCCAAATTAACGAAATGAATTCGTCTCATGTTTCCTATTAATTATGTAATTTAGCAGTATTTTATGAATTTGTTTCATAAAATATAAATTTATGAATTTATGAACTTATTTTATAATTTTGCGAGTGAGACCTGAATAAGTTTCATGCTATCTATTATATGAATGTGTCGTATATAATGTTATTTGGGCTTTAATGAATTTCTTTTGTATTTTATATAATAATCTAAATTTTATGGTTAATATGTCATTGATAGAGTTTTAAATGACATATGAGGAGTTACATAAATTCGTTTTATGTAATGATATAACTACATGTAAATTTGGTTTACATGATAAAGTTGAATATCTTTGTGATATTTCTGAAGTGTTAATTAAGTTAACCATAATGTTCTCCATAAATTTTGCTTTATGGGAAAATGTGATAATTAAATTGTAGAGACTTCTAATTCATGTTGGTATGTGATGACTATGAGTTTAGCGAAATTTTTGATCATATGACATGAATGATGGAGTTTTTGATAATTTAATTATTTAGAAATATGCCTACTGTCCATCTTTTAAGATATATACTTTTAGATATGGAAATTGAAATATGGTTGGTAATTTGTTTACCAATGAAAAGCTCGATAGCGTTAACTATAACACAAAGTGTCAGAAGATTCACTTTCTTTTGAACGAGCATGAAGTGTTAGAACACTCATTCTAGGTGTCTTAGAGTGGCAAAGATGGTACTGCTAGTGAGTAGTATTGAGAAAACTTAAAGGCATACCAAAAATGGTTGAAGAATGGATCGATCAACATGTTATACTTTGTCGTATTGCATCAATGACGATCTAGTGAGGGAATTAAAAGCTATCCCACTGTTGAATACACATAGGATTGGCTTAGCACTAGGTTCATCCAGATTCATTTCTTCTTAAAGTTTCTGACCTAAGGGTGGTATTGCCAATGGAAAAAAGGCGAAGGGAAATAAAGAGACAAATATAGCACGTTTGAAGTGTTATAAATGTGGAATAAGGGATCTTATGCTCGGGATTGTCCTGAGCCGATTAAGATGCCTTCTTTCACAGTTGCTCTTGGATAATATATGTGCTCCCAAGCATTAGCTGCCGATTATGATCCTTAGTGTATTGTAGACATGGGAACAACCAAACACATAGTTCAGGATCGAGAAGATTTCGTGAGTTTTCATTACTACCTGGTGGGTTCACCAATTGTCATTTTAGGTAAACGAAGATCAAGAAGATGTCCTTGCATTAAGGACATATCATCTAAAGCTCCGTGAAGGGACTACGTCTCTTCTTCACGATGCGCTCTATGCATCTGGGGTGCGATGTTCCCTTTTGTCTTTTGTTTATAAGATTAGTTTTCTCTTTAATTTTCGTATAAATGTCTTAGATATTGTATACAATAGCAATTTGTTTGGCCATGTCACATTGAAAGGCACTTTCAATGTTTTAGACGAAACATGACATCTTCCATCTTTGCCTCATTTTCAACACTGGTTTTGGCATTCTTGACTTGACCATGATGGTCAAGGTAAAGTTAACAAACTAGCTAAAGATGGCCTTTTAAGACTAGCTCACTAGGCTTAAGTTGGAATATGTGAGTTATGTTTAGCTAGTAAAGCAATGTGAAATCTTTTTGTAAGGTTTTAAGGGTATTGAATCCCTTAGTATTCATTCACTCAATGCATCTGCGGGCCCATAAATATGAAAGCATATCATGGAGCGATGTATTATTCATGATATAGGTATGTATACCTATTATCTCACCACTGTTGGGTACTTGATGTGTTCATACACTTTATAGCAATTGTAGGACTCAATTGGAACGTGAATATCTTCTTTGTGAAACGAATTCTCGCAATGTCAATTTTCTCAAAAATGAGTTCCCAAGCTTTTTTGGTGAAATTTGAAAATGACCTCACATTGTATGAGTTACAAAAAGACCTTCAACAATATCTCGGTGAGGGGGAGGATTTGAATTCCCACTAAGTCATCAAGGATGGTTCACTTCCCTTATTTGATAGGAGCGGTGAAGGTTTGTCTATTAAGGAGAATGAGATTTGTCTTCAATCTCGAAATGTTGAGGAGAGTCGGCCTAAGAATGAGATTTATCCTTAATCTATCATTCCAGAACATGTAGTCAGTCCACACGTTCAGGATCCTACCTCCAATAGATAGTGGGAGTAATTTTCTCTCCATTCTCAAGGTTTAATACCTCTTAGAGGACGAGGGAGGGATTCCTAGTCCCATACCTCTTACGGAAAGGGGGAGGGATTTCTCAACTAGTAGACAAATAATGAAAGTCCCAAGATCCAAAAGAGTGGGCATGGAAGAGGACACTTTTCTATGCACTTCCTTGGAAGTTGAGGAACCTACCTTTTATCAAAAGGTGATTTATTCGCCAAATCACAACGAGTGGACGTATGCCATGAGGGATGAGATAGACTTTATGGTAAGAAAAAGGTTTTAGAACTTCTTGATCCTCCTCCCTTACGCAAGTCTATCGAATGCACATAAGTTTTCAAGATAAAATGTTGGGCAGCTGGTTTGATCGATGAGTTCAAACCCTACTACTTCTTTCTCTGGTTGCCCATTTGGACTTCAAGATGTTTGAAATAGACATAAAGACTGCTTTCCTCAATGGTAATCTTAAGGAAGAGATTTATATGGACTAACCCATTGGTTTTGTATCAGAGGGACAAAAGGACAAGATGTGTCATCTGAAAAGGTCCATATATGATCTTAGGCAATGTTCCAGATTTTGGTACTTTAGATTCCACAGAGCCATAACTTAGTTTGGCTTATCTATGGTTTCAGAAGACCAATATGTGTATGTCAAAAGCTCAACATGGGGGATTATGTTTCTTACCCTGCACGTTAATGATATACTGCTGGCTGGGAATAACTTAGAGTTGATTGAAGCTACTTAAAAGTGGATGTCCTATTCCTTCGAGAAGAAGGACATAGGTGAAACTAGGTATGTCCTAGGAGTAGAAATAATGCACAATTGTCCCAAGATGCATGCATCAAAATGTCTTGGAACGATTTTGGGTTTATAATTCCGAACCCGTAGATACTTCAGTTGAGAAAGGTCTAACCTTGAGTCGTGTTAGCGCCCTAAGACAGAAGATGAAATGGACAATATCCCTTGCACTAGTGTCATAGAAAGCTAAATGTAAGCCATGTCATGTACACAGCTTGACCCTTGCTAGCGGTTGGTTTGACAAGTCATTGTAAAAGTAACCCAGGACTTGCTGTTTGGCAAGCCGTTAATAGAATCTAGTGCTACCTTCGTAGTACAACTGACTTAGTCTTATGCTATCTAGGGGAGACCTCTCAAATTGGGTCATGACCCGGATGGGCCTAGGTCAAACCTCAGGACATGCCTTCATCCTAGTTAAGAGAGCCATGTCATGGTGCAGTAAGAAGCAAAAACGGCACAACAATTTTAACTATAGAGACAAATTGTGTATCTTGTTACCATAGAGCCGAATAGCACTGCCATTAGGTATATCTACACTAACAAGGTGAATGTGTTCTCTGGACTAAACCTATTCCTAGTAATGAGTTCAAAGCTCATTTGTTAAGTCTACGAATTCATAAAGTTTAGTGCTTGGATGTGCCTTGTTATGTGATGGACATGTTTCTTTTATAAATGAGCAAAATGCGCATGATTTATTGTTGCATGATAGGCATACTGAAATGTCACAGGCTTCTGATTGGCCTTGTCACACACACAATTGCCCTAACACTTGAGTAGCGGGCAGGATGAGACTGAATCATATTGGCACTAGGTGTGCAATATTGATTACTCACACTGGAAGTGTATAAGTAAAATGAATGTAGTCTCCTTGGTGAGTCTAAGTTGAAACTTGAGGGAGTTGAATATGAAATAAGATTTCATATTAAAGCCTTTAAAGCCAAATCTTGAGTGTCAAGATTAACATTGAGTTTGTTGATCTAGTTGATAAAGTTAGATTTCTAGGTGAAAATCTAGACTGACGATTCGCATGGCTTAAAGAGTGATATACCCAACTGAGTGGGAGCAATGCCATGACACACATCTCATACAATGTGTGCTTATAAGACAACCCATAAAAAGAGTGATAATTGACTTCCCTATCTCTTGTCACTGTGTGACCTTGTGGACGATGACCCTTTGACTTAAAGCTATGATATGAAGTCGAAGCTTGATGATGCTATCTTAATGTGTATCTTACGGGCCATAATGTGTACGGTTCAGCGAGAACACGTTAGGAAAGTAGTTATGCTAAGATGAAATTTCATGAGTGTTTAATGAAAAATCTATCCGTCATCACCATATCAGCCTGGGAGATTATATTGAGTATATATATCATATATCATATGGCATAAAGGGACTAGGTATGTTGTTGGTGATGTTGAGGATGATTTGGGGTATCGTATTTCATGAAACTGTAATGTTAGTTAGACGGTGACTTAATATAACATTATTGGTTACTTTCTAGTCTCACGCCCCATTCTCAGTATGAGGCGTGAAGAGATTAGTTGGTAGAGAAAAGTGTAACTTATGGTTTATGTAACTGGGGGGGAGCTGTTGATCAATTGTAACGGTCACATCATTACGCTATTAACTACAAATGATTAATTATGTATTAATCATGGCCATTAAATTCCTATTAACTACTCATTGTCGGTTACAAGCTGTGTCCTGCTATATATATATAAGAGGTTTTAGTGATCTCATTTGGCATCAGTGGTAGAAACCTAAACATTAGCCCTAATTCTCACTTTCCTCCTCTCACGCTAGCCTCACCATCAACCAAGCTCAGGTTTGGGTTGCGACAACTACGGTGACTCTAGTAGCGATCGTTAGTTTTGATTCAATAATTCGTGGGCGATTCCCAAGCATCAAGAACCTTTGCTTCTGTGTTACTAAGGTACGTTCTCATTTTGCCACGCACAGACCCAACTTGTGGTTTATAGGTAGAACTATGCCATAGTTGGCATCGTTGAACTCAAGTATAGGACAATGCCAGCCCATTAGCCATCATTATGTTGAATTGTCGAAACAAATTGCCACTTTAACTTTCAGAAGAAAAAAAAAAAAGCAATTTTGCCATTTAATTTTTTTTAAAAATTCTAGAGTGCCATTAATCTTTTAATTACAGTCAAATCTACCACAGTAGGCTACAACTAACCTACTACAACCATTTTATTTCATTTTAGCTTTATTTTTTTAAGGGAAGTGATTCAGGTAGAAGAAAAAAAAAGGCTCAAGGGGTTTTTATCCCCCTCGTTCATTTGTATGGGAGTCCAATTGGATTGGTTTGGGGTGATTGTGCAAATAACTTGGAGCTATTGATCAACAATAAAATCAAAGCTAGGAACAACAACAAAATGTCAACTTCTTTAACTCAAAGCCCAATCCACTCATGTAGATCATGCCCACATTTTCAAATTGTGTGAGATTTTTTGCACTACTGGGAAAAGATGCAAGATTATGACGAGTATGATAAAGAAAAACCCACTTTCGCAATTTAATAGGTGCAAGAGGTTTGAGATGCTTGGAGTTTGAATGGGTTGACATTTGTCTCTGTGATCGAGTGAGGTCCATGGTAGTGGCTTTGATCGTGAGACATGAAGAGTTGGGTGTAAAAGTTGAAGAAATTAGGAAGCTGAAAGAAGAAAGAGAGGAAGAAATATTAACAACTTGTTAAGGGAATAGAGCAGTGTTTTAAAGAAGGAACTACATGGGTATGTGATGAGGGAAAGGATAGTGATGAGGGGTGTATTGTTGTTTATTTTGACTATTGAGATTTGGCTTGTACTAGGAATGGGTGGTGGAAGGTGACTAGCGGATGGGATAATGCTCATACAGTATTTTGGGGGTAATTGGGGTAGAAAAATTTCGTGCAGTTTGTGTCTTCGTAGCAATGACCAAAGGATGCCATGATTATGTTTCAGCTAAAACTGTGTAAGTTATCATTTTATGTTGTGTAGAGAAGCTTCCATCTTGTAAGTTATGAGTTTAAGTATGATTGGAAATAGATTATTTCCTTCGTTATGTATAGAGTTTGCCTTGGTCTTCATATAAAGTTATAAAATGGTAGAAAAAAGTGACATGCTTGATTGCAATATAATATATACACATATCTATCTATCTATCCATCTATCTACACCCACCCAC
>JACYFF010003369.1:18488635-18542438 GCA_017589665.1 Selenicereus undatus
ATATATATGTATATATGTATATATATATATGTACATATGTATATGTATGTATATATGTATATGTATATATGTGTGTGTGTGTGTGTGTGTGTGTGTGTGTATGACATTGATTACAAGAAGAAAAGGTCTTCAATAATCAGAGTTTGCATTAATCCCTAAAAATACTTACATATATGTATGAGCAAAAGAGTAAGCAGGATGTACATGTTTAGCCTAACAAGTACTTGTTGCTCTGCTCAAACAAAAACAAAGCAAGATAGCAAAAAGGGACCCCAAATGAACTTGGATGGGCGTAGATGTAGATGCATTGAAAGTCAACATCACATGTAGATTCAAGTACATTCCCCAAAAAACAGCATTGTTTATCAACAAAATAAAACAAGAGTTTAGAGGAAATCGATAACATCGTGTTAAGGACAACATAGGTCTTAGTGGGAAAAAGAAGCTCACTAATCCTCCCTAATCTTATAGGTGGCTGGAGTGACTGTGAAGTAGATGCCTTAAGCTTTTCAGTCTTCGATGGTTGATGTGATCCTGCATTAGAAGTTATTGGAGGAGCAGATGACATTGCAGGTGCAAATGAGTCCACTTGGGAAGCCTTACCTTGACCTTGAACTACTTGGTTATGAGAGGAGAAATAGCTTGTCCTTGTGCCTATTTATTTTGGCTTATATGTGTTTGAGATGATGATGGTGCTTGAATGACTATTGGAAAGAGAGATTAGGAGACTTTTGTGATAGGATTGGTGGTGGTTGAATTTGGGATGTGAGTGACTGCTGAGTAACTACTGTGAGACTTGACATTTCAGCTCTTGGTGTTAAGGCAAAGGGGATAGCTTTTGATTATCCTCATCTGACTTGGCACTAGAACTATAAAAATCATTAGTAATGAAATGTGACTTGGGTAAATTAAATTAAAGAACAACATAATCACCTTCAGTTTTTCCCTGCCTCCCCCAATTGGCTAAGCAATAGACCTTAAAACATCCTTTTGAACTGGCTGAGCAAGATGCCTTATAACATCTTCTCTAACTAGCTAAGCAATAGGCCTTGCAATAACATTTTAGATTGGCTGAGTTGTATGCTCAGTAGAAGGAGTTGCAATAGTAGAAGTTGTATCTTGTAATAACATACTTCACTTTAGCTCACATATATATAAATGTCACAATAGCCTGTTGAAGTGCTGGTTAATCTTCCTTTTGAAACTCTCATACACATATATAGCCTCTTGAAAAGCTGGTTAATCTTCCTTTTGACCTTGAGCTTTCGGGCAAAAATTGGCTCCCCTTAAACTATTGCCCATATGTCTTCCCCATTGATAGGCATAAGGGTTATGGTAATATCTCTTTCTCAGTTTCTTGGGCAAGTAGCAATCATGTATATACTGGACTAGGTCCAATTTATCCTCCCTCATAATAGCAAAGGAAAGAGGGCATGATATCCCACTCAACTGCCCATCTTTGTAACTACATGTCTTAAATTTGATGTTCATATAGAAAGATTGTACCCATGAACCACACTACAACACACATTTCCAGCCCTACATGATTTCCAAAACCTTGCTTGGTCCATGTACTTTTCAAGCTCTGCTGATATCTTAGGAGATATGGGTTGGTCTAAAGAGGCAACCCATTTTTACATATTTTCAATCCTTCGCAGCACAAATTGATAAATCTTAACTAGCATGGTCTTAAAGGCTTGTATCTAGCTCATATAATGTTTCCATTAAGTATTTCAGCCATGCTATTGCCCAAAGAGTGACATTTGCAACCATTTTGAAGAAGAGTCTACCAAAGTGCTTTAGATCCTTCTTCTCTAGAAATTCCGAAACTATAGGGTCTAAATCTTGAATTTCCTTCTTAATCCTATTGATTGACCCACGTTTAAAGCTTTTGCTACCCTTTAGAAGACATCCTACACATTAAACACCCCACATCTAGCTTTTTCCACAGGTTTCTATAGATTTTCCTAGCACATAGTTTGTGCCCAAATTTTGGCAACAACACCCTAAGTGCATCAATAAGGGCCGATAGTGTTCACCATTCGCCCCATGTACATGCACTTGAATACATAAGCATCTGGTTTTTTGTGGCGGTAAATTTTATTATGGATCCCATATTTTGCTTCAAAACACATACGCATAGTGCCTCAGCGGCTAAACAGAAACTTGTAGACTCCTCTAATTGATATCAAGGCCTTGTTCCTAGCTCTTTGGCACATAGAAGTTCTAGGCTTGCATTTCCTTTGTTCCTTAACTAAGTTCCCTAAATGTCCTCACCCTCAAGAAAATCATCCGCCTGAAGGTGTCCATGTATTCTTTGGGAAGCCATTCGGTAAGCATCATTATCTTCCCGTGCTTAAAACCAATGGGATGCAGCTGTGTGTTCTAGTCACCCTCTTTATTTGAAAGGTGGCTTGATCCTTTAATTTAGATGATCATGAGCTCCACTCACAATTTTATCCTCTGCAACAATACTAAAGCCTACCAAGGTCGCTCTTCATAATACTTAAACTATATCCTTTAAGAATTCTATAATGCTCAACAACATTCTGCAATTCTTTCTTGTTTTTAAATAACAAGCTTACCTTCAGCTCATATCCTTTCAATGATTGTCTAGCCCTGTATATAAGCATTTTTGTTTCCTTTCTCTTTTTCTATTTGTCGAATTCTCCTTAGTCTTTGAATCTATCTCATACATAGGACTATCAGCATAATCAGAATCCTAATACTCTAGTTCAGCTCCCCCAAAACTTGGACTGATGCTCCCTCTTCATTTCTAGCATTTTCATTCCTAACATTTTCACCTCTACGTATCTCCATAGTTTTTTGACGACATTCTTGTATTTTCTTTTGCACTTGTTTCACCTGAACTATTTGTTCATTATCTTCATCATCTGATTTTATCAAAAAAAGCATCCTCATATTAATCATCAGCTTCATCAAGAGAGTTGCAGTCATCATCATTGTTACTCTTCACACCTACATCATTTTCTCTTCCTACGTTCTCACTGTATTTGTCAACATGTTTAACATGCAAGTCCACAATCATGTTCTCCAATCAAAGCAATCAATTCATATAAGTGTTTGCCACCCTGAAGAGCCACTAAACTGTGTTCGAAGGGTACATGGGAAGATTATAGTATCTTGTTCCAATCTCACTTTCTGAGAATCGTACGTAGTTTCACAACCTCCTCCTTTAAATAATCTATGAATAAGGAAGTCAGGTTCCATATCATCTAACACCCTTAATTCTCCCTTAATATAAACTACAAAGTGGCATCTATCAAAAGAACCACCATCATGGAGGTCTAACACTGTTTTCTTTCACCCATTTTGGACACAACAGACAACAAACAACCGAAAAAAATAAACAACCTTCCTAACCATTGTAAACAACAAAGGGTTAGGATGTACTCACTCAAAACAACATAAAAATTGAATCTTTCCACACATTCTTTCAAGGAATTAGCATATCAATTTCAGGTCAACAACCATCAACACATGACGGCACCAAGCACCCCTGGTGTGTTGAGGTATGTCTCCGCTCCCTCCTTTTTTGTGTTATCCGGAACCTTTTCTCTTCCTCTCTCTCTCTCTCTCACTCGATAATTGGTTTTGCAACCGTTTTCTATATAAACCGTTTTCACAAAACTGTTTTGTGGGTCTTATGGAATCAACCTCTCTATGGGTAGAAATATCGGTAGAGGTAAGGTTGCATACAGCTGGATTTCCCCAGACCCCGCGAAAGCGAGACCCACACTAGGAGTTTGTTGTTGTTGTTGTTGTTGTAACCATCAACACATGACCAATTCTACAATATACTCCGCAACAACATTTCTCACAAATTAAAGGAAAAAATAGAACAGGGGTTTTAAAGAGCCATAATGACAGTTGCATAATCATCTACAAATCTTTGACCCACACAGTAAATATAGCGATAAATTACTTTCATTTTAAAAGCTACCTACACAATCGAAGTGAAACCGCATAAAAAAAACAAATTTTTTTTCAAAATCTTCAAAATTTTAAACACTAAATTGTACCTAATGAACAATGCATTGTTGATCAAGTCTTCCCTTTAATATCTGCACAATTTTGAAGACTTCCTCTGCTCATGATAATGAAGCTCTAGTCCAAATTGCAATGGCGATAAGGATTAGGGTTTCTTGTTGTGGCAAAGACAAAGATGAAAGAGAGTTTTGCTTAATAAGGAAGTGAGGGAATGAGGGGTTTAACGTTGGAGGGAATACTTTCTCTTTCATCTTTTTTTAAAAGACATATTCCATTAATCCTTTAAAAAACAAAATTAAAACACAATCAACTGGTTGCAGCTAGTTACTCAGGGCCCATAGTGGTAGATTGACCATAATTAAAAGATTAATGGCATACTCAAATGGGAAGAAAAAAAAAGAGTGGCAAAATGCATTTATCAAAAAGTTTAGTGGCAATTTATCTGGGGAAATCTCACTATGTTACATTTTATTAATCAATAATTTGTCCAAAATGATATCAGTAAAATAGAGAGGGGGTAACCCTCTAACAAACTATACACAAAGATTTCAAGTTTTGAACATCATATAAACTACCAATGTAAAATGGTTTAAGCATTATAGCATAAATTCATGCTACCAAACAAATAAAGCAAAAACCAAACCTTTTGCTCATAGGTTTCGTAGATAGCATTTGTTAGGGGGGTTAGTGGAGCTGATACATTGGACTACTATCTTATGGCAGCTAAGTGACTTAGAATGAGTCCAATGGGAGGGTTAGATACCAAATTATCCAAGAAAAACTTGGCCCATCAACCCCGCAATTGGTCACATAGCAAATATAATGTCGTTCCAAATTGAAACTTGATGGAAAACATGGAATATGGGGTGGCAGCCAACTAGACTACAACCTCCTCGACATTAGGCTTAACAATAACTTGCACAGACAAATAAGGGCCATTGTAGCTTGAAAGAAGCTATGAGCTAGGCAATTCTCTCCGCTCATAGCAAGTAAAGGCAAGGTCATAGCTAAGATTCCACTGCCTTCGAAATCAACTCCACTTCCTCTGTGATACATTTGGCTTCTAAGAATCTCCGAATCGATTCACTTTCAAATCAGTTCCCACTCAAGTTGTGATCGATCACTTAACATCCATATCTGTAGCTAAAGCTGCCCTCTTAAGGACTAAGCAACAAGTTGTTAGGGAGGATCTGGTTCATGATAATGAGTTTTTTTTGGGCTGATTTTGATATATTAAAACTAAGGAATTCTAGGAATAAATTTAGCGATGTTCTGCCTCAAAAATTGAATGATGTTATGTATACTAAATTACTTGTTGTTGATATTAAATCTGAAGTAACCTACTGGGAATTTGCGATGATTTGCTATGTCCTTGAAGCCTCCCTACCCCCTCCCCTGTTTGCTATTCTTGAAGGATTTATATATCATCTTTAGAGTTCATATTGAATTGATAAGATCCTTATGCTTAAAAACAGGGTAGTGAGTCTGTGATTCAATTTAACTTACCAGAGAGATTACATTTTGTAAATTGGTTGTTTCTAGTTTGACTGAAGACCATTTGTCATGTGACCCAGATCAGCAGATGCTACGAAGGAACAGGTTGAGAGAGTACCTGGGTACAATTTCCTAACTTGACCTTAAATACTAAATGCTAGTTCCTCAAGCAAACTAGCGAGTCTAATTAGGGAGCCAATACTGGATGACAATCATACCTAACACAAGAGTAGAGCTAGTTATGCCTGCATCCTCGATGTGCCTATTCTTGAGACAATTCTGAAATACATGATATTCGAAAATGAACAAGGGATGATAATTCATCAAGAGGTTAGGTCTGAATGGTTGCTAGTCTCTTATGACAAATGTAATGGTTATGGACATTTGAAGGATGATTCTTAGAAGCAGGGTAATTGAGAATGGAGACCCAGAGTACCTCAACAATTCCATTCTCATAAAACACGCTCTCAGGTTGATCAGACTCACCACAATGAATGGCGTGTGATTTTGTAAAAAGCAGCATCACACCACCAATAGCAAGTGGCTATGGATAATACTCGAGTTGATATCAACTTTGTTATTCTGAAACAACTTCATGAAGGAGACGATGTTGAGAATGCTAATATTTGGTGGCAGAGACAAATTAGGGACAATTCTTAACCACGTTCATTTAGAACACAGATAACATTGTTTCTTGGAACATAAGGGGTTTCAATGCCCCTAATGAGTAGCAGGATGTTAGCTTAAGGAATAAGGTTGGTCTTATGAGCTTAATTGATACTAAAGTCACAAGTGTTAATTTCCTAAAAGTTACCGCAAATTTTCCCAATTGGATATTTTCACTAATGTTAATATACATCTCAAAAGCAAAGTTTGGGTGATATGGAGGTCTAATACCTATGTTGTGCAGGTATCTCTATGATTGATCAGGTTGTCCTATGTAACCCCTCGCCTTACAAGGTTTTCTTTGTGGAAGGTAATTTACATTTGGGACCATCGAACTTTGGTGCATTCATTTGCACGACCAACTTTTCTAAAAGTTAACTGTCAGGATCATTGAGTTATAGTGCAATGAACTTTTAGAAGACAAAATGCTATTAAGCTTTTTATGTAATACCCAAAACACTTTTCATATTTGCAAATCTGACCCAAATTCTTAAAAACTTACTTTCGAAAAATTTAAATTTGTACATGTGATATTTTGCTCATTAGTACTACTCAAAGCCGTCTTTAATATGATATCCGAGCCACGTGACCAAAAATGACTAAGATTACTAAGCTAATAAATCCTTAATTAAGCTAATACATCCTTAATTAAGCTAATTAACTGTGTTTAATGCTTTAATCATCACCTACTTGCTCTAATCCTAATTATTCCCACATTGTTCACTCATCACAAGGAACCACTTCAGTAGCACCTCAATTAAACTATATCACTGATATAATTTTAGAATTAAAAGTTGGATTAGTAAAAATTAAGACCAAAGTTAACAAGATTAAGAAGCAACTATCTATAATCCATCTTTTGTTAGTCAACGAAATCAGACACAGTGAAAAATTAACTTTAAATATTAGTACCCCATTCAGCATAAATATCCTTTCCAAAACCCAAAAAATAAAAACTCATTTCTTTTGCATGATATAAAAATCCCAAAAGAAGTTGGAGAAAAATCAGTTGAAAAATCTTCTGAAAAGGCAAAGAAAGAAAAAGAGGATCGAGTATAAGTAGTTTAATCTAGAAGAATTACAGAATAGGAAGGACTAAACAAAATCTGGAAGGACTAATGATGAACCTCTATTTTACACTATTTTTAGCCCCTATTTGACCCATTTCCTTTCCCATTTTCACGTTTAATTGTGCTAAGGAATGGTCAAATCGGCCTCCTTTTGCAAACTTTTAACTCATATAACATCTTTCGATATTTTCAGGAACTTCATTAAAGAAACGGAAAGATGAACAATATTTGGAAAAGGAGTGCAGGAAGACGAGAAAAGCTGCGGAAAAACGTCGCACGAAAGTCCCACGGAGCCGGACCCACGCATCACGGCCGAACCACCTGAGACCGGCACAACTGGCCGGGCAACCAGGTGGCACGGCCTGGCCGTGCCACGTGGCACGGCCTGGCCATGTGGCACGGTGGGGCCGTGCCATGTGGCACTCCCGTGCCACTTGTGTGATGCTCGGGTATTTTTTGGCAGATTTTGGGCACGGTCACCCCATGCCTATGGGCACGACCGTGCCACCCCCGTTCCGCGTCGCGACTTAAAAGTTCTCTCGGGGCTGTTTTGAAGGGGATTCAGTTTTCCATTCATTTTTACGCTTGTTTTACGTTTAGTCTCTCTCAGTATTCTCCCGAGGCAATTCTTGGGTTTAACTTTAGTTTAATTCTTGTTCTCGAGAATTGTTCGGGGATTGAAGATTATTTCCATTCAATTAATTCCAGGTTTTCGTTGTTATCTCTTCTCTCTTTTGTCTTCTTGTTTTAGAATTCAATTATTATGACTCTTTGGTTGAATGTTGCGATTATTGCGTTTAGTATGATTGTAGGCTAAATCCTCAACTTAGGTTGGGATTAATGCCGAGTATGTATGACTGAATTGTAAACTAGCCCAATTCTTGCTCCCCCCCCCCTTTGTTTTGTAATTGCGAATTCTACTCTGCACGCCACATGCTCGACGAAATGCTCGAAAGAGTATTTGTCCATTTTTATTGGGGTTTAGGGGAGCGTCGAGAGACGAAACCTTTACCTAGTGCGACTTAGTACACAATTAAGGTTTTGACATGAAAATAGTCAAGTTTTAATTGGGATTTGAGATTGTAGATCTCGTAATCCTTCAACCTTTAGTCCCATGAAAATAGGCGACTGTGGTTGCAGGATTAGTCTTCGACCCTTGAGAGAGGGAGGAGATGAGCTAAATTGACAATCTATCCATTCGCATTACATTCATGGGGATGCTTGAGTGGGTTAGTAATTAATTCATCTACGTATTCGTGTTATTAATTCCAACCTAGGTTCTTTTTATTCTGTTATTTACTAAAACCCTGAATTATCACTATCTCTCGTCGTTTAGCTTCCAACCACGACTCGATTTGCCTAGCTTGAGTTAGTCCAATTAGTTCTAGTAGTTGAAACCAAGTTCCCTGTGGATTCGACCCGTACTTGCCGGTTGCTAGCTACGGCTACGTCGTGCACTTGCGGTTAAGTAAAACTGCTAACAACTAACCAAAATCATGGGCACAATAGTTGATAAACAAGATGTATTATCTGATAACAACAAAGAGATAAATAATGTCCAGTTAGAGTAGGAAATATATCAGTAGATGAACCTAATTAAGCTAGAAGATCTTGATGTTGTACCTTCAAAAGAAATTAGAATAAAATTAAATAAAAAATATAGCAGAATGGTATTTGATGACGAGATTAATGAGATTGGAAAAGAACTTAATGTAGATGAAATCAAGTCCAATTTAGTTAAGAATGTTGTTCCTAAACCTGAAGAATTTGGTGAACCTTATAGAAAAAATACTCATTTTA
Source organism: Selenicereus undatus (assembly GCA_017589665.1). Taxonomy (NCBI): domain Eukaryota; kingdom Viridiplantae; phylum Streptophyta; class Magnoliopsida; order Caryophyllales; family Cactaceae; genus Selenicereus; species Selenicereus undatus. Next base: position 18,497,677 of record JACYFF010003369.1, read on the forward strand.
TGAGACCTAGATATGTTCCAATGGGACAAACAACTAATTTGTCCTTTAGGTTTGTCCCTTATTCTAGCGTTGTTGGTAGTTTGACATATGCTATGGTATGCACTAGGCCAGACTTGACACATGTTGTGAGTGTGGTAAGTAGGTATACGCATAATCCTGGAAAGGATCATTGGGAATCTGTGAAGTGGATCCTTCACTATGTGAACGATACTATTAATAAGGGGTTGGTGTTTGACAGAAACAAAGCTGCTACATATGATGTTACAGGCTTTATTGATTCTGACTATGCTGGTGATCTTGATAGGAGAAGGTCCATGTCTGGGTATATCTTCACTATGTGTGCAGGTGTTATCTCTTGGAAAGCATCGATTTAGTCTATTGCAGCTCTATCTACTACAGAGGTTGAGTATGTTGCTGCTATTAAAGAAGTGAAGGAAGCTACCTAGTTAAGGGGCCTCATTACTGAGCTTGGAGTTCCACAGGCTACTACTGTGGGTGTTTTCTGATAATCAGAGTGTCATCCATCTGACTAAGAATGATGCCTACCATTCAAAGACCAAGCACATCAGTGTCAAGTATCATTATGTCAAAGATACAGTTGTTGTAGGGGAAATAGTTGTGAGAAGGTTCATACTTTGGAGAATCCTGGAGATATGTTAACCAAGCCTCTTCCTATAGCTAAGTTCGAGCATTGTTTAGACTTAGTTGGCATTCACAGTATTTGAGCGCCCTTCGAGGCATTGCCCCCTTGGGCGGTGTTACCCTTAGGGGTGCGATGACGGTGTTAGAGAGTTGGTGACTGGAGATTTCGGTCTAACATGGAGATTGTCGGGTTTCGTGGCCCAAAATCCAAGAATTGGCACGGTGGGACCGTGCTAGACGACACGGGCATGTTAGGCCGAAGAAGCGGGATGTCGAAGAAAGGCAGAAAAATGGCATGGGTTGACCGTGCCATGTGGCACGATCGTGCCACCATGACATGGTGTGAACTTGCCACGTGGCACAGTCGGGCTTTTCTAGCGCCTAGGGTTACTTCGGCGTACAGTCTTCTCGGTGACTAGGGTTCTCCTCTAGGGATAAAACCTTGGAATTCTAGACCCTATATAGAGAGGTCTTACCTAGGATCTAAAATCATCCCTGAATCCCTAAACACATTGAGAGGTAGAGAGATTTTGATAGAGATTACAAGAGAGGTTGTAATTCTGCTATTGGATCAAATCACTTGTTGTGATTGTGATCGTTTTGTACTCTCCCTACTCATACAGTGGATTGATTGTGCTCGTCGTCGTCCTTGGTTTTTTCCCGCATTGGGTTTTCACGTAAATCTTGTGTGTCATGGCTTTGTTCTTGTTATCGTTCTTCAAATTTCTGAATATCTGTTTCATTCTATTACTTCCGCTATCAGTTTGCTCTAATTCCTAACAAATGGTATTAGAGCTTTGGTTTAGGATGTCTTCAATTATGAAGGTTGATATTTAGAAATTTGATGGGGAGATTAGTTTTAATCTCTAGAATGTGCAGGTGAGAGCAGTTCTCATCCAGTATGGGTTATGGAAGGTTCTGCAAGGACCTCACGTGAAACCCGAGAAGATGACTAATGAACAATGGGCAGTAGACCAAAAGAAGAGGCGTGGATCGCTGACAGATGAGGAATGCTGGCAGACGAGGAATGGGAAAAACTGGAGTTGAAGGCAATTTCAGTCATTCAGTTGTGCCTGGCACCGCATGTCCTGCGAGAGGTGCTCAATAATGCAACTGCGGTGGATCTGTGGACTCGGCTGGAGGAACTCTACATGACGAAGAGTCTAGCCAACAAGATCCGTCTGAAGAAAAGGTTGTACACATTTCGTATGACTGAAGGTACTCCTGTTCAAAAATATTTGAATGAGTTTAACTCTATTCTAGTTGATTTGGAGAGTCTGGATGTAAAGATTGAGGATGAGGATAAAGCTATTCTGCTTGTTGTGTCTCTACCTCCCTCCTATAAACACTTTAAGGAGATTATGCTATATAGTAATTCTGATACTATATCGTTTGAGGATGTCAAGTCTAATCTGTTGTCTAAGGAGAAATTCGACCATGATATCCATGTTGATCCAGCTGAGGGATTAGTTGTTAGGGGTAGAACAACTGAGCAAAAGGGGAACTGTAATAAGAAAAAAAAATGGATCTAAGTCTAGGAATCCACATTCCAATAAGACATGCCATTACTGTGGTAAATTGGGTCATATTCAGGCTAACTGCTGGAAACTAAAGAAAAAGAAAGGGAAATAGGAAAGCGAGAAAACTGCTACAGCTGATTATGTAGTAAAGTCAGAGTCTGATGGTGATGTGTTGCTTGCTACCATGTCTTTGGCCACTACCTCTGAAAAGGGGTTAGGTGATGATTGGGTTTTAGATTCTGGTTGTACATATCACATGTGACCTCGTAGGGATTGGTTTGTCACTTATGAACCTGTTGATACTGGGGTTGTACTTATGGGCAATGATGCTGAGTGTAAGGTTGTAGGAATAGGTACTGTGCAGATTAAAACTCATGATGGCATAGTTAGAACCTTGTCTAAAGTTCATCACATACCTGATATGACTCATTTTTTAATCTCCTTGGGTACTCTTGAGACTAATGGTTGCAGGATTATTCTGGAGAATGGTGTCCTAAAAGTGACAAAGGGAGCCATGGTAGTAATGAAGGGACTGCGGTAGGGCAGTCTCTACATCCTACAAGGAACTACAGTTACAGAAGTAGCTGTAGTTGGTACAGCATCAGCAGATGTTAATGATACAAAGTTATGGCATATGAGATTAGGTCATATGAGTGAGAAAGGGATGACCATTCTGAAGTAAGAAAGGTTGTCTAGGTAGCACTGGTATGGGTAAGCTTGATTTTTTGTGATCACTGTATTTTTAGGAAACAGAAGAGGGTGAGTTTCTCTAAAGCGAAGCATCATACTCAGGGGATCTTTGACTACATTCATTTTGATCTATGGGGTCCTTCGAATGTTCCTTCTCTTGGAGGTAAGCGCTACATGTTACCTTTTGTTGATGATTTCTCATGCAAAGTTTGGGTTTACTTCTTGAGACAAAAAAATGAAACATTCTCCATGTTCAAGAAGTTCAAGGCTCTGGTTGAAAACCAGACTGGGAGAAAGATCAAGAAGCTTAGGACTGACAATGGTCTTGAGTTTGTTAAGTCAGAATTTGATGAGTTCTGCGCGATGAATGGCATAGCTAGGCACATGACTTTGGTTGGAAAACCACAACAGAATGGAGTTACAGAACGAATCAATAGGACTCTACTGGAGAAAGCTCGATGTATACTTTCTAATGCAGGGCTTTGGGATCGCAAAGCTTTCTAGTCTAAGGATATTTCTACAGCCTACTACTTGGTGAATCGTTCATCACACACCTCCATTGATTTTCAGATTCCAGAAGAAGTATGGTCAGGTAATCCTGTTGATTATTCTAGTTTGAGAATATTTGGATGTCCTCTGTATGCCCATGTGAATAATGGGAAGTTAGCCCCTAGGGCTGTCAAATGCATGTTTCTTGGAAATGCATCTGAGTCTAAAGAACGCATGTAGTGTCCTGAGTCTAAGAAAGTCATTCAGAGTATGGAGGTAACTTTCAATAAGACTGCTATGTTATCTTCTAGAAAGAATTCTAGTGTTTCTTCTACTGGTTCAGGTGATCAGGAGGATACCAGTATGGAGATAGAAGTGGAGACCGTTGCAGCTTAAGGTAGAGCTGCTAATCAGCCTAACAGAGAGGCCCAGGTTACTGAATCTGGCACTATCAGTTCTTATCAGCCTCAAGTGGAGGTTGCCCACTCTATAGCTCATGATCGTTCTCGAAGGGAGATCAGGAGGCCTGCTCGCTACAATGATGATGAGGGACTGATAGCATATGTACTTTTAGTTGCAGAGGATGTGCCTGAAGGTATGGAACCTTCAACCTATACTGAAGCAATCTCCTACCCAAGTTCACCTAATTGGATCCTAGCTATGCAAGAGGAAATGGAGAGTTTGCAAAGGAATTGGACTTGGGAATTATGTGAGCTACCTAAAGCCCGAAGAGCCTTAACAGCCAAATGGGTCTACAAGAAAAAGGAAGGCATTCCTGGAGTTAAAGATGCAAGGTGGAAAGCACGCCTGGTTGTTCGTGGTTACACTCAGAAAGAAGGTATTGATTACAATAAGGTATTTTCACCTGTTTTTAGACATATCTCCATTAGAGTGCTTCTTGCATTTGTTACGTTGTTTGATCTAGAGTTGGAGCAGCTTGATGTGAAGACTGCATTCCTTCATGGGGAGTTAGAGGAGGAAATCTACATGAGGCAACCCGAAGGTTTTGTTGTTCCTGGGAAGGAACAACTACTATGTAGATTGAAAAGGTCCTTGCATGGACTTAAGCAGGCTCCTAGGCAATGGTACAAATTAAAAAGTTTGACACCTTCATGATTACACAAGGATACACTCACAACCGATATGATAATTGTGTGTACTATAGACAATATTCTGATGGTTCATTTATTTACTTACTATTGTATGTTGAAGCTATGTTGATTACCTCTAAGGATAAATCCTTGATTAGCAAGTTGAAATCTCAACTCAGAGAGGAGTTTGAGATGAAGGACCAGGGTACAGCAAAGAAGATTCTAGGCATCGAGACTCAGAGGGATCGAAAGGATGGTACGCTGTACTTATCTCGAGGACACTACCTTGAGAAAGTACTAGGAAGATTTAATATGGATAACTGTAAGGCAGTTTCCACACTCTTTGCTGCACATTTCAGATTGTCTGTTGAGTGTTGTCTACAATCTGAGGAGGACATAGATAGAATGTCTAATGTACCTTATTTTAGTGTTGTTGGTAGTTTGATGTATGTTATGGTATGCACTAGGCCAGACTTGCCACATGTTGAGAGTGTGGTAAGTAGGTATATGCATAATCCTGGAAAGGATCATTGGAAAGATGTGAAGTTGATCCTTCGCTATGTGAAGGGTACTATTAATAAAGGGTTGGTGTTTGATATAAACAAAGCTGCTACATATGATGTTACAGGCTTTGTTGATTCTGACTATGCTGGTGATCTTGATAGGAGAAGGTCCATATCTGGGTATATCTTCACTATGTGTGCAGGTGCTATCTCCTGAAAAGCATCAATTTAGTCTATTACAGCTCTGTTTACTACAGAGGCTAGGTAGGTCGCTGCTACTGAAGGAGTGAAGGAAGCTACTTGGTTGAGGGGCCTCATTACTAAGCTTGGAGTTCCACAGGCTACTACTATGATGTTTTCTAATAGTCAGAGTGCCATCCACCTGACTAAGAATGATGCCTACCATTCAAAGACAAGGCACATCAGTGTCAAGTATCACTATGTCAGAGATACAGTTGCTGTAGGGGAAATAGTTGTAAGGAAGGCTCATACTTCGAAGAATCCTACAGATATGTTAACTAAGCCTCTTCATATAGCTAAGTTCGAGCATTGCTTAGACATAGTTGGCATTCACAGTATTTGAGCGCCCTTCGGGGCATTGCCCCTTGGGGGGCGTCACCCTTCGGGGTGCGATGACGGTGTTAGAGAATTGGTGATTGGAGATTGTTGGATTTCGTGGCCCAAAATCCAAGAATTGGCAAGGTGGGACCATGCTAGACGATACGGACGTGTCAGGCTGAAGAAGCGGGACGTCGAAGGAGGGCCGAAAAACGGCATGGGTTGACCGTGCCATATGGCACGATCGTGCCACCATGGCACGATGTGACCTTACCAAGTGGCACGGTCGTGCCACGCCCAATTCGGGTGCAGGCTTTTCTGGTGGCTAGGGTTGCTTCGGCGTGTAGTCTTCTCGGTGACTAGGGTTCTCGTATAGTGGTAAAACCCTGGACTTCTAGACCTTATATAAAAAGATCCTGCCTAGGATCTAAAATCATCCCTGAATCCCTAAACACATTAAGAGGTTGAGAGATTTTGAGAGAGATTACAAAAGAGGTTGTAATTCTGCTACTGGATCAAATCACTTGTTGTGATTGTGATCGTTTTGTACTCTCCCTGCTCATATAGTGGATTGATTGTGCTGCTCGTTATCTGTGATTTTTTCCCGCATTGGGTTTCCACGTAAATCTTGTACCCTGGACTTCTAGAACCTATATAAAGAGGTCTTGCCTAGGATCTAAAATCATCCCTGAATCCCTAAACACATTAAGAGGTAGAGAGATTTTGAGAGAGATTACAAAAGAGGTTGTAATTCTGCTATTGGATCAAATCACTTGTTGTGATTGTGATCGTTTTGTACTCTCCCTACTCATATAGTGGATTGATTGTTCATCGCCGTCTGTGGTTTTTTCCCGCATTGGGTTTCCACATAAATCTTATGTGTCATTACTTTGTTCTTGTTATCGTTCTTTAAATTTCTGAATATCTGTTTTATCCTATTACTTCCGCAATTAGTTTGCTCTAATTGTTAACATTCTCAAACCTAGAGGGACCAAAACGTTTACTTTTCTAAAACCTAGACCGAATAATACATGCACCAAAACTGGAGGTACCAAAGTGTTAATTTTTCCTTTGTGTCTTTTGTATATGGCTTCAATGATCCTGAAGATTCCACTTTGTCACTGGATCACTACCTAGGCTAATGGTATCAGTATGCCTTGGCTTCTACTTCGTAACTTTAACAGGATGTTGAGTTTCGAAGATAAAATGGGTGGTAATCCAGCTTCCCATCAGGAGATTCAAGATTTTCGAGATTGCTTGGTTATTGTTGATCTGCAAGCTCTCAGATGGTCTAGTTGTAGGTTTTCAACGCTTTATAAGCAAGAATTTGGCCATAGGGTTTTTTCTAAGATTGAAAGGCTATTGCTAATGATCTTTGGATACATGAATTTAGTGAACTAAAGCTTTCCTATTAGCTAAACTAACCTCTAATCATTGCCCCATTCTAATAAAGTTTACCTAAACTTCCCAAATTAGGATAGTTCCTTTCAAGTACTTTAGGATGTGGCTAGAAAGGCTCAATTCTGTGGCTTGGCTAGGGATACATGGCACAGAAATATGCCGAGTCCAATGATTCAGACTACTAAGAAGTCAAAGTTACTTGAAAAGCCCCTGAAGATGCTAAACAAAAATAATTTTGGTGATGTCCTTGCTCAACTTGCACATGCTAGGGATCATCTTTTTCATCTTCAAGAATGCTTACATGCTAGTCTGCGAAATGCTACCCTATATGATGAAGAGAGGATAGCAATTGAGAATTAAAGGAAGTGGCAAGTAAATGCTGAAAGCTTTTACAGGCACAAACAAAAAGATTTCCTGGCTCAACATGGGGGATCACAATAAAAAAATATTGATGTTCAACCCTACAACAAAGGAATTACCTGAGTACAATAAACTCCGTTCAAACTGAGATAAGTGATTTGCTTACTAATTATACTGAGGTTAAAGGTTATTGATTACTTTGTCTCTTACTATGCTCAATTTTAAACTACTCTTACAATGGAAATATTGATGAGGACATTCTAACGGTGGCACCTTGTTTGTCTTTTGACCAGCAAATAGCCCTTGTTAAATTTGTCACTACTACTGATGTCAAATCCAACGCTCTTCTCCATTGCAATGATTGTTGATCTATTATTAGGGATGACATTACTATGGTTATTTTGGGGGTTTAATCATGGACAACTACCGAAATGTTGGAACAAGACAATCATTGCACTTGTACGAAAAGCATCCAATCCTAACATAGTGCAATACTTTGCGTAAGTGCATTTCCAAGATGATTTGTGCTAGACTAAAGCCTCAACTTGTTTATGATAACCAATCAGCCTTCACATAGATGAGATTAATCTCACATAATGTGATAAATGTCATGATCACCGAAGAATTACTTAGGATCTATAAGAGAAGCAAAGTTCCCCCTACATGCTTACTTAAAATTGACTGAAGGAAAGCCTACGATACAGTATAATAGGACTTTGCTGGGCAAGTCTTATCTGCTCTAACATGTCCCCCCAAGTTTTGTGATTGGATTATGGCACTTATGACTACATTAAGCTTCTCTCTTACTATCAGTGGTCAACTACATGGTTCCTTTGAGGGCAAGAAAGGGCCTAGGCAAAGGGATCCGATCTCCCCCGTCATTTTCTTGATGATGATGAAGTATCTCACAAGAGCTCCCATGAAAGGTACCTTGCATTCATCATTTAGATTCCACGCTATGTGCAAGCAATTTAACTTGATTAATTTGTGCCTCACTAACGACGACCTTATGACTTTTTTTTTTTTTACAAAGCACATCTCCTCACTTTGAAGAAACTTTCGATCACTTCCCTGCTACTACTAGGCTATGCGCAAACTCGAGCAAATCTTAGGCTCTCATTGTAGCGTTGATGAAAAAATGCAAGGTCAAATATTGAATTTAACTTGTTTCGCTGAAGATGTCTTTCCTCTTAGGTACCTCATTATACCTCCCAACGCTAGGAGATGAGCTAAACCTGACTTTATTGAGAGAATTACCAAAAGAATAACTTAGGCAATAATGCATCTATCATTTGTTGGAAGGCTATAATTTATCAATTTTGTCTTGTTTGCTCCTTGATCTTACTGGGCTTCCATTTTCATCTAACCTCAGTTCCTCATCATCAAGACTATATTGAGGCTATTTGTAGAAACCTTTGCTGGGCTCAAAGTCATAAATACAAGAAAGTCCCCCTATAGCATGGGATGTTGTCAGCAAGCCAAAGTATGCAAGTGGCATTAAGGATTGCAGGAAATGGAATAAAGCAGCTATAACAAAACACCAATGGAGCCTTGCTTTAGATAAGTAATACTCGTGGTTTAAATGGGTCGATGGAGTTTGCTTGAGATCATCTACTCTTTGGATTATCAGCCCCCTATTTCATACACTATCTCAAACGGATATAAACATCTCGTGGGTCAGCTCGACAAGTTAGATCATGCTGAGCTCGTCTGGTGTAAGTCATTCGCCCCCAAGCATAGATTTTGTTTGTGAAGAGGGTAGCTCCAACATTAGACAAACCAAAGAACATGAGCATTACTGCTGAGGAGGCTCACTGCTTATGCATAAAGTACCCTGAAACACATTTAAATCTCTTTTTTGAATGTAGTTATAGCACAAAGGTTGTCCAGGAGGTGTTTCATTGGTTCTAGATCTGCGTACCATACTTTGATTTGCCCCATCTTATTCACTTGTACACTTGATTGAATCCAATCATAAATTGTTTGCCCGCAGAGTACAAGATGCTCCTTCTTCAGGGAATGAAATTATTACAGTTATCAAATATCGAATTTTGCACGTAAGGAGAAAGAAACTTAAAAAGTGTGAATAGAGTTATAGTGGTGGTAATGTATCGGGTTCGGATAGGGTGAACCATCATCCACTGCACCACCTGCTTTCATCTGCTTTATCTAATCCATCCATCATCTGTGAGAATACAATCAATCCATCCATTCACCATCCACGAGTGAAAATTGGCGAATAGAGTTGTAAATGGGTAATCAAAGTTTATGTGTAATATGTTAGCAAATGTATAATAAAAAAATAAGCTATGCTTTTTGAAAAATGTAAAAGTGATATTTTAGTAATAAGAAATGAATTAATATCATATTTATCATATTAATTTGATGAAATCATAAAATTAGCAATATAATAGTCCAAAAAGGGGTAAAATTTAAAGGATAAAAATTCAAAACTAAATTAGTTGCAAATAGGAGATAAATAAGTAGACGATTAAGTGGGTGATGGATTAGGTGCATATCCAACCCAATCCATCAAACCATCATCTATCATCCATCCATCATGCATATGTTTTGGGTTTTCACCAGTCTTTTAGGTAGGATGAAATCGATATCCTTCAAGTACAAGTGAAATTGTCACTGCTAAGTGTGAACAGAGGAGTACATTAAACGTTTAGGCATCTAGGGCTTGAGCCTTAATGGCTCTCGACTTATACTTTTGTACTTGATTGAATTTGATAGTGGTAATGATACACTTTCACATTATTAACACATAAAATAGTCCGTTAGATATTTTGTTATTTTTGGATATCCCTCCTATGTGAGAAATGTCCATATTGTTTTTTATTGGAAGGAAACAAGTTTAAGAGTTGTCACTTACTAACATTTCAATTAGTCACTTGGTAGGATCGGAGTTATATAATCACTTGTTGGTAGTTCGCTTGCGTATTCAAAATCAGTTAAAAATTAAAGGAGCGGTTTATAGCTGGTTTTATATGGTTCGACAACAGGCTACAACTATAAGGGAGAGAGCAGACAACCAAGAAAGACCAGAAAGTTGAGTGAGTGAAAATAAGATGGAAGAGTTATCGTTCTAGCTTCGATCGACAATCAAACACCATCTGATCATTGAAAAATTTTTAGTATGTTATTCCGGTCCCTTCCCTCTTCCAATGTAACAGTCTAATCACCATTATGACCTCCTGATGTAGGAAAATTCTGCATAGTTCCTCTATATGTGAATTTGTATGTTTAGTGAGTTTTAAGTGATTTTTGTAGAGACATTGTTGTCAGGGTCTTCCTTGATAATTGTATTAGCTCTAATTGGTCTAGAGATGAGCCTTATTGTACCCTCTTTGTAACTTTGATTATCTGTGGAAGTTTTGGTGCTGTTTGTTCACAATCCCCTAATTTTTCTTGCGTTAGGTTTTTCAACGTGAATTTGGTGTGTTGTTTAGGTTGCTTATATTTGTTTTTTATCTCTAGTCATTGGTCACTGATCCAATTTTCCAATTTTTAACAACAAAGATGGAAATAGTACTTGCTTCTGCTAGTAGTTTAAGATGATTTGCCCAACAATTGGTATTAGAGCATTGATTAATTAATGCATGTTTTTCTTGTGATGTTAAAATGGAGGAAACAGTTGTATTTGGCATAATCATCATATTAAATGCATCTAATTATCAAAGTTGGAAACCTAAAATAGAAAATATGTCTATATTGAGGATTTACATGAACCAACAAGACAGCCAGCTGCAAACATTGGTGGGAGTTATCTAATTGAAAAAACTACTAGAAAGGATAGATTATTTACGATATGATTGTTTTTTCAGCATGTAGCCAATGACATCAATGCTTATGACCTTCAGAAAAAGCTTCAATCCTTGCATTAGCCAAAAATATCATGAATAAAGCCTCGGTTAAGAGAAGACTCATGAAACTAAATTATAGAGATGAGACACAGTGTGACGGAACAATTGAGTGTTTTCCAATGTCTGCTTAATCAATTATCTTCCATGAAATTGGCTCTAGATGATGAATTGTAGGCTTTGTTGCCATCAGCTTGTTGCCAAAATGTTAGGAGACTCTGGTAGTGTTCACCCACTAAGAGGCTCATGTTGCTCAAATATAAGATCGTGGCAGAAATTCATATAAAAATGAAAATTTTGAATCCAGGGAGGAGATCTAGTTCTATGATTGGGACAAACTGAAACATGTGAAACCTGAGTGTAGAAAGTGAAAACTTAAGCAGAAAGGGGATAATAGTTAGACTTCTGACAAGGAAGAAGAGAAAGAAACATCTACTTTTGCATGTTCATATTATTTATTCTTTGTATCTAATGATACTAACTTGAATTCTTTGCTTTTTAGGATTGCACTTGCATAGCTGATTCAGATGCCTCATATCATTTCACATCTCAGCTATTATGGATATATAAGAACGAGGAATGATGATAAATAATCTAAGATTGTTAGGTGGGTGCCATCTACTTGAAGTTTAATATCGATTGCTTGTTGATCCTTAGAAAAGTCAGACATGTTCTAAATGTTCACTTTAACCTAATTTCGTATGGGAAACTACATTATGATCGTTATGTCAATCATTTTCATGAAGGGACATGGAACCTCACTAAAGGTTCTTTGATCAAGGCTCGAGGTACAAAGGAAAAAGTTTTCTACATGATGCAAGCAAAACTACAAAGAGGCGAAGAAAGGATTGTTTCCTTCATGAAGATATCGCACAAGAAGCTTAGTCACATCAGTAGACGAGCCCAAAAAAAAAAAAAAAAACCTCCCGAATGGTGGTACTCCTCATGTCGTTGATGCCAATCATAGCAGAGAAGATGATGGGAACAATGTTGTAATGATGATGTTGTTAGTGCAGGTGATATGCTAACGCCACCTCATGTCAAGCACAGGGTTTAAAATCGACCTACGGAATGTCAAATGGGTATATTTGAGAGAGACAGCCATCCAGAAGGCTTGTAAAAGTGCACTGATAGTTGCTTCGAGCCGTTAAATTAGGTCCTAAAGCTTTGCACGAGCGTCTCACTCATGACGTTGCAAAGTTGAATTAGGGTAAGAGAGCACTCAAGATGAAGTGGGTATTTAAGTTGAAGAATGGAGTCAACAACTCAAAACCAAGTTACTTGGCACAATTGGTTGGGGCACATTTGTTAAGTTATAAGTTTTTATTGGAATCATGATGTGCTAGATATTGAATCTAATATTGTTAAAGCATATCCCAAGAAAAGCTCGGGAAAAGTAGGGAAGATGGCTTCCTTCTCATAGTCAGAAGGGAAAAATTTGTTGGGTGTCCCTTTTATGGGAGAAAGATGATCCAATTAAATTTTAAATCCTACCTAATTACCCACATAATTTTTTATGTAGATGGAAAGAAATTTAAGAGTTGACACCTACTAGCATTTGCGTTGGTCATTTGCCAAGCGTCAATTACTCACCTGTTGGTAGTTCCCTTGGGCATTCAAAGTCGACGAGGCATTTAAAGGGAGGCTTGTGGCTGGTTTTATGCAGTTGAGCAATGTGCTCCAGCTATGAGTGCGACAGCAAAGAACCAGGAAAAGGAATAGAATTTGAGTAAGTGAGAGCAAGTTGCATGATTTACCATTCCAGAGCTGATTGAAGAGCAAATGCATTCTACCATCTAAATTTTAGTTTGTTATTCCTGGCATTTTTCTCTTCAAATCTAATGGGCTGATCATCATCTTGACTTCCCCGTAGGTAAATTCCATACGACTCCTCTGCATACGAATTTGTATGTTTAGCCACTTTTGAGTAATGTTTGTAGGGATATGGTTACCGAATCGTATTACCTCTAGATTGATCTAGAGATGAGCCTTATTATACCCGTTGTGTAACTTTGGTGATTAGTGGAAGTTTTGATGCCTTTTGTTAATAGTCCCGTGAATGTTTTCCATATGAATTCAGTATGTTGTGTTTTTGCTTCTTTTATTTATTGCTATTTCTCTTGATTGACTTGCGATCAAATTTGCCTATTACAACATGGAAGGGAAATAGTACTTGCTTATGCTAGTCGTTTAGACTAATTTTTCCATTTATATTCCCGGTCTCCTAACACATAATCCATTTTTCCTTCATAAGTACTAAAATGAAGTCCTTTTAACTATTTGTAGTATAGGTATTTTCTCAAATTTGTTAAAAACAACTTAGCAGATAATATTTCCTTGAAAGCTTCGATCAATGGACCCAAATGTTATACATGCAAGCTTCGATCAAGTTGAGCCATATAAGCCTGCTGCAAATTAGCCACCTCTATGCGCTACCTAAGGGTTTCTTTCTGCCACTACCGGTCTACGACGCAACGCCACTGCACACTTCAATGTGCAAAGCATTCGTCTAATGTCCAGCAAAACTTTAGCATGGCATGTCAATATTTCTATGAAGAGCTGGCAAATGAAACTAATTTCATTGGATTTGAACAATCAATGAAACATATATGAGAAAAAATACTAGAATATATGTCTATTTCTCATAGTTCGCATACAATCTTTTAAAGTAATCTTCTATCATTTTCATATGCTAATGTTTCATTTTCAAGTCCCAATGTCAATCATGTAGGTTTACGAGGTCACTGTAAGTGTAAGACAAGTGACATAACACAATATGAAGAACTGGAATGATTTTTAGACTATCCATCTTTCCAACATATATAAAGGACTACGATTTCTTGTCCTCTAGACAATGCCACAAGTTCAGCTATTTTGGGCTAGGTCATGCAACAGTAAAGAAACTAGGCCAATTTAGTATCTCTAAATAGTAAAGAAGTCGACCATAGGTAGAGTGTAGACGAGTCAAATGCGTGTAAACTCAATCACATCATGCAATTGCAAAGATTTCAAAGTCATCTATCTGTTATAGGCCTCAAATTTAAAAGTCACTCATGACACAAAAGATGTATAGTGCAACTAAGAGAAACTTTACGGTTTATAGGCCATACTAACAGGCCACAAGAGAGTGTTAGGAACTTTTATGGTAAAAAAAAATGTAAGCTGAGAAATGACAACTCCTACTAACCTTTCACAGAAAGGAATAGAAGCTTTCATACTGCTTTAGCATTTTTAGAGCAGACTGGGCAACATGGACTTAGTGTCTTACTTGTCTTCCCACAAATGAGAAATATTAATAATACATTTCAGGTCACTCAGAAGAATGGTTGATTCAAGATTTGAGCTGCAAACAGTAAGCAAAGAAACAACAATTCTAGTAAGGTTCACAGTAGCAGTGATGTACGATTACGACATGTACAAGGTATCCTACCCTAGGTACCGAAGTTGATCGAGAGGTACCCTAGCCTAGTATTGATACAGTACCAAATGGTAGTCCATTGGGCTGCTTAGGTAGCCCAAACAACCTCATCCTATGCATCGTTAGAACACTTCTTTGCCTAAGACAAATTACTCCAAAAATAATTTATGGCCATCATGACTGTGCAAACTATATATGGTGCTTGTTTGTAAGTGTTTCTCCCATTCACAGAGCCCCACGAAATTAAATACATAGGTTGGCTTAGGTGGTTCATAAGGGATGCAACATCTCCTAAGCAATTTTATGGCATATATTATAGGAAGCATAGCAGAATTTCGAAACTTGGGAATTCTTTTCTCGAATAATAAGCTTTGGTCATATCCTATGTGCTACACAATTTTAGGTTTTTCATTATCTTCTAAATATTTTACATCTTTTGTTCAGTTTTAATGATTCTGAGGTAAACCTCCTCGTATGTTGAGGAGAGGCAGACTAGAATGATATTGAATTGAATTTGAAGAATATTTATGAGTGTCTAATTATTTGTGAGAGTTTCTCCATGGAAAAATTGCTCTTAGAGCTTCCTACATCAAATCTGGTATCAGAAATTTTGATTCCTGCCAATCATCTTTTTTAATCCTTACTCTTTACTTCGAACGTTTCACCCAAAAAAAAAGAAAAGAAAATCTACAGAAAGGTTAACCTCACAAATAATGCCTTCGAGCTGCTGTTAGAATGCGTTGCCCACCACCACCAACCACCACCCATCAGCCACCCTCCTCCGGCTGACCACCACCACAACTCCACTACCTCTAGCCATTTATTGAAACCCTCAATTCTGTAAATTCGCGAATTCCTTCAATTTCGAGAGGCGCAAATTCACCCACAACCCGTCTATATCTCCCAAAACCACAACCCGTCTATATCTCCCAAAATGGACTTCATCCCTCCTTTATCCTCTCCATTTTGCCCAAAAGCCTTCTCTAAAATGCAAAAAAAAACCTTTAACTCGTCCTTCGATTGAGTGCCCTATTCTTCATGAAACCTTAAATCAAGAACCACTATTTTGCTTGCAACTAGAGGGTTTTTGCGCCTTTGCCGACCACAGAGAGTGTCGACTCATCGCCACCATCCCTTTTTCTGACTAAAAATTGCTTTCATTGGCTCGCATTCAACCCATGGTCCGTGGTTGCTGATTGCGGCTACTGTTGTGCCACTGTTCATCTTTGAGGGGCTACTATTGTTGGGTATCAAGGTGACACAATTAGTTGACCAAAGCAACATCTTAGAGAAGTTGATCGGCCAACTCATCACTAGCAACCATCACAATTGTTGTTGTTGGTAAGGGTAGATCTGGTCTTTGTACTGTAGACCACCTTCAGTACAAGGAACTCAAGTTGCTTTGGTGAAAGTTGAATTTTTTGCACGAGAATTTGTAAATATACTGACTTCTTGATCAAGGGAGAATGAGAGAGAGAAGGGGAGAGAGAAAAGAATACATTCTTGTTATTGAATCTCATGAAGTAAAGATACATGTGCTCTGTATTTATATTTATATTTACATGTCAGAGAGAGAGAGAAGTTAACAAAATGCCTAACATAAATGCTGAGTTGGCAATCGGTTATAACTAACTCTAACACCCCCCCCCCCTCAAGTTGGAGGGTGACAACAAGAAACCCCCAACTTGCTAAGAAGGTGTTGACGCTGTAGGTTGGGTAAAGGCTTGGTGAATATGTCTGCCACTTGTTTTGTAGTTCTGGTGTATGTCAAGGATATGAGACCTTCAAGGAGCTTCTCTCTGACAAAATGACAGTCTAACTCTATATGTTTTGTTCTTTCGTGAAACATTGGGTTTTTTGCAATGTATATGGCTGCGAAACTATCACTCTTGAGTGGAATGGGTAGGGTGGAAGACACTTGTAGCTCTGAAAACAACCTGGTAAGCCAAGAAAGTTCAGCTGTGACTGCTCACACTAATCTATACACAGCTTCTGCAAAGGAAAGAGCCATTGTGGGTTGTTTCTTGGATTTTCATGAGATAGGACTGCCTCCTAGCATGATGAAAAATCCACTAACAGATCTTCTTGTCCAAGGGCATTGAGCCCAATTGAGCCCAGTCTGAATCACAGTAGGCCTATAGGCAGTAGTTTGGTTTATTATTGAAGAATAAACCCCGTGAAGCGTCCTTCTTGATGTATCTTAAGGTGTGTAGAGCAGCTTTTATGTGCATTTGAGTGGGGGCTTGAAGAAATTGGCTAAGATATTGTACTGAGAATGCAATGTCAAGCCTGGCATTGGAAAGATAATTCAACTTTCCTACCAATTTTCTGTAGTGAGCAGCATCAGCAAAAGTAACTTGATTAAATGGTCCTTTTGAGAGTGGTGCCATGGGACAGGTAGTGACCGGGAGTTTGTCACATTCAGATTCCTTTATCATGTCCATTGCATATTTTCTTTGTGTCATGATCATGCCATTAGGGACCTTGATGATTTCCATGTCTAGGAAGTAGTGTAGTTCTCCCAAATCCTTGATCTTAAACTTATCATCAAGAAATGCCCTCAATATTTTGATTTCCTCAAGATCATTTCCTATGACAACAATGTCATCT
This sequence comes from Selenicereus undatus, assembly GCA_017589665.1. Taxonomy (NCBI): domain Eukaryota; kingdom Viridiplantae; phylum Streptophyta; class Magnoliopsida; order Caryophyllales; family Cactaceae; genus Selenicereus; species Selenicereus undatus. The sequence goes on from JACYFF010003369.1 coordinate 18,514,825, forward strand.
ACATATACAGCAAGCAACACAATGTTACTGTCCCTCAATTTGTAAAATAAAGAGTAGTCATTCTTTGAGTGATGGAAACTAGAATCTTCAGAGCATTTGACAACTTGGCATACCATTGCCTTAAGGCTTGTTTTTAGACATATAAAGATTTTTGCAACTTGCAGACCATATTAGGATAAGACACATTCAACCCAAGTGGAGGTCTCATATATATATCCTCATCCAAATCTCCATGATGAAAGACATTATTGACATCTAGTTGAAATATAGGCCACTTCTTCTTGATTGCAGTGGCAAGCAAGTTTTGGATTGTTGTCATTTTTACAATATGGGAAAAAGTTTCAGTGTAATCAATCCCCTCCTTTTGGGCAAAACCCCTAATGACCAACCTTGCTTTACACCTTTCTAGGCTACCATCTGCCTTGTACTTGGTTTTTATAAACCCATTTGCAACTTATGGGTTTTTTCATACTGGTTAAGGTGTCAAGATCCAGGTATTATTAGCATGAAGTGCATCAAATTCTTTTTGCATTGCTTCTTGCCACTCAGGCCTGCCTGCCACCCCCTCATAAGACAAAGGCTCTTTGTAATATTCCAAATGATTATGCTAAGTGATCATGGTGTTAGGTGAAAGGCCACAATCAAGAGATGCATTGCAATAGATAGATGTTATTGTGTTGGGACAGCATAGGACTTGATCCTCAACTTGCTGAGAATAGGCATTATGACACACATACTCTGATAGATCAGAGGGAGGCTTATGATCCCTTGCGGACCTTCTTGAAGGCACTGTATTGTAAGAATGTAGTGGTTGAATTGCTTGTTCAGTGAGGGATGATGTCACTGGCTCACTTGTGACATTAGTATTCTGCAATGTGTCTGATTGGTTCTGTCCAGCAGTTGTGCTTGAACTGATGAGATCTTCATAGTCATATGATTCAGACACCTTAGAAAGTGGAAATAATCTGGAATAACTTCTGGAATGAGAAAGATGGTAAGGAAGGGTTTGTTCATGAAAAACCACATCCCTAGAGGTAAATATCTTATGTGTCTTAAGATTAAGTAGCTAGTAAGCTTTCTGACCAAAAGGGTAACCCAAAAATACACAAGGCATTGATATGGCCTGAAACTTATCTCTTCCAGCTTTAAGAGTAGAGGCATAACAGAGACTGCCAAACACTCTAAGGTGTTCATAGCTAGGTTTTTGTCTAAACAGAACATGAAAGGGACTTAAACCTTTAAGAGCTTTAGAAGGAAATCTATTTATAAGATATGTTGTTGTTAGCACACACTCCCCCTAATACTTCATTGGCAAACCAAAGTGGAATAACAAAGCTCTTGAGGTTTCAAGGAGATGCTTGTGCTTTCTTTCTACAACACCATTTTGCTATGGTGTTGCCACACAGCTTGTCTGATGAATAATGCCTTTGGACATAAAATATGTTGCAGCCTCCTTATTTAGTCCTAGTTCAAGGGCATTGTCAGATCTTATAGCTTTCACCCTGGCATCAAACTAAGTGCTAGCCATTTCTATAAATGCTTTGATTAAGACCATTGCATTGCTCTTTGTGGCTAACAAGTGTGTCCAAGTTGTTCTACTATAATCATCTACTATAGTCAAAAAATACTTGTACCCATTGTAAGTCTGAACCTTATAGGGACCCCACAAATCAATGTGTATAAGCTCAAAAGTATGTGTGGTATGAATCTGACTATGGGGAAATGGAAGTCTGTGTTGCCTTACTTTGGAACAAACCAAACATTGCTTTATTGAATCAATGTCAGTATCTTTAGGTAACAACACTAATTTTTGCAATTTTGTAAGAGGCAAATGACCAAGCCTAGCATGCCATATATCTTGATTGGCCACACTAGCATTACAAACCGAATCATAATTGTCTAAGGGAAAAACTAGCAAGTTTTTGATTGCATCATCTACACTTGCTGCAACTCTTGACTTGAACAGATAAAGCCCAGCAAAAAGTTCACCAAGAACCTGTGGTTTCCTCAGTGAAGGGGCCTGCATGAGACAGTACTTGGGTGTAAAGGTGACATGACAGTTTTGTTGACCAACAAGCTTACTCACAGATTATAAATTGTATCTGAAGTTTGGAATATAAAGAACTCCATGTAAAGTCAAATGGTTCTTGAGAATCACAGTTCCAGCATGTGTAACTGAGACATATTTCCCATTTAGTAAAGTAACTTTGTTAGGCTTGGTCAGAATCACAAAGTTAACAAATAGATCCCTATTGTGACATATATGGTCACCAGCCCCAGTATCAATGATCCAAGTATCTTTCCAATCAGAGATATAAGATAATAAGCACAAACTCTATGTATGATGAAGTCTAGTTGTACCTGCTATACTTGAAAAAGCTGTTGAACCAAGGTTATTGCCAGGCTCTTAATTTTGTACATCACTGTTGTATCCTCCCTTGTTCAGCTGCACATTATTAAGCAAGGCAATCAGTTGCGTAGACTATTCTGAAGTTAAACCTGGGACTGTAACATTGTTTGAGTTCAAAGAACTGTAGCAATCACTCATAGAAGAAATTCCTTCTTGGCCATTTGTTTGAACCAATGCAATTGTTCTTCTTGTGCCTTTATACTTGTTGTTTGGTGGAAAACCATGTAACCTGTAACACTTTTCAATTGAGTGTCCAGGTTTCTTGTAGTAATTACAAAACAGATTAGCCAAGCTAGGCCTCTTTCCTTCATTCCTTTTGAACCTGTTGTTGAAGGTCTCAGATCTTGTGTCACTTCTTTCCACTTTTCCTCTGTAGTACTGGGATGGTTTATGTGATTCTACTGCAAGGGAGGCTGAATCTGCAAGAAAATGGCCACTGGACCTAATCTCCCTCTGCTTTTCTTCTTGAATCAGCATAGAGTATACTTGGCTTATTGAAGGCAAAGGATTCATCATGAGAATGTTGCCTCTGATAGAGTTATAATCATCATTCAGTCCCATCAAAAACTATAATAGCTTCTGATTATGCTCACTTTTGAATATCTTTGTAGAAGAATTACAAGTGCATGTTGGAATATGATCCAGATCATCTAACTCATCCCAAAGGCTCTTTACCTTGGTAAAATAGGTTGCTATATCACTTGTACCTTGACTCACATTACACATCTCCTTTTGAACTTGGTACAATTTAGCACCATTAATTTGGCCAAACCTTTCCTCTAATTCTACCCACATTTGTCTAGCAGTTCTAGCATATATAATGTTGCCAACAATGGTTTTAGTCAATACATTCAGCATCCAAGACATAACCATATCATTACACTTAGTCTATTTCTTGAAATCTGAGGCACTAGACTCAGGCTTTGGAAGACTTTAATCAATGAAATACAGTTTACTTTTAGTAGACAAAGCAATTGTCATTGCTCTTTTCCAAGAACCAAAACCAGCTCCATCAAAAACAGTGGATACTAGAAGCAACCCTAGATGGTCTGATGGATGGAGAAGATAGGCTTTAGCAAGATCCTCTGATGACAGCACAACGACATCATTATCCTCTATCATTTCAGATGTTGATCAAGATTGCAAAGAAAACAATCAAACTTCACAAGATATAGTGGATGTGTAACATTCTTCTGATGAATCAAAAGAAAAAGATTAAAGCAAATCTCTGAATTCTTTCAGCATGCGAACTGGACTAATTGAGAAAGTTATTCAATCAATCTAACCAGAACGAGAATTAGACTGATTATTGAAATGGAATTAGGATTTGATCAAGAGATGTAAAGTTTATGCGATCAAGAAAAAAAAATTCAGAGATTCAAGCTCTGATACCATGTGAACATACTGACTTCTTGATCAAGGGAGAATGAGAGGGAGAAGGGGAAAGAGAAAAGAATACATTCTTGTTATTGAATCTCATGAAGTAAAGATACAGGTGCTCTGTATTTATATTTACATGTCAGAAAGAGAGAAAAGCTAACAAAATGCCTAACAGAAATGCTGAACTGGCAATTGGTTATAACTAACTCTAACAGAATTAGATTAATATCTAATTGCTTAGGGCATTGAGTACTTGCTTAGATCCTAATTTTACTTTCCCTTGCTTCCTACTTGCTTTGGTGAAAGTTAAATTTTCTGCACGAGAATTAGATTAACATCTTATTGCTTAGGGTTTTGAGTACTTGCTTGGATCCTAATTTTACTTTCCCTTACTTCCTACTTCCTTATTACGTGAGACTCTTATCAACAATTCATATCAAAATTTGGTGTTGTTGTGTGCGTAGCGATTGTTTACTACTATGATTGTTTACTGCTATCACTATTATTGTAATTTGGTTACATCTTAGCACTTGCATACAACATCAGAATTCTGCATCCATAATGTCCTCACCACCCAAACAACCTTGCCAATCTCACACTCATGCCCAGTCTAAAAGTCTTGACCATCAGGATGAAAGGTTTGACCAGCTAAAGGGTAAAATTGACAAACTTACCGGAGCATTTGAAAAGCTACCCATGCTTGACTAACCTCAAACCCCGCCAAAAACTTCCCCAAAGCTTCTTGTGGGGGGAAGTGGTCGCCATAAGTGGGTAATCTAGTAGTCCAGTTGGGCTAATGAGTTTGAGGGGAATGAACTCGAACAACTACTTCACGCTAAGCATCAAAAATGAGAGCAAGGAAGTGGTTTAAGACATGGTCAAGAGGACCCCAGGGATCATAGGTTTGGAACCCCTAGAGACGATAGAAGGATAGAGAACTATATGAAGTCTAGAAATGTTGACCTTAAACCTGACCGCAGGATTGCTCTTGAGGGTTACCCTTACATTAATCAAATGGTCAAGGTAAATGTGCCTTCTTTAATGGTAAGATAGATGCCACTACTTTTTCTAACTAGATAGACCTATGGAGGAGTACTATGATTGGCATGAAATGTCCAATTTTCACTGCGTTAGATTCGCTAAGATGAAACTAGGTGGCCATGCTAGGAAGTTTTAACAAACTGTTACGCGTTACATTGAGTGAATGCGTCAACCTCCCATCCAATGGGAAGTAATCTAATAAGATACGTTAAGAGAGAAATACCTCCTTATTTTCATAAAGCGTACGTTGTTGGCTAGGTACTTGACCTTCAGCAGTCCATCTCTAATGTTTTAGACCACATCAATAGTTTTAAGGAGTTGACTCAGCACTATGATATTACAGAGGATCATTCCATTACCATGGCTCGATTCATTTGAGGCTTACGGACTTGCCTTAAGAGAGAAGTAACCTTGTTTGCTCCTCATACTCTTGATGATGCTTAATATAAGGCGTTAGAGGTTGAAAAACTTGACAAGCTTTACTCTATGCAATGCTCTACTGCTTCCTTTAAGACTCAGGCCCACTCTAACTTGAAGGAAAGTGAGTCTTTTATGAGTGCTTCTAACTCTTACTTCCCTAGCTCTCAAGCTCCACCTCGATTATTCCTACTTGTTGTTGCATCCCATGGGACCTTTAGTAACTCGGTATCCAATGCCCATTGTGTTTAGTTGTTGTGGAAGACGTCGTTATGCTTTCGAATTCCACCATCGTACCGTTACCTAGGTGTATGAGTCTTGTGAACCACTTAAATTTGAGGAAGAGGTCCCTAAGGGAGGCTTTGATGATCGTGTTGATGTTGAAAATAGTCTTCTTCATGATGCACATATTGGAGTTGTAGGATGTCTGTTAGCTCATCTAGTCTTAACCAATGAAGGGAAACATCCTATCATCGCTTACACTCTTGTTAGGTGTGGGAAAACTCTTACAGAAATGTTAGCAATGGTGGAGCACAATGAAAGTTGTTGCCAAGTCCACTATAAAGCAATGCCACCTTAAGGTATACCCTCATGCTTACCCTTTTAAAGAATCATGGGTCAACAAGACTAACCTTACAGTAATGCATAGGTGTAAGATTTCCATCTAGATTGGGGGTCATAAGGGAAAACTTTTGTGTGAAGTTCTTCTTATAGATTGTTGAGTTATTATATTTAAGTTTTGATAATAACAAATCCAAGTATAAAAATTTGTCCAAGTAATGCTACTCCAAACACGATCTCCAAACAGGCCTAACTGGTGTTTATAATCTTTATTGTATTAACTGGTTTGCTACATGTGAGAACAAGTCTTTAAAACAGGTTTTACTTGGTGATTCTACATTTAGTCAAGAACGCCATCTCGACAGTTGATTGTAAGGCATGTTCCTGAACTCTAGCAATGCAAAGAACAACCCCAGCAAACAAGGTGGCCTTGGTGTTCGCAGCAGCTCTACAAATCTTGGACAAGATGACTGGTTCAAAACAAGAAGTCTTGGGTATATAGGTTTTATTTATTTAGACTCTTGTTAATATGCCAATATTGAAAACGCTTTTTAAACACCTCTTGAATCGGTATTTGCGCTAAGTACTTCAGAACACCAGTTGCGAACAACTCTGCAAACAGGGTGCCTAGGGTGTTTCTGAACTGAAGTGGCCATACCCGGTTATCTTTTAAAATTTATTTCGATTGGCCAAGATCTCCAGAATACCTTCTTTAAATTCCAAGATTGCTATTTTTCTGGAAATGATATTTCTTGAAAATATTATGGGAGATTTGCAAAAATAGGTTTTGGGAGATTTGCCAAAACTAAAAGATTTCCTTTGCCCATATTTTCGGATAAGATAAAATTTCAAAAGCTGAAGATTTCTAGTTGCCTTTTGAATCTGCTTCACGGCTATGGGAAGATAAAGGTTATCTCTTAAGATAACAAATCCCTTATACTTTGGGAAAAACTTGTCACTAGCCGTTGGGAAGTATTTTTCTTGAAAAATCATTTTCCATACTTAGCTGATTCTCTTGGTTTTGACCGTTGGAATTTTTGTTTAAATATAGCATTTTACTCCCATTGAAAGACACATACAGAGAGAATAGCAAGAAAAGAAAGCAAGAGAAATCTAGAAACACAACATACGCAAAAAGCAAAATTTCAAAAGTGGTTTTTCTAGTGAAAAGAATTTTTCGAGCTACACTTGAGAAAAGAAAAACCGACACAAGTTGTGTTTAAACTAAGCTTTCAATATATTGGCATACTAGGACTTCATTGTACCTTACATCTGCTTAAGACAGAAGCACCCAGTAAGGTGTTTTGTAACCCTGATCTTGAATCAGAAAAGTGAGTGAGTGGTCCTCAGTCGTGTGGACTTTGGACGTGTCCAATCTGGTGAGATTTGGACGTGTCCAATCTGGTGAGATTTGGACGTGGTGTAATCTGCCTTAGAGAAGGAGGTTACGTGGTTGCAAGTTGTAATAAGGTGTGTTACATTTGTAACGAGTTAAGTCCGGTTTAGTGAAGTGGTTAAATCCTACACGAGGTAGGTCATGGTTTTTCACACCTCAGTTGGCCTAGAGGTGTTTTCCACGTAAAAATTGTGTGTGCTTTATTTTCCGCATTTATCTTAGTGATTTTCGCATTTGTAATATTTGAGAACACCCTCTGCAAACAAGTCACAAGGTTGTTTGTTATTTAGAACGCAAAAATCAAACACCACAATTCACCCCCCCCCCCTCTTGTGGTAGAATACTCACAATCTTAACAAGTGGTATCAGAGCAGGTTCTCTTACAAAAGGCTAACACCTTGAGAGATTCTGAAGATGAGTACACCACAAGGAATTCTTGAAGGGCAATCCATTACTCGTCCACCCTATTTCAACGGCCAACATTATAGTTGGTGGAAGAATAGGATGGAAAATTATATTCAGGCAGAAGATTATGAGTTATGGATGCTCATCAAGAACGGGCCCCTTGTTCCCACCAAGGTGCTTGAAGACGGTAAGAAGGTTCCCAAGGAATCCATAGAGTTTGATGCCGAGGACTATAAAAAGATGGAGAAAAATGACAAGGCCAAGAAGCTACTATATTTTGGCCTAGGACCCGATGAATACACTCGCATCTCTGAGTGTGAATCAGCCCAAGCTATCTGGAACGCCCTGCAAGTTGCTCATGAAGGTACGAGTCAAGTTAAACAATCTAGAATTGAGCTACTTATGCGACAATATGAGTTGTTTGATATGGGTGATCGTGAGACTGTGATGGATATGTATACACGGTTTACCCACATCACGAACGAGTTAAAATCTCTGGGAAGATCTTTCACCAATGAAGAGTTGGTGAGGAAAATCCTCAGAATTCTACCTCGTACGTGGGAGGCCAAAGTAACAGTCATCCAAGAGGCTAAAGACATGAACAAGATCACCCTCGACGAGTTGATTAGTAATCTCCAAACCTATGAACTCCGAAAGAACTCACAACAAAGAGATGAGTAAAAGAAGGATCGTGGGCTTGCCTTGAAAGCACATGAGGACACTGACTCTGACCTTGAAAATGAAGATATGGCCCTAATGACCAGAAAATTCAAGAAATTCTTCAAAAAGGTCAAGGAAAATAACAAAAGAAAAGACTTCAGTAAGTCCAGAAACACCCCCAAAGAACAGCTCACAGGGTGTTTCAAGTGCGGCAAACCAGATCACTTAGTCAAAAATGTCCTTTGCTTCGAGAAGATCAGATGCCCGAACATCCTCGAAAACAGGGTCGAAAACACCCTGTAAAAAATCTGGGCAAGCAATTCTCGAAAGCTATGCTGGCTGCTTGGGGAGATTCCTCTGAAGATGAAGGAGAATCTGAAGTTGAAGAAGGGGTCGTAGCACTGATGGCACAAAGTGATTCAGATTCAGATGATGAATCAACAATCAGCTTCTCAGATCTCAAGAACAAGGTACATAGTCTTAACAAAGCTACTTTAGAAGAACTTCTATATAATTTGATAGACACCTGTGCTTATCTAAAAAGAGAAGTTCGTGACCTAGAGCTTGAAAATGAAATTCTTAAAAATGAAAAACTCGGTTTACATGAGAGTATTAACGTGCTTAGAGAAGATCTCTTTCTAAAAGAAGGCGATTACACTCAAGTAGAGGAAAAACTCTCTAAAGTGGAAGAAACAGTTGAATCCCTGCTAAATGAAAAGCAGAGCTTGAATGCCACCATAGAAAAATTGGAAACTGATCTTGCCACAAACAAACGCTGGAACAAATCCTCACAAGCCCTTGATTGGTTAAACACTCACCACAATCGAAACAAAAAGGGACTTGGATATAAGCCTAAACGAACAGTTTACCCAATCCATAGAAAATATGTGGGATTACCTGAAAACATTGTTTGCTTTCATTGTGGTAAAACGGGTCATTATAGATACACCTGCCCTTTGAGAAAACATGCCAATGAAAAGAATGAAAGGTATGTGAAACAAATCTGGATTAGAAAAGATGAGCTTTACATGTCTAAAAGAATGGGACCCAAGTGGATCTGGGTTCCCAAAACTAACCCGTGATTTGTTTTGCAGGCTGAAGTGAGAGAGAACAACCTTACGAACAACCCCACCAACACCCTTGAAAACAGGCAGTTGTGGTTTGTTGATAGTGGGTGTTCACGGCACATGACTGGTGAAAGATCAAATTTTCTCTCACTTACAGCTTTGAATGGTGGGAGTGTAGCATTTGGAAACACCAAGTCTTGGACAATTGTCGGTGTAGGTAACATTGGTAAAACTCTCTCCCACTCAATTGATAATGTGCACTTAGTTGATGGGTTAAAGCACAATTTGCTAAGTGTATCCCAACTGTGTGACAGGAACAACCTAGTACTGTTTTCAAAAATACGTTGCTTGGTTGTGAATGACGACACAAGATATGTTGTGTTGAGGGGGAAGCAATGTCAAAATGTTTATAAAGTTTGTATTTCCACTCTTCCCCAAAATAATCTGACTTGTTTAAATGCATTAAATGATGATATAATGCTATGGCACAAGAGACTAGGTCATGCAAGCCTGTCCTTGTTAAACAAACTTGTTTCCAAAGATTTGGTTGTTGGACTACCTTTCATCAAGTATAATGATGACAAGGTATGTGAAGCTTGTGCAAAAGGAAAACAAGTCAAATCTTCTTTAAAATTTAAAAAGTGTGTAAGCACTACCCGACCTCTTGAGTTATTGCATATTGATCTATATGGTCCCATGAGGATAGCTAGTAGAGGAGGGAAAAGGTATGTGCTTGTTATAGTGGATGATTACTCTCGATTTACTTGGACCCTGTTCTTGGCCTCCAAGGATGAAACTTTTGAGAATTTTATTGCCCTTCTCAAAAAGGTTGAAAAGAGAGTAGGACACTCATTGGTTAGCTTGAGGTCTGATCATGGTACTGAATTTGAAAATGCAAGTTTTACAAATTTCTGTAATATGCATGGTGTTGATCACAACTTCTCAGCCCCAAGAACACCCCAACAGAATGGGGTGGTTGAGCGCAAAAGTCGCACCCTAGAAGACATGACTAGGAAAATGCTCATTGCTAGTGGTCTTCCTAGGAACTTTTGGGCAGAAGCTTTGAACACATCTTGTTATATTATGAATAGATTTATGATTAGACCTATTTTGAACAAAACTCCCTACGAACTCTTCAAAGGCAGAAAACCCAACATTATGCATTTAAGAACATTCGGTTGTAAGTGTTTTGTGCATAATAATGGGAAGGATGCTTTAGGAAAGTTTGATCCCAGGAGTGATGAGGCAATATTTCTCGGTTATTCTTCTCACAGCAAGGCATACAAAGTCTTTAACAAAATAACCTTGTGCGTTGAGGAAAGTGTGCATGTGCTTTTTTATGAATCTAACTCTTTGAATGAAGATAATGCACAGGATGAAGAGTTTGAATTAGGTCTTGTCCAAAAGGAATTGTTGAACCAAGAAAAACAAGGTGAGAACACCCTGAAGAAAACAGGTACAGAAGTTGTTCCTCAAAATGGCAGACAAGCTGAGAACCAAACCGGGGGAAACACCGTTGAACCAGGTTCGGAGCCATATACTTCAGGAATCAGCTTGCAAACAGGTGCAGAAACATGATCAGGAAGTGTTCTTGAGCCTGATCCTACACACACTTCAGTTAGAACAGAACATGTGTCTGTGGATCCAATTAATCCAAGACCATGGAAGCATCATAGTTCGCACCCTCTTGATCAGATCTTGTCAGATATTAATACTGGAGTGCAAATTAGATTTAAACTTAAGAATTTTTGTGCTTTCTATGCTTTTCTTTCTAACATTGAGCCAAAAAGTGTGAATGAAGCTCTTGCAGATTCAGATTGGACCACGGCTATGCAAGAAGAGCTTCATCAATTTGAAAGAAACAAAGTGTGGCACCTTGTACCTAAACCTGTAGAGAGAACAATCATTGGAACCAAGTGGGTGTTCCAAAATAAGTTAGATGAGTCGAGAACAGTCACTAGGAACAAGGCAAGGCTGGTGGTTCAAGGGTACAATCAAGAAGAAGGGATTGATTATGAAAAAACCTTTGCACCAATTGCTAGAATTGAGGCTATTTGAATCTTAATAGCCCTTGCAGCTCATATGGAAATTAAGCTATATCAAATGGATGTGAAAAGTGCATTCCTAAACGGATACCTTAAAGAAGAGGTGTATGTCAAACAACCCCCTGGTTTTGAAAATGGTGATTTTCCAAATCATGTTTTTAAACTTGACAAAGCACTTTATGGTTTAAAACAAGCTCCAAGAGCTTGGTATGAACGGTTGTCAAGATTTTTACTTGAAAATGATTTTAGAAGAGGCAAAGTAGACAATACCTTGTTTCTAAAATCTAAAGGGGAACATTTATTGATTGTCCAAATATATGCAGATGACAGTATACTTGGTGCAACTCATCATGATTTATGCCATGAATTTTCAAATATGATGAGGAGTGAGTTTGAGATGAGCATGATGGGTGAGCTTAACTTTTTCTTACGCTTACAAATCAAGCAAACTCCAAACGGCACCATGATCCATCAACAAAAGTATATCAAGGAGCTACTTAAGCGTTTTGGGATGGAGTTGGCCAAACCCATAGACACTCCTATTTCTCCTTCAACCAAGTTGGTTATGGATGATGGGAGTCCCTCAGTTGAGGAAAAACTCTATAGGGGCATGATTGGGTCACTCCTATACCTAACCGCTAGTAGACCGGATATTGTTTTTAGTGTTGGTTTATGTGTCCGTTGTCAGTCTAGTCCTAAAGAGACTCATCTTAAGGCTGTTAAACGGATATTAAGATATTTAAAGCATACACGTGATTTAACTCTATGGTATCCTAAAGGTTGCAATTTTAATCCTGTTGGATATACTGACGCTGACTATGCAAGTTTCCTAGTTGATAGAAAAAGTACCTCAGGTATGGCTCATTTTCTTGGACCTTGTTTGGTATCTTGGGCTACCAAGAAGCAACATTCAGTTGCCATGTCCACAGCAGAAGCTGAATATGTTGCAGCAGCTTCATGTTGTGCTCAACTGTTGTGGATAAGACAACAGCTCAAGGATTTTTGTGTTGACACTGGATGCATTCCTATTCTTTGTGATAATACTAGCGCTATTAACATTGCCAAAAACCCATGTCAACACAAAAGGACAAAACATATTGACATTCGACATCATTTCTTGAGAGATAATGTTGAAAAGGGTTTAATTTCTATGAATTTTTGCTCAACGGAAAATCAAATTGCTAATATATTCACTAAGGCACTAGCTAGAGATCAATTTGAGAGAAACAGACTGGAATTGGGGTTGATGAAAACACCCTGAGAACACCTGTTCTCAGAGTTAGATCAAGCTGACAAAAACACCTTATAATACCTGTTCTATCTCCTTGTTTGCAATTCTTGATGGTCTATGCTTAACGAATATGTATAGTCTTGTGTGCTATTATGATTATATACTGCTTTCTTGGGAGATGGAGAAAGAGTATTCATGACAGACCTTGGAATGAGAGAAGCATGTTCAAGAACAGGCGGCTCGAACAGGTATGCCTTAATTGCCATTAATGTATGTTGCCTGCTTAAAATTCTAGGTGTTCCCTAGGTGGCCCTTCATAACGGGTGGGGAGTTTTAAAAAAACCCCTTGCGTGCGTCTGTCTTCCCCGTCTTGCTCTCTCTCTCTCTCTCTCTCTCTGTCTCTCTCTCTCTCCTCTGTTCTTGCTTTCAAACCCTAGCAAAACCCTCAAAACCCGAAATTCTTCTTTGCGTTAATGGCTCCCAAAACTGAGTCTTCATCAATCTCTGAGAGTAACAACATGATTATACCCTCGATTCCGGCTCCTCCTCGCCCAATTACCCACACAATCTTCGGGTATCTCACTCAGTTAAACCTTAAAAGTATTGGGCTTGAGTTGAATGATATTCCCTACTCCTTTGGTTGGGAATTAATGGTGTATGTGGGAACAGTCCCTTGTCCCATTCCTTTTGAAGCAGGTGCTGGATTTTCGGGTTTCCAAGACCAATTCTTGGAAAACCCATAAACCATCGTTGGGGATTTTGAACTCTGTTCTTCTGCACTATTCCCGGAAACAACTCAAAGAACAGGCGATGTGTTCTTCGATGATCTGTTCATGGATCTGAAGGAGGATTCTGGTGAGAAAACAGGAGAAAGTCCTGTCCAAGGAGATGACTCTGTTCCTCTAGTCTCTCAAACTGGAGAGAAGAGGAAAAGGGTAAAGATGGTGGCTAGGTGCACCCGAACGCCAAGAACACGACCACAACCAAGGTCTCGCCCCTCTCTAACTCCCTCTTCTCCTCATTCTCAACCTTCTCGCAAATCTGCGAGAATTGTCTTCAGATCAACCCCTAGATCCTCTAAACCCTCAGCTCCTATCATCGAGGAGATTTTCTCTTCTACTGAAGGGTTCTCGAGTTCTGACTCTGAAGACACCACCTTCAAATAAGGGACACCGGTGTTTTCCGAGTCCTCTGAAGATCAAGCCCCTCCAAAATCAACCACTAAACCTGCTGTGAAGCCCTCTCCTGCAAAAACACCCCTCAAGCAAAAACCCAGAACAGCCCCCCTACCAAAAGCTACCACCTCTGTTCCTGCCTCCAAATGCCCAAAGTAGTTCACTCCCTCTCCTATGTCTGACAAACATGCGCAGTTGCTTAAGCACAATGTCGTCAGGGGGAAGGTAGTGTCTGTAAGTTTTTTTGAGGAACAGGGTCTGGGGGTGTTCTTGACCAAGCTTCGAGCCCAAGGCTGGCTTGAGTTGTTTGCAAACACCCAGTTGGGGTGTTCTGTGCTTGAGTTGGCTGAGTTTTACGCCAACTGCGAGGTCACCGAAGGGGTGGTGACAAGTTTTGTGAATGGGCAAGGCATCAAGGTTGATGCGCCCACAATTGGGAAAATTTTGGGAGTGCCCTCACAAGGCTTTGCTGTGTATGTGAGGGAAGATAAAACAGCCCTGGAACCAGCCAGGCTCCTAGAGGTGTCAAAACACCTCAGTTAGAAACAAGGCCTGAGAACACCCTCCTCTGTAAAAAAGGGTGATTTGATCCCTCTCCACCAACTCCTTTTCATGTTCGTCATTAAGAACGCGATTCTAAGGGGCCAAGGGAGAAACTCAGCAGACCTTTTTGATCAGTGCCTGATCGACTTATTGGATAGGGAGGAACCCATAAATCTTCCTGCTATCATGATTCGCCACATTGGGCGAATTGCAAACACCACCCGGGCTCATGATCTCGGATATGGGTTTCTGCTGACAAGAGTGTTTGAGCACTTTGGAATAGTGCTCACACGACGAGTGGAGGCCCAAGTCGTTGATGCAATTGGGATTGACACTCTCCTAGGGTGTGGCTATGAGACTGGCCAAGGGTCAGTTTCCAAACAGGGTCGTCGACCACCTCGACCACCTGTTTTTGAGCAACCGTCCATCAAGGTTGAGGCTGTTCTTCAGGACAATGCTCGCCTCAAGGATGAGCTATTAGCTGTCAAGGCTGCTCTTGCTGAGGAACAAGCCCTCTCTGCCAAACGCCATGCAGACTTGCTTGCTCTTCTCTCCACCCTTGCCCCTAGCATTCCTCCTCTGCAGACGAAACCACCCCCTGCTCCCTGATTGTCTAGGCTGTTTTTGTTTTTTTTGTTGTTTGTTGTTTTGTTGCAATTGTACTGCTTTACTTATTAATGAAATATCTACTTGCAGTCTCTCTTACTTGTTGTTCCTTCTCCTTTATACTTGTTGTTATTTCTTTTTAATGATGCCAAAAGGGGGAAGAAGAAGAGGTGAACACCTACCTATTGACAATGTGACATTGTATGAATCTGAACCTGACCAACCTGACCTTGACTTACGTGGATCCCTATCAGCATTCATTTTTTTTTGTCAATATGGTCACTTGGTTTGTCATCATCAAAAAGGGGGAATTTATTGAGTTATTATATTTAAGTTTTGATGATAACAAATCCAAGTATAAAAATTTGTCCAAGTAATGTTGCTCCAAACACGATCTCCAAACAGGCCTAACTGGTGTTTATAATCTTTATTGTATTAACTGGTTTGCTACATGTGAGAACAAGTCTTTAAAACAGGTTTTACTTGGTGATTCTACATTTATTCAAGAACGCCATCTCGACAGTTGATTGTAAGGCATGTTCCTGAACTCTAGCAATGCAAAGAACAACCCAAGCAAACAAGGTGGCCTTGGTGTTTGCAGCAGCTCTACAAATCTTGGACAAGATGACTGGTTCAAAACAAGAAGTCTTGGGTATATAGGTTTTATTTATTTAGACTCTTGTTAATATACCAATATTGAAAACGCTTTTTAAACACCTCTTGAATCGGTATTTGCGCTAAGTACTTCAGAACACCAGTTGCGAACAACCCTGCAAACAGGGTACCTAGGGTGTTTCTGAACTGAAGTGGCCATACCCGGTTATCTTTTAAAATTCATTTCGGTTGGCCAAGATCTCCAGAATACCTTCTTTAAATTCCAAGATTGTTATTTTTCTGGAAAGGATATTTCTTGAAAATATTATGGGAGATTTGCAAAAATAGGTTTTGGGAGATTTGCCAAAAATAAAAGATTTCCTTTGCCCATATTTTCGGATAAGATAAAATTTCAAAAGCTGAAGATTTCTGGTTGCCTTTTGAATCTGCTTCACGGCTATGGGAAGATAAAGGTTATCTCTTAAGATAACAAATCCCTTATACTTTGGGAAAAACTTGTCACTAGCCGTTGGGGAGTATTTTTCTTGGTGTATAATCTGAATGTCACACATCACATAAGGGATAATAGATATACCTTTAGGTATTAGAATAAGAGTATCACTCTTAACCCATGTCGACCTAAGGAGTTGTTTCCTTCCCCAAATCCAAAACCTTTCACGAAACTTATCCTCTCCTATTAGTGTGTGTACTCCACTTAGAGGAACTATTCCTTCTTCAGCATAGAATTTTTTAGAGATTGGAAAACTCTAATAAGTTCTATATGACAATCTTAGCTATAAAACTTGCCTTAGACTATATTTCCTTCCCTAGCTTTCCCACTTGTATCCCACCTTCCAAGGGAATCCCATATGAGATATTGCTCTCGATGAGCTTCCTGTTGAATTACCTCATCTTAAGGATATATAGCATGCCATTGACCTAGTCCCTAGCTGACCAACCTTTCCCATATAGATTAAAACTTACTCAGAGAGCTGAGTTGAATCTGCAATTTGAGTATTTGTTGTCTAAAGGCTTCGTTCGCCATAGCTTGAGTCCCTATGTGCTTCCCACCCTTCTTACCCCTAAGAAGGATGGTTCTTAGAGAATGTGTGTCAAATGGCAGAGATATTAGCAAGGTCACTGTTAAATATAAGATGATATGTAGTTCTCTAAGATATATCTTCACAACCACATTAAGCTAGGAGACAAATGAAAAACTACTTTTGCATGATGGCCTATTTGAATACGCCAAGAACATTTATGGCACTTAGGACTCATGTTTTGCAGCAATTCTTAGGTATGTTCTTAGTGGTGTATTTGATGGCATCTTAATGTATAGCAAGTTTGGAGAGCAACATATTGACCATCTTAGGCAATTTTCCTATGTTCTTTGAAAGGCAAAGCTCTTTGCTAATCTAAAGAAGAACATATTCTCTTTTTATGGTTCATTGTGCCTGCCCAAGGTATCTCTGCTGACCTTGATGAAAGCCATTCGAGAGTGGCCTAAATCCAAGACCATCACTGAGGTTAGGGATGTTCATGGTCTTGCATCCTTTTATAGGAGATTCATTAGGCACTTTAGATGTATTATGACTCCCATTATAGACTACATGAAGGAAGATTCATTTTAGTGGAGGTTTAAGGTAGTGTCTGCTTTTAGGGAAATTAAAGATAGAATGGCATCTACTGCTCTCCTTGGGACCCTGAATTTAGCAAGGTCTTTAAGGTTCTATGCAATTCCTTTAGGTATGGCAATGGAAGAGTCTAGTGTAAGGAGGGACACCCTAAAGCATTCTTTAATGAAAAGCTTATGATTCTAGGCAAATTAAGTATACCACCTATGAGAAAGAGTTATACGCTCTGCTTCAGTTCCTTCTCCATTGGAGGCATTAACTTTTACCTCTGCATTTTTTTTTCTTTTTTTTTTGGTATTCAGACCATGAAGTCGTAAACACTTAAATTCTCTATCTAGGATAAATCCTAAGCATATTAGGCAGGTGAGTATATTAGTGAGTATCCTTTTTGCGTAAACAAGAATCTGGTGCTGAGAACAAGATTACCAATGCTCATAGTCGCATTGGTTACCTTTTACAACAAATGCAGGTTGAGGTTTCCTGACCCCTTCCCGAGCCATGGACAATTGCCAATATTATTTCAAAGATTGTCGACTGGCCCTACAAATCACCAAAAGTCTTTCCAAAATTCTTCTTCCTCCCTTATACTATGCTTGGGAAACTTCCCAAGAGACTACCCATCTTAAAATTTCTCCATAACAAGCATGCTTAACTATAGAGTTCTTAAGAGTAGGCTTCCCAAGAAAGAATGTGCACCTTTCGTGATATAGGTAGTTGTATCAAATCCTTTAAGCCACATACAAGGTGTTACAATTATCCCAACTTAAAGCGCACAACGTCATTGTTGTACCTCAGTAACTAACCGACTTGCAATTCTTCTTAACCAACAATCCATCCCAGTATATTTTCCCCACTAGGTGATTGTCAGGGCTCTCATATCCACTATCCATTGACCTAACTCACAGTTACAAGTCGGCTCTGATACTATCTGTAACGCCCCGACCCTTCCCGACTACAAATAGTTACCAATATGGCTTCAAAGATAGTTGATTGGCCGCACAAATCCCCAGAAGTCTTTCTAGCATGCTTCGTCCTTGCTCACATGCTGCCTAAAAAGTTCCAAGGAGGTTACCTATCTTAAGACTTTCCACAATACGCACTCTCAACTATGGAGTTCTTCAGAGTAGGCTTCCCAAAACGGAAAGTGCACATTTGGTGATATAGGTAATCGTATCATATCCTTGAAGCCATATACGTGATGTTATAGAGGTCCTAGGTTTTGACAAGCTCAAAGATGTTTACTCATCTTGCCCTGACTTTTCCCTATTCACACATAACTTTTGGCTAGAAATTGTAAGCACCAGGTTGATTTTATCGTTCAAGATCGTTACCTGCTTAAGGGTTCTAAGTTATGCATTCCTAGAACATCGTTTTGAGACTTCTTGGTTTGGGAGATGCAAGCTAGGGGCATTAGTCGGTCACTTGAGCAAAGATAAGACCATTACATTGGTTCGAATCACTTCTATTGGTTGTCTCTTAAAAGGGATGTCTATCAAATTGTGACTTCACTTGTCAATTAGCTAAAACTAAGAGGCCTAATACTGGACTTTACACTCCTCTTCCTATACCACATGTTTCTTAGAAAGACATTGGTATGAACTTTATATTAGGTCTGCCTAACACATCTCATGGTCCTAATTCAATTCTAGTTATGGTTGATAGGTTTTTTCAAGATGGCCCATTTTGTATCCGATAGCAAGACTGATGATGCTTAGCATGTTGCTAAGTTGATCTTCCTAGAGGTTGTTAGGTCGCATCTTCCCACATCAATCGTGTCTAATAGGGATGCCAAGTTTATGAGCTATTTCTGGAAAACCTTATGGAGGGTGTGTGGTACTACTTTGAAGTTTTTTGCAGCCTTTCGTCCCCAAACGGACGGGTAAATTGAGATTGTTAATCGCAACCTTTGGGAGTTGTTTAGATGTGTTGTGTGGGAGAAACAAGGCACTTCAGATTTAGCTTTCCCCATGTTGATTTTGCATATACAATCCATAGGCCCACAAGTAAGAGTCCTTTTGAGGTTGTCCATTGTTAATCCCCTCGCACCCCTACTGACTTAATTCCCGTTCCACCTGGTGTTTGAGTGTCACAACCTACATCCACACTTGCACAACATATTCATGACTTGCATGTAGAGATTCGTTGCAAATTTGCTTTGAGTAATGGCAGCGCAAACTTTTCATTGACATGCGTCATAGATCTGTGAATTTTGAGGTGGCTAATTTTGTTATAGCTCATGTTCCACTTGAAAGATTACCCAAACAAACTACCTCAAAAAAGCTTCATGCTTGTGCGATGCCTTACCAGGTCATTCGAAGATTGTTATCTAATGCTTATGCACTTGATCTCATGGATGGTTTGGGTGTTGGTCATAGTTTCAAAGTAGAAGATCTAACTCTTCATTGAGGTACTTTTGAACCTGTTTGTCTGCCTTATGGTATTTCTACAGGTAATTAGGTTCCTAAGCTCCCACTTTTGTCACAGCCACATACAATCACTGAGGTGGCGCTAGATGACGAGATTGTATCATCTTCTCATGGTGGGCTCCGTTGTTTCCCTGGGCAATGGTCATGTCAGCACTAGTCAAATGCCACTTGGATTACTGAAGATACGTTTTGTGATTTGAATTGGCTCTCCTAAAGTGGTATCCCCAAGATAAATTGTCAGTGTAGAGTTACTTTTCCAGCTAGGGAGAATGATGTAGTATCTACTAAGCAATTTTATGGTAATATATATTCTAGAAAGCATATGAGATTTTGGAACTTACAATTCTTTTTCAGATAGTCATCTTTAGTCATATCTTATTTCTAATCCTATTTTGACTTATCCATTATCTTTAAAATATTTTCTATCCTTTTTTTTCAGTCATAATGATTCCTATGTAAACCTCCTCGTCTAATGAGGAGAGGCAAACTTGAATAAAACTGAATTGAATTTGAGGAACATTTGTAGGTATTCAATTATTTGTGTAAGTTTCTCGGTATAGGATTAATCTTAGAGTGTCCTACATCAACAAGTCAATGAAATTGGATTAGCTCAGCCCACAAACTTAGCCAGCTGAGTTTTTCAAAACATTTTGAAGCACAACTTGGCTCCTATTGTCCTAGCCTACCTTAGTCCACTGATTCTTTCCTATTCCACTATTGCAGAGGAAATAAAAGAGCCAAAAAAAAAGGGAAAGGAACTAACTAGATCGATCCAGAATACCCAAGTTACAACCCGGCCACTGGTCCAGGTCAGTTCTAAGCTTAGCTAGCTCAGCCCCAGTGCACCAGGGTTCTTCTTCCATGGGTGCACCAAAGGTGATCTGCAGTCTTGACTCATCTACTGGCCAACATAAGTCCCGATTAACTTCTGAAAATGAGCTAAAATGATTCACAATGGTAAATTGAACATAGTAAGAAAAATAATCATAGAGCAAAAGTTTCCATCATCAGCAGCTTTCGATCTCCCAACCTCCCAGAACCTAATGCTATACAACCAGGTATTCAAAAACAAAACCATCTGACCAAATAGGGGTCCCACGGGACCAGCTTGTAGAAATGTACATCGATATTTCTTGAGGGACTAAGCAGAACTCAGAAGAGGGGACGACAGAGGGTCAAATGCAAACTAATTGTTCCACGACAGGGTGGCATTTCTTTATTCTGGAGCAGCAGGTCACTGAAATGCATATCCATTACACAGTGCTGAAATTACCAGCAGAACAAGAGAAAATACAGGAATCCAAAGATTCACATACCTGGCTATTTTATAACCGGATAAGGCTTCAGGGAAATTATTCTCTTTCCTGATTGACACGGCAGCCTTTACTTATCTATGCTACAGAAGTAACATCAGTTTCATGTAATAATGAAGACAGAGGAACGCCAGAGACATGATCAAACAAGGAACAGATTATTCAAAGTTACCTGCATTATGATAGGACACAATGCAAGGGAAATAAACACAAGTTAACCAGTTAACCGACATTGCTGAACCTGAACAGAATTGAAGATATGAGGGGAATTCTCTCCCAAACCATAAATTCATACACCAGAATACAGTCTAATACATGAAGTGATCTCCATGAACTTCATTTACATAAATATCCCTTTTTACAGATTATACATAACGTACAAATGAGGATGTTCTGCACATACTAGAAAAGGATGAGGCAGAGAAAAAAGCAGCACAAAAGGAAGAGTGATATTCTACTCAAGGACTTGTCAGCCTGCATTTGTTGCCTCCTTAACCGTGGGCTAGCGCTCCCAACTGCATGATATGAGTTTGGATACGTGTACAGGCTCTGTGAGTTGCCAAAAACTCTGGCATAGACCATCTCACCAAACATCCCCACAACTGGCTGGAAGACATTAGAAAGAGGATTGTTCACTTGGTTAAACAATGGGGACGACGAAGTTATATCTTGAGGCCCACTATATGGGTTAGGATAGGGTTGTTGGCCCTGATAAGGATTACGGTATGGAAGAAGCTGAGCACTAGGTTGAGAAGCAGCATTCAACAGGGCCTGAGTCCCACAAGCCCGTGGCCTAGGAGGTACAGCCATGCCACGGGAAGCCGCCTTGGACTCGTGCTCGAAGTCCGTCGCTGATTGGCCACGGCCATACAGAGGGATGACAGTGGTGTGAGAGATTTCGGCCTTGCAAACAGGGCATTGTGGATGCTCATTTGAGGGAAGGGAGGCACTCTGGACGTGAAACCACTTGTATATGCAAGGCCAGCAGTACAGGTGACCACAGAGCGTGACAACAGGATCATTTGCAAAGTCCAAGCAAATGTTGCAGTCAAAGCAGCCATTCTGATTTTCGGAATCTTTTGGGGCAGAGGAGATAGATTTCCATTTATGATCAAACTGCTTCTCAAATGCCATGGATCAGTTCCGGCAGTTTCTGCTTCAGCTATTGACCTTTAACCAAACCTGAACGATGCAGAAGACTCATTGTAAAGAGTTTGAAACCAAAGGATGATTTCTTTTGATAACATGGTAACAAATTTTATAGCATATGCAAAAACGGCCATTAAGTTCAATAATTCAAAAGTGAAAACTTCAGCAGATTTCAGAAAAAACCAACTAATTAAGCACAAAAAGTATAGGTATATCATGCAGTAACCTCTGACATAAGCATTTGGCATAAAGCAAGGGCCCACTACCCAGCTGGATCATGTTCAGGAAAAAGAAGGTAATATAGTTCCATTAAAAAATTTCCACACTTGAAAAGAAAAGAAAAAAGAAAATCTTGAAGCTCACCTTGAAAAGTTCAGAAAGTAGGCTATTTCCATGGACCCGTAAATGGTCTACTTGTGCTGAATGGATAAGGATACCCAAGAAAATGACTTGGCAATTTGCACCCTTATCCTTCTCACACTTTCATATGCTATGTTGCTTTTTCACAAAAACAGACACTGGAGAGTGATCAAGTTTAGCATTAAAGAGTCCTCTCAAAGCAAGCATTGCATCATTCTGAGCTCAACAGCAATGGAAGATCCATACCACTGTGGACAATATATAGCACAAAGCTTGCCATATAGATCTCAATGATTTCAAATTATATTACTACACTATTCTGCACCACACTCATACCGTATTAAAACCTATGCATATTCTCAGATGCAGTGCATGACAAAGTAAGCTAAGAAGACATGATGTGAGTTCTGATCAAAATCAACCCCCCCCCCCAAAATAAAGGCCATCCCTTGGTCATTAGGAGAAGGCATCCATTTAATTTAGCTTGTAATTAACAATAAGATGAACAAAATTCTACAAATACACAGTTAAGATAAAAATGATGCGTTTGACTGTTTAAAAAGTCTAACTGCCCTTTTAGGGTGTGTTTGGTAGGGGGGAAAATCAATTTCCCAGAAAATCATTTTTCATGAAAAATATTTTCCTAAGGAAAATGATTTTCCATTTACATTTTCAGCTGTTTAGTAGAATGAAAAATCATTTTCTTTCCACTTCAATTTTTGCTATTTAATAGAATAAACCCCCGTCCTCACTTCATTTCTTTTTACCATCAACCTCCTTCCCTATTCACTACTCTAACCCAACCCAACCAACAAATTCTGTTTTTCTCTTCTTTAAAATCAAACCCAAAATATCAATAAGAAATATACCCAATAACAAACCCAACAAAAGAGAGAATCAACATTAATAAATTTCAATTTTTTCACTATTCTCAAGGATTATGCAGTTCACTTTGAGTTATACTAAATCTAGATTAAAGAAAATGACAAATGGGGAGACGATGGTGTCTTAAATTGCGAACTTTTTCAAAAGGGCAATTGTAACAAGATCAGAAAACTTAAGAAATAATTATAGAGATTAACGATAGAAATCATTGATGAACATGATGAACATGAAGAAGATAGGAAGAATGAGAGACAAAATGAGAATGAAAATAGAGTGATTCTAAGTACAATTATAGGTAAATAGAACTAGAGACAAAATTGAGTAATGAAAATTGAGCTCGGAAAATCGTTTTCCCTACTTTTTTCAAGGGAAAACAATTTCCTTCAAATAAGGTAAAATGATTTTCCCCTGAAAATGATTTTCCCCTCCTTGTTTTACCAAATGGTGTAAAATGAAAAAATTATTTTTTAAGAAAATGATTTCCCCCCCCCCCCCAAACATACCCTTAATGATGCATCACTTGATTCATAGTTAACATGAAACCTTATCAATAAACAGCATTCCTCATAACAAGCAATTTGCAACCTACGCCCAAACAGTGTATAAAATTTTCCACATTATACAGAATTCATTTGTCACTTGTCAACATTTGTCCAACAGCAAGTTCCATTGACGAGGCATTTAACAGGAGGGATCAAGGTGCTGTGCAGTACGCACAGAGCAACTCAAACAGGAAATAACATAAGGCTTGGTTAAAAGAACTACAGGGAGCATAGACAGACAGGTGCAGATTTAATAATATTTCAATTTGGATATGATTTGGACTTGATACTTTGAACTAAGCTCTACAGCATGGGGGACAAATCTGTGAAGTTACTATAATAAATTGCCAGGCAGTTACCGGTTCCATTTTTATCTTTTAAGTATTTATGGTACAGGGTGGTAGGAGAACATGAATGATTCAGTATTATTATAATGACTCAACAAGTTTAACAGGGACACCAATAAAATACTTAGTCAATGCAGCAGAGAAGCCTCACCAATCAGACATTCTCCACATGGACTGGATGGCGTCAATGCACACGCATACATGAACCAATAAGAAACACTTGATAGATCATTATCCAAATTGGTCAACAAATTCAACTCAGCGACTTAATTAAACTTTCTATCACTGCTCCCTGGCTGACCCACTAAGACCAAACGTCCAACAAACTTTAATTACGCGTAAAGAAGTTTTTTAAGCAATATTCGAGACTTCAAATCAAATTTGACGCTAACCCCATTTTCTATCTTATCCTGAATTCAATTTGGTCAGTTTGAAACAGCACATGTGACCTTAACCTCATTGATCTAATCCAATCAGGCAGCCCCACGGCTTTTCAGCCTTTTCCATCAACTCTTTTGTGCAAAAACTTCCTTATTGGTAACCTACAGGCAGAGGATAAATTCCAATAGCCTTGAGCCCGACCGGAGACAGAGAAGTTCGAGACTGAACATCAGCAAACTAAGCATCTAAACCAAGGGTGAGAAAAGCTAGAGAAAACGAAGAATAGTTCACTGGGTTTGGGATACTGACTAATGAGAATGGCAATGAAATATGAATAATTTTCACAACATAGTAACCTACAATGAGTCAAGAAATGCCCCCTCAAGTCCTTAGGTTTACGCATCCCATGAATAGCCACTGTGTGTGTGTGCGTGTGTGATGTTTTCCCTTTTCATTCTTCAAAGCCTTTTCTACAAGAAACATGAAATCAATTTTGAATACTTCCAGCATAAAATCACTAGGTCATTCAAACAACTTGGTGTAAAGCACTCTTTTATTACAAATTTCTACTCCTACTCTTCAGTTTTTGCCCTTTTTTATTCTTGAAATCCACCCCCATTCCCACCCTTAAAAAAGCAAACAGAAGATCCCACCCTAGACAAAGAATGATTGCTTGGGGAAGGTGCAGAGCATTGTGATTTTCCCTAATTTTATACATGTAAATGAACAAGGACATAAAATTAGGAAAGAATCACAATGCTCTTCACCTTCGCCAAGCCATCAAAATGTAGTAAACAACAATGATATGCTTTCCAATTAATCCCAAAAAAGAACAAATTCAAGCATATGGAAACTAAATATTCCTTCTAGTTAATCAATTTCAGCACAATGAAGCCAAAGGGGCCCGGGGGGGGGGGGGGGGAAGAAGCATCAAAATCGATAGGGAGAGAAAGAGTGAGTACCAGAAATGGGATTGAAATTGTGAGAAAGATGAGCGATGCAAAGAAACGAATGCGAGCAAAAGCTTATCCTAAAACCCTAAAACCAAAAGCTGAAACGGCAGTTCCGAAGATCAGCGAATATCAGGCGATAAGGGTGACGCATTTGGGAGAAGTAGGGAACTCTAAAATGTCCGTCGGCGTTGGCTCCTTTTATAAAGGTCGAAATCTCCGGAAATTGTTTTTTTAAAAAATAACCAATATTTCATTATTTCTTATCAAGTACTGTTGCACACAAACACAGTGAGACGAACGACGTGGCCACACGTATATTAGGGCATCCCCAGCGTGAAGGCTCGTGTGTGGGCTTTTGCCCGCGTGTAACACGGGTCGTGGGCAGCCGGTGACCCACTTGGCAGGAAACGGGAGACGGAACCCAGGTGAGTTCCGTCACGCGTGTAATTTTTTTTGTCCACTAGCGCCTCAAAAACGCACCGTTTCACGAGCCTGGCTGAAGCGGACGCTGCGTTTTGTGCCGGTTTTGGCCAAAAAAAGAAAATCGCTCGGGAATAGTGATTTGCTAGGAATTTGGGCTGGGCATTGATTTTTTTAGCCGTTTGGGCAATGGGAAAATGTAGTTTGGGCAAAAAAAAAATTGGTTTTTAAAAATGTGTATAAATATGAGTTTGTGTTGAAATCAAATTTACATAATCTCTCTCATTTCTATCTAAATCTGAAATATAATTTTCTGCTATTTGAAGACAAGTCCTTGAAGTGAAGAGGAAAATACTATGGTAAGTTGTAAATTACTTTGTTTTTTATGGATGTTTATTTATTAATTAAATTAATTAAATGTAGTTGTAATTTTTAACTAATTACTATTGTTTATATGGTTAGATATTTGGGAGGTGGATTTGTGAGCTTGAGAAGAATCAAGATAAAGTGAAGAATTTTGTAAGTATTTTTCCATGTACATATTTCATTTGTTTAGATGTTTAATTTGTTTGATTTATTAATTAATTTAGTATGTTGTGATTAACATTTGTACATTTAAATTAACATGATAGCATGTTAGACCACGATATTAACATCAAGAAGCTAATGTGAGATTTTTATTTCAATTTGTGAGATTACGTTTATGTTGTTGGATGTTATCTTTAATAGTTAATATAAATTTTTTTTGGTGAAATATATGAGTAAAAATCAAGAAATTTCATTATTTAATGGAAATGTATGAGTAAAAATCAAGAGAACGTGAAAAGGGAAGTATGACGTTTTCGTAAATTTCATTAATTAATTTAGTATGTTGTGATTAACATTTGTACTTTTTAAATAATATGATAACAATTTAGACCACATTATTAACATAAAGAAGCTAATGTGAGAATTTTTTTTTTTATTTGTGAGATTACGTTTACGTTGGTGGATGTTATCTTTAATACATAATATAAATTATGTAGGCTTAAATTTATGATTAAAAATCAAGAAATTTCATGATTTAATGGAAATGTAAAAGTGTGAAGTTGAGAACGTGAAAAGGGAAGTATGCCGTTTTCGTAAATTAAGTTGGTATAAATTGGGATGACAAACGATATAATTTCAAAATTGAATTTGTTTTATTTATTAATTAATTTAGTATGTTGTGATTAAGATTTGTACATTTAAAATAATATGATGAAAATTTAAACCACGTTGTTGACATAAAGAAGCTAATGTGAGAATTATATATTTTTTTTCGTAGATTACGTTTAAGTTGTCGGATGTTATCTTCAATGTTTAATTTAAATTATTTAGGGTTAAGTCAATGTTTAACAATCAAGATATTACATTATTTAATAAAAATGTAAAAGTGTGAAGTTGAGCATACGTGAAAAGGGAAATATGCCGTTTTTGTAAATTAAGTTGGTATAAATTGGGATGCGAAAAGATATAATTAGAAATTTTAATTAGTGTAATATTGAGAAGAATTTTCATGAATGTGTTAGTTGGTGAAAATGAAAATTCGAAATTTTAATTAGTTTAATTTATTTATGAGGTTAGTAAATTGTAATTAATATTCACATGTGTAAATGAATATGATAACATGCTAAATCACATAATTAGTTTAG
>JACYFF010003369.1:18545640-18587670 GCA_017589665.1 Selenicereus undatus
ATATATAATATTATATATGAATTACTTAGGCTCTGTTCTTTAGAAAATAGCAAGTGTGGAATGGGTGAGAGTAGGAAAGAGAGGAAGGAGTGGGTATGAGTGGTTTGTTATAGATAAATGTGAAAAGGGGGGAAAGGAGTTGAAAGAAGTGGGAAAGAGTTGAATGAAGTAGAAGTACTAGTGTTATGTATTTTTTTGTTTCTTAGGGTCAATTCTTTTCTTTGGTCTTTTTTAATTTACCAACTTCAACCTACTTCCATTCACTTCAATCAACTTCAATCCACTTCAATTAAAAATATCAATTTCAATCCACTTCAATAAAAAAATACCAACTTCAACCCATTTCAATTAACTTCAATCCACCTTCTTCAAAATTTTATTCTCACTATTTTAACCAACTTTAACCCAGTATATAAAAATATATAAACTTCAATTCACTTCAACCTACTTCAATCCACTTCAACCAATTTCAATCCACTTCAATAAAGAAATACCAACTTCAACCTATTTCATCGTATTTCAACGGCTCAACCCACTTCAACCAACTTCAACTCACCTCCTTCAAAATTTTATTATCACTATTTTAACCAAATTCAACCTGTTATTATTAAAATATACCAATTTCAGTCAACTTCATCAAACTTCAACCTACTTCAACCTACTTCAACTCGCTTCAACAAAAAATACAAACTTCAACCCACTTCAACCAACTTCAACCCACTTAAATAAAAAAAAAATATCAATTTCAACATACTTAAACCCACTTCAATAAAAAATACCAACTTCAACCTACATCAGCTAACTTCAACCAATTTCAACCAACTTCAACCAACTTCAACTCACCTCCGTCAAAATTTTATTCTCACTATTTTAGCCAATATTTATTATTTCAAACCCAGAATAACTTACATTTTCTTCAACACATATAACAAAATTTTGCTTAACAACGGATCTCTTCCATATATAGAATCAAACCCAAAGCTCTACCAGCCACGAACAGCTAACATTTGCTTAACAACGCAAAAAAAAAATAAAAAAATTCTTCAATATATACAACAAAAATTACTTTATCTACAATTTTTGGCAAGACTAACAAATGTTCCATAACATCCGAAAATGAATAAAAATTTTATAATTTTTGTGAGGCTATCCGTGCACACAATTACATCAATTATAAAAGTTCTTAAAATAGCGAAACAATATTTATATGTAGGGGCGGGAAGGAGTGGGTGAGAGTGGGTAGGAGTGAGAAGAAGTGGGAAGGAGTAGCATTTTTTTTAAGTGTGAGAAGATGCAGGAAGAGGGGGGAAGAAGTGGATAGGAGTAGTAAGGAGTAAGATTTGCTCATTAAACCATAAAAAGAATGGGGCCTTAGATGTAAAATAGAAATATATAGTTCAATTTAATCATTGTAAAGAAAAAGGTAAAATAGTAATTTTAGAAAAAAAAAATTTAAAGTATACCTTTCCTTATCTATATACAATCCCTAATAAATCTACTTTCATATGACTTTTAATTTTTCAAACACTTCCCTCTTCAACCAAATACTTCCCTCTTCAACCACCCTTATCTCTGCCCAAATGATCCCCTCCGCCCTTCACTTTGGCCAGATGGCCCCCCTTTCTTGCCAACCCTTACAATCGCGACACTGCTACCACGTTGCTCAGGGTCCCACCGCCGTACACTTAGGTCATCTGCAACCATCACTCATTAATGTATGCTCAGATGCCAGCTTTTTGGTTTAGATTCCCACAACTTAAATTAATTGTCCATAAAAAAGCCTAAATTAATAAAGAAAAATTAATATTTTAGATAAGATAATTATTATGACATTTTGCATAAAAAAATATTCATGACATTTTCAAATTTTTTAATAAAAAGAAATTTTTATATGTATACTTTTTACATAATTCATTTTTACATAATAATTTACAAATTGTGATAATTTTGAAGGAAATATGTTGAAGTTTGTTGAAGTTGGAATTTTTTTTTGTTGAAGTGGGTTAAAATAGATTAAAATGGTTGAAATAAGTTAAAGTTAATTAAAATTACTATATTGTAATTTACCAATGAAAAGAACAGAACACTACTTCTCCTTTCTTTTTTGCTCTTTTTCTTATAAAATGACGTTGTGTTAGTTTGGGTTGGGAAATATGATTGTAGGGCTTATTTTTTGACTGACAATAGGACCATTGCTTGACTAGCTTGCAATAGATACTAGGGCAGTTTATTTCTTCTTTTTTTTTTTGGTTAAGAATATGTATAATCAATAGATAACTTTTGCTGTTTTTAAAATTAATTTGACCATGGCAAATTACTTATTTAATTTTCCCGGAACACCAAAAAATAATTATTATAAATCATAAACATAAATAACAATACAAAATAAAATGAACAAAAGTAATTAAATATGGTTTAGTGATAAGCTTCATGACAAATATTTTATTAAGATTTAGTCAGTGGCCATGTTATCGTGAGGCCATCTTCCAGGTTCACTTTGTGCACATCTTCTTTTGAATGGAATTTTTGGCATTAGATGTTAGGAGTGGAGTAGAGTTATGTAGAGTTAAAACTTAAAAACGGCTGAAAATAGTGGGATTTAGTGTGATTTATGCACTATTTGCATATAATATGGAGATGGAGGGGGGGCTCATGAAGAGGAAGGAAGTGGAGAAGAGGGAGAAAGACACAGCTTCTCCTTGTTTAAATTTAACGTGGATAATTAGTATTATTTGGATTTAAAAACAAGAGGAGACGGGAGGGTGAATGGAAGAGTGTGTTATTACTATTATTGTCACTTTCCTCTCAACTTAAAGGGGAATGAAAATTAGGTTAACAGGGTTAATTGGGATGAAATATTCCTCCTCTCTTTCCTATCCTTTTCTCTCAAACAGGAGGAAGAGACGTTGATTAACCTCTTTTCACCCCCCTTTCACCTCCTCTAACCCCAATCTGAACAAATAAGTAAGATACAGTTAGAGGGATTTGGAAAGAGCTCAACCCATAAGAACATGATATCCAAAAACAGCATCTCAATGTCTCACAGGTGTAAAATTTTTACGAGCTGCCTATCTTATGGAGA
Organism: Selenicereus undatus; assembly: GCA_017589665.1. NCBI lineage: Eukaryota > Viridiplantae > Streptophyta > Magnoliopsida > Caryophyllales > Cactaceae > Selenicereus > Selenicereus undatus. The sequence continues at coordinate 18,548,723 of JACYFF010003369.1, forward strand.
TAAGATGAAATATTGTTCAAATAACTCTACTATATTCACTGCATAAAACATTATGAAATTATTATATATTGATATATAAAACGTTTATCTCGTGTATTGTGAAAATGCTCATTTGCCTTATTAAATTATAGTATTAATTAGTTTTAATTTATTGATGTTTGTGATCAGTTGTACTTATTTGTTCATAATAGAAATACTTAGCATTACCAGGATAAAATACTGTACTTATTTGTTCAATCTTCACCCTGAGTAGCATGAGATGGTTATTAATACATATGTTAAATGTTCACTAAATTTGAAATGATTTTCATCACGAAGACAAAATATTTTAGTGTTATTTGAATAAATGATTATTATGATAATAGGTGCATACTTATTACTCTCTATGTTATTTATGTTATATAATAATAGGGATGATTAAAACCGGTTAACTGAAAATTAGTTAATCGAAAATTCAGTTCGCAAAAATTGTGAATCAACGAAGAACCGTAACTTTCGGTTAATCGAATTTTCGGTTCAGAAAAATGAACCCTAATCAAATCGAAAAATTTGGTTGACTGATTTTTAGGTTTGGCTAAACGGATTTTCGATTATGTTACCAGTTAACTGTTAATTTAAAATACTAATTTTCAATTTTCACTCTTTTTTGCTTAGTTTAACTATTTGAGACACCAAATATTAATTTATACATTATTGTATATTTAGTCTTATCTTTTAATAATTATAAAATCTACATTTGGCTAATATAAAATTTAGTACTTTTTTTAAAAAATTGAAATTTTGGTTTCGATTAACCGCGCTGGTAACCAAATCTCAAATGGCCAAACCGATACCAAAATCAAAACTGTAAAACTTTTTTAGTTCGGCCTTATTGATGTATAACTTTTGAGTTGCCCATTTTATCCTTTCTCACTATCAATTTAAAAGGGTAAATTAGCGATATAAGGTTTTAATTCCAATCACTAGTAGAAATTTTCATGTTGTGAAAAACAAAACAAAGAGAAAACCGGTCATAGCCCACAACATAACTGCACATAATTTGTCAAATTTTAAAAAATTAAATTAAAAAATAATCTACTTATAATATCATCAATTAGTTAGGGGCAAAGCCAGAAAATTTTATATTGGGGGCCAGATTAATAGGACATACCTTAGACTTTTGTTAAGAAGCTTTTGACTAATATACATTATTATTTTTTGAACATACAAAATTAGTCTAAAGCACACTAAATTATTTCTTGTACTTCAATGAGTGAATGTTGGGGACTGAATACCAAATCAAAGTAATTATGAAATAAGGGATGAAAGAATTCAGGGTCAAAAGGAAGAAAAAGACGTTATTAAATGATATATGTGAGAACATTAATAGTTAACAAAATCAAAAGGAGCTTATTTACAATAAAAGAAAGACTTCTATGACTATTAAGGGGTTGGGGAAATAATAGAAAGCTAAGTTTGGTGAAAGAGAAGCAAGAATAAAACATTAATAAAAAAAAGTTATGAGAGAGAGATAGGTCACATAAGTAATGGCAATGGCAGCTAGTAGGTGAACCAAAAATATTGATGTAATGTTTGGTTAGATGCAATTAACTTTGTAATGCAAACAAGTTTGTAATTGTATTTTCATTACTTTGTTTGGTTGTATGATTGTATTGCAATAAAAGAACTATCATGTAATTATGATTACAACAAACTAAATAATCATGATTACATTGCAAAGTTAGTTGCATTACTTTACTATTGCATTATATCTAACCAAACATCTCATAAAATGTTATTAAAGAAGTTGCTAAAGAGGCTCGAACTCGCGAACAACAATAAAACAAAATGAACAGAGTCAGATAAGGGGCCAAGGCCACCTACCTAGCAGGAAAGTTGCAGTAGGCATGCATCACAAATACATAAAAAGTATTTGATAATTGAGCCATGACCCCCAATCCCCACCAGCACCCCTATATTCGCCCCTGCATCAGTGGTAATGCTGATAATGGATACTGCGGATGCCTCTGTATGACTGTATATGTACCTATGTATTAGGACCAGATGCTATATCATCCACCCGGGCAGACAAAGCCAGTTGTACGCTCAGACTACCAATGCGTATTTATTTTAGCTTTATTGCATTAGTTAATAATTAAGTATGCAAGTGGTGGATTGGTAAGGCAAAGGGGGTATAAATTAGTTTGTGCAGGTTCAAAACTCTATCTAGGAGTAAGGATTTGCCTTCGTGTTTTGGGGGATCTCAAATTACTTTCTCTTCTTTTAGAGATAATTAGTTTTCCTTTTTTGTGAGATAATTATTTTTCATTTTATTCCTTCGTTTTATTTTACTTTCTCTTTTGATATTTAAAACGTTTCATTTTTATTATTTTTACTATTAACTACTTTCCTCCTTTTTGAGATAATTACGTTTCCATTTCACTCCTCTTTTTTATTTTTATTTTTCTTTCTTAGTGCATGTATACATTTTTAATAAGCAAATACACATTATAGTCTATATTCTAGGATACGATATTTGTTCAGAAGCAGTATTGTATCTTTTGGTGAGATATGATATATGTTTAATGATATATCATATTTATGTACTGATTTTTTAGTGAAATACACAGTGACTTTGGTGAGCTATAGTATATGTTTAGTGAGTAATACTTTATATTTATCTTCAAATGTGTTATGATATATCTTTTGATTAACTCAAATATAAGATTCTTTATATGTACAGGAATGATACACTTGAAAAGTTTCAATCACTTATACTCTTACTATTTTTGTTAGTGAGCTATGATATTTATTTAGCGAGTTGTGATAAATATTTAGTGAGTTATAAAATATATTCATAATCAATATGATTCAATGAGCAATACTAACTATTTCTAATCAAAATGAGCTAGTAAACAATATAATACACAATTTAAGTGGGCACATACACATTCTTTTTCATATTTTACGTATGGTTTTTTTAGTGAGCTGCATTATGACTTTTGGTGAACTATAGTATAAGTTTAGTGAGCAATACTTTATATTTATTGTCCAATGCATTACAATATTGTCGAAGGTAAAAATTCTACGATAAATTGGATGATAGCATGTGTAAAAAAAATTTGACTAATCATAAATTGTCATGTGTCACGTTGACTTTATTGGATCCGCTTGATTAAAATTAAATGTGGCTAAAGTTTAACCAGTGATGAGCTGCAATGTGTTGTCAATGATGCAGAAATTAGTAATTATTTTCTTTATTTAAAATTAAGGAAATAATTATTGAGATATGGGTCTAGGCTCAACATCCAACTCAAGCGTAGCCTTGAAGCCTATAAATAGGGGTCATCCCCCCTCATTTTGAGGAGCTCAACATTCCGCATCAGCCTCAGTGCTGAGACTATAGACGACATCCACCTACCAGGCAATAAGGACCAAAGTCAGCTAGTTCAATAGCTTCTGCAACCTCAGATTGAAGATTACTTCAGAGTTCTTCATCCAGTTCATCGATTGAGATCAAACAACTTCACCCTCACATCAGTTAATCTAGCCAACTACATTCAACACTTAGCATTGTAGAATTCAGAAGCCTAGACTACAAGCGGGCATCCAGCTACCAAGCAAGAAAGATCAAAGCTTGCAAGCTTCAAAGTCAGCAATCAACCAGCTGCAGATCATGAACAAGAATTATTTCGGAGTTCTTCAGCTGCTTCAGCGTTAACCGAGATCAAGCATCACGCCCTCGGAAGACTTAAGTCACTAGGAGATCGAATCAGATGACTACTTTATTCTATTAAATTTAGAGATTGTACCTACACATACTACATCAATACAAAGATTTAATTTGTTTCTAAATTTCTTGTCTAATTTCTTCTAGGCTCAAAATTTGTATTTACAAATTTTTGGCATGCTCAGTGGGACATCTCTGTCTCTCATCTCTTTCTCCAAAGCAAACAAATTCAGTTCTTTGAAGAAGATATGACTTCCAATAATGTCATCCTTCAACCTTCAAAGAAAAGACTATTGGATCTGCATATGAAGGATCCACAAAGGCTATTATTGCATCTGGCAATCGAAGCACCAGGGTGATGTTTAGGAGCACGTCTGAAGTTGTTGCCTCCATCACCTTAAAGCAACAAGTTGTGGTCCAACTTTACAGTCACGCAAAACTCAAAAATTTGGTTCCAACTTTAATTTCTTGTTGATGGAGTCAATCAGATCGCTTGTCTCCCTAATTTGAAGCTACATTCGCTTATTGTCTTCAATACTAGGAAGATTTTACCTCGTGGAATGGATGAATTTCAAACCTACATCAATTCAGTCTTTCAACCTTTCGGTGCAGATGATGACAACTATGGTGGTAGTTGTTATTCACCAACATCTCCAAGGGAATTGCATTTCTCCCAATCAAAAACTGAGTCTTCCAACACAGTCGTCGTGCCAACCATGGTGATAGAGGCTGTTAACTTAGAAGAACAATTGGCAGACATGAAGGCCAAGCTCGATAATCTCTCAAAGGAAAGCACAGAAAAGAAAGCCCAAATTAAGCGTCAAAATGAGCAGATTGTTGAGCTAGTGAAGAAGCTGTGAAAAGAATCCTTTTAAGCTTCCAACAATGGTTTAGGCGTTGAAGATTCTGATAAAGAGTCTAATCACAGTGAAGAATCTGACGATGAGCATATTCAAGGCTTAATAGCAAATGTAGTCAAGGCTCAGTTGGGAAGAGGGTCTCGCAAGACCCAATTGTACACAAAGCCTTATACGAAGAGGATTGATGCTCTTCGTATGACCTACAGCTATCAACCTCCCAAATTCAACCAATTTGATGGCAAGAGTAACCCCAAGTAGCACATCGCTCACTTCATCGAAACTTGCAGTAAAACTGGCACTAAAGGTGATCGATTAGTAAAATAGTTCGTGCGATCCCTTAAAGGAATTGCATTTGATTGGTATGCAGACCTTGCCTTTGAGTCCATTGATAATTGGGGGCAAATGAAAAGTGAGTTCTAGAATTGCTTCTATTGTATGTGTCACGTAGTAAGCATAATAGAGTTGACTAACGCAAGGCAATGGGCCAATGAGCCAGTCATTGATTACATGAACCATTGGCGTGCTCTCTCTCTGAAGTGTAAAGACCATTTATCCTAATTTTCGACTATTGAAATGTATGCCCAAGGAATGGATTGGGATATACTTTATACCTTGCAAGTGAACAAACCCAAAACATTCCAAGAATTGGCAACACGAGCTCATGATATGGAGCTTACAATTGCCTACTATGGAAGACAGCTCGATGATGATGAATCAAGAACATCGTTAAGAAATAGAAGCTCCACGCTTAGAGGCTCTGAAGAGAACGAATTCCCTTATTCTGAATCTGATCCATCAGAAATGCTTGACAAACTTATAGAGAAAGGCTTACAAAACTCCAAGAATTAAGGTTCCCTTAAGAAATTAGAAGAAGTAATGATCTCAAATATTGTAAGTATCACATGATCATCAGTCATCCTATGGAGAAGTGCAAGGCATTCAAAGAGCAAATCCCGCAACTTGCAAAGGAAGGAAAAATCATATAAGAAGAAGAAGATACTGAAGAATCTAATTAATCATCTAATCATATTAAAAATGCTTCAGCAAAAGTATACTTGAAATTAGCATTTAGGGTGCAGACTTCCAAGTCATCGTTGCAAATTCCCCCAAGTCATAAAAGTGGAAGACTATTAAGCCACCAAAATCCTAGACTTGGAAGTCATCATCATGGATAGCCAAGTTGTCAAAGTGAGCAAGCTGTTAAATCAAAACTCCTAAGTCACAAAATACTGTAGACTTCTAAGTCATCAAACTCTCATACTTCTAAGTCAGCCCCTGTAGACTTCTAGGTCAACCTTTACAGACTCCTAAGTCATAAAAGAACTTACAAACTTTCAAGTCACTCTTTGTAGAGACTCGAAGACTTTTAAGTCACTCATTTTAGACTTTCAAGTCACCAAACTCTATGACTTCTAAGTCAACCATTACAGACGTCTGAGTGATAAACTCTAAGACTTCCAAGTCAGCCTCTACAAACATCTATGTCATCAAACTTTCTGACCCAGACGTCAATCCTACCAAACTTTGAAGTTAAGCATGATAAACGTCGAAGTCATCAAATCTCGTTGACTCCCAGGTCAAACTTTTAAGACTCCTAAGTCATCAAATTTTGTAGACTCCTAAGTCGTTAAACTCTCATAGACTACCAAGTCGTCAAAGTTTCAGACTCTTAAGTCTACAAAGTAAAAGACTATCAAGTCATTCAAATTCAAGACTCCTAAGTCATCAAATTTTGTCAACTCCCAAGTTGTCACATTAGAAGATTTTTAAGTCGTTTGTATTAAACTTCTAAGTGAACAAACTCCAAGACTTCTAAGTCAACGTAACTATATGCTAGGAAGACTTTCAAGTTACTCCTCAAGACTGTCAAGTTACAAAAAGACTTCAACTCTCGAGCTCTAAGACTTCCGAGTCTAAACTTCTAGACTCTTAAGTTAGCACAGACTATCAAGTATCGAGTCACCCACATGATGCTCAAGCCATCAAGCTCTAAGACTTCCAAGTCGCCTAAAGAATATCAAGTTAACAAAATTACAAACTTTGAAGTGAATTCAACGACTCTCAAGTCATCAACATGGTAGACTATCAATTCATCAATTATATAAGCTCTCAAATAACTAAAGCCGAAAGATTCTCAAGTCATCTAAGTTATAGACTCACAAGATAAATAGAGTTGCTGACTGTCAAGTTATTGGGGACTTTCAAGTCAACCTTACAGATCCTCAAGTCATTGATGTAACAGACTCTTAAGTTTTCAAAGTCAAAGACATCGAAGAAAGAGACTATCAAGTCACTAAAATTCAAGACTCCTAAGTCATCAAATCACGAAGACTCCCAAGTTGTAAAACTCTTGGACTTCCAAGCCAATCCTAGAAGACTCCCTAGTCACCAGATTTCGTGGACTTCCAAGTATTTTTTTTAAGACTTCAAAGTTGTTTGCTCAAGACTCCTAAGTCAACAAAATTACTGGCTTCCAAGTCACTAAGTAGAATCTCAAGTCATCAAATTTCAAGTCTCTTAAGACATCAAAGTTAAAAGACTACCAAGTCATCAAAGCTCTAGACTCCAAATTCAAGAAAGTTCTAAACTCTAAGTTATTAAACTTGATGACTCTCAAATCTTCAAAGTTTAAGACTCTTAAGTCAACAAAATTATTGAATCCCAAGTCACTAAATAGACTATCAAGTCATCAAGTTCAAGACTCTCAGTCATCAAAGTAAAAAACTGTGAAGTAATTTTATCAAAGGTGTTGACTCGTGAGTCACTAAGCACATTTTCAAATAACACAAATAGACTTCAAGCAGCCACCAAATTGTTGCAGACTTTTAGATCGCCTTTAAGTTAGGGGTAACAGTAAGACCGCATCATCTTGCACAAGCGATATAGGCTTCTTCCTTCAAATTGGTAGTCCTTTCCTTCAATTCGGCACCGACAATATAGGCATTTTCCTTTAGGTTGGCCACCTTCTATTTCAAGTCAATTTCTCACCTTGAAAGTTGACCTCACTTCATTTTATGATCGGAGCAGTCGCAAAGTCAAGCTTTCGGTGTCTGATCAGAAGGGTCATGTCTTTCTATCCGACTGGAAGACTCAAGCCTCTGTTTGATGGAAGAAGTCAATTCTGTACTGTTTGATCGAAGAAGTCACCTTTACTGTCTTATTGGACGAGTCAAGCCTTTGTCTGATCAAAGGGGTCATGTCTACACTGTTTGATCGGAGGAATAAAGCCTCTGTATGATCGAAGGGATCAAATCTGCACTGTCTAATAGGATGAGTCACCTTTGTTTTCTGATTCGATGAGTCATCGAAGGAGCCAAGGTGTTGCTTTTTTATCAAGATGGTTGCTTTCGCTGTCTGATTGGATGAGCCAAACATTCTCTTTCTGATCGAAAGACTCGCCTTTGTTGTCTGATAGAAGAAGTCAAGTCTCTGCTGTCTCATCGGAGGAGTCTAAATACCTTCACTCTCTTATCGTAGCAGTAAAGCTTTTGCTGTTTGATCAGAGGAGTCAAACCTTTACTTTCTAATTTGAGGAGCATGCCTTGACCATCTGATTGGAGGGGGCACACCTTCCTTGTTTGAATGTCTTGGCTGTCTGATCGGAGGAGTAATGTTTTCACTGTTTGACTGGAGGAATTATACCTTCACTATTTGAGTAAAGAACCCATGCCTTTGCAGATCTGATGGAAGAAGTCACGATTGGAAGGAAGAAATTCAAAGTCGACACCAAAAAGATTAAGTGAGGGATTCTCCTGCGAAGAATCAAATCTATGGGGAGAAACGATTCCTCGTCTTAAAAGTCGACCTCAATTCGCTATCTAATTGGTGGAGTCGTGGCTAGAAGAAATCCAAGCTGACTCCAAAAAGATTAAGAGAGGAAGTGTCTTGCGAAGAATCGAATCTACAATGAGAAACGATTCCTTGTCTTAAAGTCGACCTCACTTCCCAATCTAATTGGAAGAGACGCGACAAGAAAGAAGTAATCAAAGTCGACACCAAAAAGATTAAGTGGGGGAGTTTCCCGTGAAGAATCAAATTTACGGGGAGAAACAATTTTTCGTTTTAAAAGTTGACCTCACTTCGCGATCTAATTGGTGTAGTCATGGGTAGAAGAAATCCAAGTCGATCCCAACTAGATTAAGTGAGTGAGTCCCCTGCGAAAAATCAAATCTATGGGGAGAAACGATTTTTCGTTTTCAAAGTCGACCTCACTTCGTGATCTAATTGGGGAAATAGTTGATTCAGCAGCTTCTTGAAAAAAAAAAAGCAGCATTATTCTATGTTCCAAAAAAATTACAAAAAAAAAACTCTCACAAAAAAAAAATTAAACCAATCACAAATTGGTTTAATTAAATGACTAATCTTACATTAGTCACATGAAAAAAAAAAGAAGAATACTAAAAGGGCCTAAAAAAAGGGAGAATATAAAAAAAAGGAAAATCAGACAAAAAAAATATTAAAGCAAAATCGACAAGCACGCAGGAGCATAGGAGCACTGAAACCCTGAGCGAAAAAGACAAAAAAATCTAGGCAAATAGCTACGGATGCTGTTCTCATCAGAATAACACTCTGGAGTAATCCGCCATTAAATTTTCAAGTTTAGCTTCCGTCAAATGCGGAGGCAGCTTCTCTTTCTCTCTCTTCCGCCATTCGCCATAGCCATGGTGTGCTTGTTTTGCTTTCCCTCAAACGAAAAAAAAAGGGGCAAAGAGGCTTATGGAGATTCGACAACAATGAAGAACAGAGCAAAATTGGAGAATTGATCTGTAATCCCCCGAGTTTGGTTTAAAAGGATCGAAGTGACTACTTATATCACCAAAGGTGTACCTTTCTTTTCGGGGAACCCACTCTAAGAATTTCACAATTAAGCGTGCTTGTTAGGGAGCGATCTTTAGATGGGTGACCTCCTGGGAAGTTTCCCAGGCAGTGTGTGAGCAAGGACGAAGCATGACGGGAAGACTTGTGGTGATTTGTGGGACCAGTCGACGATTCTTGAAGCCGTTATTGGTAAGACCCGCGATCGAGAGGGGTCGGGGCATTACATATGATATCAGAGCCGACTCGCGATTGTGAGTTGCACCAGTGAATGGAGAGCCCATGGGCAGTCACCTAGCGGGGCAAAGATATTGGGTGTGGACCGCCGGTCAAGAGGATACGTAAGTTGGTCGGTTAGTGAGGCACAACGAGGACATTGTGCGCTTCAAGTGGGGGTGATTGTAATACCACGAGTGTGGTTTAAAAGGATCGAAGTAACTACTTATATCACCAAAGGTGCACCTTTCTATTCGGGAAGCCCACTCTTAAGAACTCCATAGTTAAGCGTGCTTGTTGGGGAGTAATCTTGGGATGAGTGACCTCCTGGGAAGTTTCCCAAGCAGTGTGTGAGTGAGGATAGAAAGACCTGTGGTGATTTGTGGGGCCAGTCGGCGATCCTTGAAGTCGTTATTAGTAAGACCCACAACCGAGAGGGGCCGGGGCATTACATGATCAGTTGAGCGCAAAATTAAAGACACCCATAAAGGTGATTAAGCTTGGGTCCTTTCTCCTAATTACCAGTTAAAAAAAAAAAAAACTCAGGGCAACATATTGAATTCCAAATTTGTAGAACTTCATTTGAAGATTTTTGATCTTTGCAAGCAATTCAAGTGATGTGGAGAAAACATCTAAGGCAGGCTCTAAGAAAAACAAAGTTCACGTGAACAAAAAGCAATTGATACCAAGGGTTATGGTGCTGGATTGGTTCAAAAAATTAAAGTTTGGTGGCCTGCTCACAAAACTAGTTGAAGATTTCGTGAGGAATAAGGCAATGGAAAGTACCCTCTTTGGGTGGGTTTATATAGAATGGCAGCCTTGGGATTCCTACTTCTACTCCAACACATACATTATCTTTTTGCAATTGCTGATAATCTTTATCAAGAGTTGGTGATATAATTTTATCACAAATCCTCTACTTAAGATTATCACAAGTTAAAAAAAAACAGAGAAAGAAAACAAAAAATAAAATGAAGAACAAAAGGATGAGAAGCCACGGCGTGCACTGGACTTGTTTTTTCCAAAAGTCTTCCACTTTTTTTTTCCCTAAAAAAAGGAAAAAAAAGAATTATGAAAAAAAAGAAAAAGTGAGTTTCTTGGGCCTCAATAATTTTCCTGAGCCCGAATATCTACCAATCTTAATTCTCTTAGGAGTTTGTCAAGTTGGGCTCACTTGGATGATCTTCAATCCGTTAAATTTCAAAAAAAAGAAAAATGGATAAGTGTCAATTCAAAAAAAAAAAATACTTGGAAAACAAAAAAAATTTACCCATCAAATTTTTGATCATTTGCATCAATTAAGCGTTCGAAACTCAGCCGCTTCCAAAAAAAAAAAAACACATACTCCAAGTTCGTATACGTGGCCGACTCTTGAGGGGGCATTTGTAGCAGACAAAAATTATATGACAAATCGGATGATGCCCCGTGTAAAAAAATTGACCAATTGCAAATTTTCATATGTCACGTTGACTTTGGTGGACCCGCTTGGTCAAAATTAAATGTGGCTCAAATTCAACCAGTGATAAGCTACCACGTGCCGTCAATGATGTAGAAATTAGTAATTATTTTCTTCATTTAAAATTAAGAAAATAATTACTAAGATATGGGCCTAGACCCAACATCCAACTCAAACCCTAACCTTGGAGCCTATAAATAGGGGTCATCCTTCCTCATGTTGAGAAGCTCAATATTCCGCATCCTCTACCAGCTCCAGAGCTCAGACTACAGATGACATCTAGCTACCAAGCAACAAGGATCAAAGTCAGCTAGTTACACAAATTATTAGTTTTTTTTTTGGTTTCTTGAGTCAATGATTATTTGTTTTAAAATTTTAATATTTCTATTTTTAATCTATTCAATTTTTAAGTGTTTCAATTGGTCTTAGTCCAAATTGCTAATTCTTTAACTACAATTCAGATTTCTTTTCACTGTTTCATTTAATTTATTTTGTTGCTTTATGTTCTTAGTTCGGGTTCAATTCTTTTGAGTAATCCCCCTCCCCAAAATAAAACATTTGTATTTGAATATTTCATTGACACATAATATTAAAGTTCTTTAAATTGCCTCCTTTGTTTCACGGAAGTCTTTTTAAATGCTTGGTTTGTCTCAACTATACTTTTACATTGAATTCCTAATACTTTTTGGGTGCATTGTTGCAGTTAGATTATTATGGTTGAATCCACTTATGACATAGATTGTGCATGTTTGTGTGTAAAATTTTATATCACAGGAAAAGAGACCTAACATGTTTAGTGTATTTTATTATGTTGATGGGAAACAACTAGGATGACATAAAATACTAATGTTTGCTCTCTCCACATTTTTGGTCCTTTCCAATTGAAAACCAAAAAATTAATAATATTCCAGTAAATAGTTTCGCATGTTCATTTAATTAATAATAATAATAATAACACCACCACCACCCACAACAACAATAATAATCATAATAACAATAGTAATAATAGTAATTGTTGTTGTTGTTGCTGCTATTGCTACTTTATTATTGTTGTTGTTGTTGTAGGATGATTTTTATCGCGATCCTGATTTTGTGCTATTATCTCTTATTTAAAAAAAAGTACTATTATCCCCATCACTCAGAGGTAGAAGGCAAACAATAGGAGCTACCTTAGATCAAGAATATATTACCTTGCAACTCCGCCCTCCCCCAACCACAAAGCCCTAGATTAATATATGGCTTTGTTGTTTATGATAATTTCTTATTGTAGGTTTAGATAATTGAATTTGTCTAAGATTAGATGAAATTTTAATTAGTATATTGATGCTTATTTGGGATGATTTAGTTTTTTGATTAAATAATATGAGCTTAATTGTCATGTATGGTTGTTTATGTAACTTATGGCCATTTGTTTTTGAACATTTGCATGCCTTCCATTCTTTAGCATTTCATAATTACGATACATAATTTTAATGAAGCACCTACACTATCATATGTATGTTTTCTCCTTGACCCTTTTATGTTGCTATTCTTTGGCATTTTTTTTTTGTTATGCAATTGATAAAAAAAGTTCTGTCACTTTCTATTTTAACCATGCATACTTAGATTTTGTTTCCATTAATAACAAATTACCTCATGGGATTGTTTTCCTAATCTCGCTAAAAAGTTATACTGAAAATTTTTATCTCTTATTTATTAACAGTAAAGTGCATATTTAACACCAAATACTTCTGGATCATATTATGTCTAATGGCGGATCAATGTTCAATAAATTCTTCCAGCTTTCTCTTCGTGAAAAGTTGCATAATTTATCATCTTGAAATTGAAGCCAATGACATACATTGATGTGACAGTGTAATGACAACAATCCTAGGGAACGTATCTTGAGAATGTTCCCCCACGAATGGTTTGACTCATTTGTTAGGTGTTTTGTTTTGGAATTAAATAAGACTTATTTTTACAAAAAATAGATTTGGGCTACTGAATTGCAGAATTGGCCTAGAAAGTTGGGCTTTGAACCTGATCTAGGAACCTAGCCGAGTCACTGGGGTAGAGCCTGGTCTAAGCTCTCTCAGCTGGATCCTGGCAGTAACCCTTACCTGACCCAAATCTGGGCTGCATGTCTCATCTAGCGAGTTTCTAGGCCAATACCAAATCTGGGCTGCATATAGTTCTACTATTGAAATCCTGAGGCGGTTTGCCCAATTCAGAAAAAACAAAGAAAAATGAATAGAAAAAAGATAAAAAACAATACTTTAGTTAATAGAATCACAAGAGAGTTATAAAGAAATTTAAAAACAAATCTACTTTTCAAAGCGAACCATAAATCGAGAGGGACAATCGAAAGGGACAATGAAAGGAAACCTGGTCGTTTCAGAAAGATTTTCAAAAGATCCTCACATAATCCTAGTGTGGGGTCATTCTTGACTCCATAGGCTTGAACCGAAGATCTAGATTCAGGGGGTGATGGTATGGTGACACGATGGAGCGCCTCACATCACCATCCGTCATCAGTGATGACCTCTTCTAACCAAGAAGGGAAATTAGATCTTAATACTCATGCAACATATGAGAGTCACAAATTCAAATAATAGCAGTCAAAGTACAGGGCTAGTCCAAAGAAAATCAAAAGAAACAACTCAACATATTACAACGGGTAGGGATACTACCTAAATATTACATGTGAAACTTCGAAAATTTATATTCATAATTCTCCAAGAATCATTAACATGATTTCAATTTCGAAAATGATCGCTAGTTGCTTGATCTCATAGGTAGTAATTTTAGTGTTAGGTCATTATAAATATCAGGGCTTGAGGCCAAGCCTAAAAATCATTATATTTGACCCAACCAAAGCTTTTAATAAAGAAGAAAATAATAAATTTTTAATTAAAAAATAGATTTTATTTCAAGCCTTCCCACATAACTTTAAGTTTAAAGTTTGAATTTTTGGTAGTATTTTGGAAGAGACAATACAAAATCCCCCAAAATCCTTAGGTTACTTAAAAATTTAATCCCCAGGTCTCTCTCTTTCACCGTTTACCAGCCAAAAGGAAAAAATAAAATAAAAAATTGAATTTTTTTCACATAATGACGTGCAACCCCCATTTTCCTTACTCTTCCTTACTATCATTTCTCTTTCTCTCACCTCTTCCTCACCATTTCTGTTTCACACACTACAACAAAAGTGGGCTTTGGCAACGGCTGTAGGGCAACACTTTGCAAAATTGTTGCAACAGATAGTTTATGCAACATCTAGTTCAAATGTTGCCTAAAGTTTTGGCTATTGCAACATTTATACAAAACTGTTGCAATAGATACATTAGGCAACATTGGGGAACTGTTGATGCTAGAATGCTTTGAATCTGTTTTATTTAGCCCCCTTTTGCAGACCTAGCACGGTGGTCTTGCTGACCGGTCAGCGAGTCGGGGTCCAGGGGCGACGCGCCCTGGTTTGGGGGTTCGGGGGCAACGCCCCCGAAACTAACAGATATATTAGGCAACATTAGGAAACCATTGCCTTAGCCCATACTTTATTAACATAAATCAATGAATTTTTTTTGGTGCCAACACAATAAAACTCATTTGGAAGCTCGGGAAATCCCCCAAAATTTCCCCCCAAAATTTCATTAAAAAAAAGGAAAATAGAAAAGAAGGCCAAAATGCTATTCCCAGAACTTCCTGACCTTCGAACACCATTCCCCTATTCTCTGACATTCGAACGCCATTGCCAGACCCTCGAATGCCACTGCCCACAACACACACCTGGTTTCGACTCTACCACCCAACACCTCTTCCGCCGGCAACTGCAGTGCCATGTGTTACAGTCATCGGCGGTGGAATCCTGTAGCAGCATGAGTTCATTGGTCAGCCCCTATTCAAGCCATCATCAAATCGGTGTCTAATTCATCTGGTAAGTACCTTTGCTCTCTTGAAATTAGTCAATTTGGTATTTGATTTGTTTGTTTTACACGACCCTTCGTACTCTCTTCCCCCCCCCCCCTCTGCACAAAGCTTAACAACCCTAATTTGGGGCATCTTCACCGTAGCTTGCTGCTATTTTACATGGCCCAGATTCATTCTTCTGTTCTGATAGTTTACTGAGTTTACTAATAGTTTGTTGCTGTTCGTTTTACTACTGTATCGATGAGTTGTTCTTTACTGAGTTAGTGCCAAACTCACTATCATGTCTCATGTTTTACTGTAAGGCATTTCTGGGCTACGTTTCATTCTTGAAGACAGCATAATAGGAGGACAAAGACAAACACTTATTCTTCCACCCCTGCTTCCAACTTTACTTGCCACATCTTTTCTTTCAGGTACCATCCACATCCTGGAATAAAAGTGATGTTATTACTTATTAGTTATTACATGGCATTTATCTCTTGAGTTGATCTCAATTTGAACTTAAAAGAGGCACATAGACATAGATGATTATAGGCATGTTCTGATTTATATGCTAGTTTACTAAGTTGTCCTGTATCAATGATTTAGGGCATGTTCTGATTTGGGGCATTTAATTTGGGGCATATTCTATATCAATGAATTAAATCATCATCAGTGATTGTTGTCGCTTAATTTTATGGTTTTGGGTCTTATTCGTATGCTAGTTTTTATGATGTGTTGCCTTGTAACTAATTCTAACAATTAGGTCCTTTACTGAGTTGTTGATTATCTTTTGTGCGACATCTTCTGTATCAGTGTGTTCAAGATGTTTGAATGACATTCGTCTAATATTTATTCTTGAATTTTCTATAAACTACTTGTAGTGCTCTTATTGTCAGACCACAAGCAAGATAATCAAACATCAAAAATAGTAGATGTGCAGTAAAATCTAACTGACCTGCCCCCCTTTATGTAGATTTCACCAAATTTGATCTTATCCTATCGCAAGTGCTTCTCTTGCTCAAGTTCATGCTTCCTATTTGTTGTATTTGTTTCTTTACTAGTTAGATGGAAAATCAATAAGAAAGTTGGTTTTATGTATACTTAAAATTTATTTAAAGATCATTGTTTTGTTTTTGTTTTCTATCCAGGGTCCTAGCTACTTTTAGTAATTATCATTTCATGATCATGGATCAAAATTGGATGAGCTTACCTAGAGCTTCAGATGAGTTCAAAATGTCATTGAGTACCTTTCTTGATGATATGTTCTCGAAAGATGCTGTTGGTAATCAAATTTGTTGTCCTTGCAAGAAGTGTGTAAGGCGATTTTGCCATTATAGGGAGGATGTATATGATCATTTGATTGTGAATGGATTTTTTAAGGGTTTTAAGCAATGGCTTCTCCAAAGGGATCAATCATTTTCGACAGGCACAGAACATGAAAGCATGGAACAAAATGATTATGATGATATTGATGGATTATTGCATGATACCTTTAGAAATGTGGCTAATGGGTTCAACGGAAATGAGGGGGCTACAAATGGGCTAAATGAGGAGGCTAGAAAATTTTATAAATTGGTTGAAGATGAAAAGCAAGAACTCTATCCAGGATGTGCAAATTTTCTAAACTTTCATTCATCATTCGTTTGTATCTTTTCAAATGCCTTACTGGTTTAAGTAATGTGGCATTTAATGATCTTTTAGATTTATTGAAAGAGGCATTTCCTTTTGCAAAGCTTCCTAAGAATTTCCAAGAAGCTAAAAGTATTGTAAGAGATTTGGGACTTGATTATAAAAAGATACATGCATGCCCTAATGAATGTATGTTGTACTGGAGGGAGCATGAGTGGGACAACTTCTGTAGTAAATGCAAAGTGTCTAGGTGGAAATCCGATAATGTTCCAACAAAGGTTCTAAGACACTTTCCCTTAAAGCCTAGGCTTCAAAGGTTGTTCATGTGTGCACAAACAGCCGAGTCAATGTGTTGGCATGACAAAGAACGACCTAAGGATGGGAACATTAGACATCCTGCTGATGGTGAAGCTTGGAAATATTTTGATTCTTTGTTTCCACATTTTGCAAATGATGCTCGTAATGTTAGATTAGGGCTCGCGAGTGATGGGTTTAATCCTTATCGGACAATGAGTGTGGCCCATAGTACATGGCCAGTTATACTTATAAATTATAATCTCCCACCATGGATGTCTATGAAGCTTGAGTATTTCATGTTATCTTTATTAGTTCCAGGTCCATCTTCGCTGGGAAATGATATTGACATTTATTTGCAACCATTAGTTGATGAATTGCAAGACTTGTGGGAGTTTGATTTAGAGACTTATGATGCATTTAGGCAAGAGTCATTCAATACGCAGGTTGCCTTAATGTGCACGGTAAGTGACTTTCCTGCATACTCTATGTTGTCGGGATGGAAAACTAAAGGAATGCTTGCATGCCCTTCTTGTAATTATGATACTTGCTCAGTATTTGAAACATAGTAGAAAGACCTGTTATATGGGTCATCGGAGATTTTTGAAAATGGATCATCCTTGGCGATTTGATGAACATTCTTTCAATGGTGGAAAAGAGGAGAGACCTGCACCTTCTATTTTGTCTGGCAGTGATGTTTTGGAGCGATTGTTGAATGTAAGAAATGATTTTGGGAAGGGCCAACCAAAGAAAAAAGCCAAAGATAGTTAAGGACCTTGGAAAAAGAGGTCTATATTCTTTGAATTGCCTTATTGGCAGCATAATAAGTGTCGACATAACCTTGATGTCATGCATATTGAGAAAAATATTTGTGACAATGTGATTGGGACGCTACTAGACATTCCAGGGAAGTCAAAAGACCACACTAAGGTTCGTCTAGATTTGGTGGACTTGGGTATAAAAGAACACCTTCAGCCTTATATTTTGGATGATGGGCAGCACATTAAGTTGCCTCCAGCCCCTTTTTCAATGGACAATGTAGGGAAAGATGCATTTCTTAAGGTGTTTAAGGAAACAAAATTTCCATATGGATGTGTATCAAATATTGCCAGATGTGTTCAAGATAGAGAAAAAAGGCTTGCAGGTTACAAAAGTCATGATGCCCATATAATGCTACATTATCTGCTTCAGGTTGCAGTTAAGAATTCATTGCCCAAAAATGTTGCCATATGTCTCATAAGGCTGGGGAGTTTTTTTCGGCATTTGTGTAGTAAAGTTATCAGCCTTTAGGAGTTGGACTTTTTAGAAAATGAAATTATAGAGGTACTATGTGAGCTAGAAAGATATTTTCCACCGACTGTTTTTGATATAATGGTGCATTTGCCTATTCACTTAGTAAATGAAATTAGGCTTGGTGGACTGGTCCAATATCGATCTATGTATTCTGTTGAGCGATATTTGTGCAAGTTCAAATCCCAAGTTCGTAATAGATGCCGTCCTCAAGGATACACGACAGAATGCTATTTAGCTGAAGAATGTTTGACATTTTGTTCTAGATACTTGCATGATGGAGTGAAGACTAGATTGGACAGAAGATCAACTCATTACATCAGTTGTGAGATGAACTCGAGTGGGGATCAAACATCATTTTTTCCAAAGGTTGGCCATCCAATTGGGGTGAAAAAAGCACTCAAAGGCAAGGCATTCTTGTTGGACCAAGAAAGTTTGAAGCAAGCACATAGATATATCATTCTCAATTGTGGTTGCGAACAAGTGGAGAGATACATTGAGTAAGTCTATCTATTTAATTATATGTTTCATTTACATATATATATATATATATATATATATATATATATATATTCACCTCATCCTTCTAAATTAATTGGAAAAGATGAATGATGTTGCTAATTCACATGGTTTTATTTTTGCAGGGAACATGCAAGGTTAGTTAACAACCAGGGTCGAAAAAGTAGATGGCAAAGAGCTCGAAATCATAGTGTGGAGTTTATTAGTTGGTTTCAAGATAAAGTGAAGAGTGAGAAAGTTGAGGATCATATTTTTTGGCTTACTAAGAATCCAAACCCCACAGTGAGGAGGTATACAGGATACTTTACAAATGGTTATCGATTTTATACAAGAACTCGTGATTCGAGACTAAAGACTCAAAATAGTGGGGTTACCTTAACGACCCTAACCCCAAGTTTTGCGAGCTCTAAGGATCAAAATCCTATTTCGGGAGACGTTACTTATTATGGAGCAATTGAGGAAATTATTGAGGTGGATTTCTGGTCCAATTTTAGTGTTGCATTATTTAGGTGCGATTGGTTTCATGCAGATATTGATGAATTCGGGCATACACGGGTCCATTTTAAAAAGTTGCATTCCAAAGATGATCCTTATGTATTAGCATCTCAAGTTCATCAAGTGTTCTATGTGCCAGATTCAGTCAAAACTGATATTTATTATCCCATGAAAAGGATTCCAAGAGATCTTTTTGACTTTCCAGAGGTAGAAAATCTTGAGTTATATTGGAGAGAGCCTATGGATGTTGATTGCAATGCCCCTAGCACTTCCAATGTGCATGACAATCAGTCAAGAGAAGATGTAGATGTGAGAATTGTGAATATAGATGCCATCTTAAATAATGATCAAAATATGGATGAAGAAGTTGATGACTCAGATTATGATGACACGAATTGGGACTGGATGCATGGTAAGACATAGAGGTCATGGTAGGCTTGTTATTTATGTGATTTACTCTTTATTTTCATATCATAAGTCATTGATATGTTTTTTTTGTCCAAAATTAAATATAATGCTTGCTAACATTAATGTGCTTACTTCTGATAGTGTAAGTTAATTACTCTTGAATATTATATGTCACTAAAGGTTGGTATAGTACTTCCAGGAAAATGTTGAACAAAAGGAAGACTCGAAGCTCCAACCAAAGTGAGTATGAAAGACAGAGGCAAATGAATATCGAAAAAAATGCCATGAGATTTCAGGAATTGGGTTTGTCCAAGTTGGCAAATCAGTTAATTACCAAGGCCAAAGGACATCGAGGTAAGGAGAGGGACAACCATGTACATGATGAGGAGGACCAAGAATACATACCAGAGGAGAATGGTGATGATGAAGACCTCTTAAATATAGGGGAAGAGCATGCTGTCGAAGATGTCATTCTTACTTCAACTACTAATTGCATCTCTAATAAGGTTCCTTTTGTATCTTTCTCACTTGCTAGCATTTCTTAGTCTTTAAACCTGGCATATCTTAGTCTTCAAACCTAGTTTAGTCGTCTACGTAATGGTCTAAACCTTGCTTAATCTGACTTGAAAAAAAAGATGCTGGACAATTTTATGTCTTTATTATGTACTCGCATTTGGGTTTTTGGAAATATTGTAAGACATTTCCCCTTTATTTGGGTATTTGCTTAGGTTCGTAGAGTGATAACTAGAAGGCGTGCATCAATCCAAAGAAATCAACCTTCCTGTCCAGCAATGTCAATAGCTGAATTCCTAGATCAACAAAAGCAACAAGAATCAACACAATTGTTAGAGGGCTCACATTCAATGCAACATGAAGAAGGCCAGAGGTCCAATGTGGAGCATATTAGTGGATTTTAACAAGAAAATGAAGAAGAAACTAATGAAGAACCTGCAGGTCTTTTACTAGCTTCCTATTGCATGCTTATCTATTTGAGTTGCTATAAATTATTATTAGTAACTATTATTATGTCTATCTAGTTCACTTTCCCTAATCATGATTGACAGATCATGTGAAGAAACATAGAAGACCAACGTTGTTGTTCGATGTTCATGCACGTAAGTTGGAGGATCGTGTACCCATCTTCTTTAATGAGCATGGCCAGCCTATTGGACCTACTGAAAAGGCTTGTGATGAGTTCAGTAAATTTCTAGGGACGATTGCTCATGAACACTCATGGGCACCATTAATTTATACAAATTGGCATAAAGTCCCTGATAAGGATAAAATGTGGGAATATGTAAACGTAAGTACAAATTTTATGAGCTAAAAAAAAATAGATTTTTTTAGTTATCTATGAAATCTTAGTGCAGATATTCATATAATTATTCATGACATGTTAGCACAAGTATATACTGCCGCAAACTGAATGTGTGAAGAAGTGGGTATTGGAATCAATTGCTTGTGCTTGGAGGCTTTTCAAGTGTCGGCTGAAAGCTAACCATTATTATAAGTATGACAATGACGCTGAAAAATAGAAGCACCGACCTAGTAGGATACCTGATTCTCACTTCAAATTGTTGTTACAATACTGGAACACTTCTACGGCCAAGGTTCTTTTCTTTACAATTATGCATATATAATTTTGTTTTTATTTTGTATGATATTTGGCCCAAAGTACTACATCCTTGGTGATTGCTTTTGTAGAAAATCAGTGCTCAAAATTGTGAAAATCGTAGACTGCTAGACAACATGCACACTGCTGGACCTGTGAGTTTTGCAAGAATATATCAGAAGCTGGTAAGAAAGGAAATATGATATGCCTTATTTAATATTCCTCTTTATTTAATATCCGCCTTTGTAGACTGCTAGACGTGGGGAATTTTTCTGATTAGGCAGTTACATGATTTATGTCATGCGTTTTTAATTTAGGCAACTCGAGATGGTCAACCACCTTCCAAGAGGATGATGTTTGAAGAAACACGAAAAAGGAAAGATGGACGTAGTTACAAGAAGTCTTTTGATGATACACTTGATAAAATTGTAAGTGTTTAAGCCAAGTTGCCTTCTAAATATAATTCCATCAGTAACTGAACATCATGCTAAAGCACATTCTACCATTCACCTTTTACAAATGCAGGAAAAAATGAAGAAGTTAGAGGTCTTGCATGAAACAGGACTCTCCGATAGTGATACAGATCCCTTTGATAGGGTGATGGGATCTACTCAAAATGGACGTGTACAGCTGTGTGGAAGAGGTGTTTCAATGAAAAATCTAAAGGAAAAAGGACTTGAGGTGAAAAGGGATGGGAAGTCAGTGGTTGTGCCAGAACAATATGTTGATGCCATAAGGAGCAGTTTAGCAACAGAAATGCAAAAAGATTTTGAAGCTCAAAAAGAGAAACTGGCACTTGATATGAAACAAGAATTTGAAGCTCAAAAGGACAAAATGGTTGAAGACGTGATTACAAAGGCATTTGCTCGACTTCGAGAAATGTTCCCCGATATGGCGACTGACATGCTTGGACAAGCAGTTATATCTTCCACTCTTGCAGATCATTAACTTGCACCAAATCAGTAAGCAATCCCTCCCCTTTTGATTATCTCCTCCCCTAAGCTAATTTTATGACTTGAAGTTGAAAATGTTGGTATGGTGCTTGTTGTGAAAGTACCGCCTACGAATTTGTTGGACATGCTTGAGATGGGGGAAAACTGGTTTGGTTTTTGTCCTATTCAGTCACTTGTGCTTGTTATTATGCAATTTAAACCCTAGTGTGCCTATGTACTCCGAATGTATCGTATGTGGAGCTGTACTTTTCATTGTTTCTTTGTTTTAGTGTTGAACTGCACTAGTTGATATGCTCCGGGCGAGTGGCTCATAGAGTTGTGAACTCCGGCGGGTAGTCGTTGAGTTGGTTGGTTTTATTGCCGCTTTTAATTGCAGGGAATTTAATGTAAAGCTTTAAGCCTGGAAAATGGTCAATTTTAAGGGGAAACTCTGTCCTTTTTGCCCCAAAATTTAAAGAGAAATAATAACACTCCTAGTCCTACGGTTGGGGGCGTTACATGAACATGCCCCTTTTATTGCTTGCTATATTTTTCTTTCAAGCTTGGCACATGGTTGATCATATTCGAAGTTATGGTCTTTTAGTTATTTGGCAATTTTGAGAAAACTAATAATGGATCTTTATTGCTTATTTACAGGTGGACTTTTGTATTGGCAATGATCTATATATTAGGTGGACTTTTGCTTTGGCTATTATCTATTTTGTGGTATGTGATAGCTTAAAGAACCATTCATCTCATTCTAGCTTGATATGAAACTTGTTGATTTTTTCTTCTTTTGAGGTGTCTAATGCCTATTTCATTTTATATATTGTGTAGATATTTTCGTCTCATCCATTCCCTCCACAAGTAAGAGTTCTTGTTATGAAGGCTGCTATCCTCGAAGATATTTGTTTGTTTTACCACCTTTTGTTATTTGGGAAAAAATCATTGTATACGTACAATGACTCAAGGGGCGGAAAAGTTGTTGCCTCCTTTTGCTATTATTGGAAAATTAATTGTATACATATTTTTGGACTTTTGGTATATGGATGGTAATTTGAGGAATTTGGTTGATATTATTTTGGATTTCATTAATTAATGGTTCATTTATATATGTGGTGTTGATGCTTGATTAAATGTGATGTCAAACTTTCATTTACAAACCACATTTGGTGGCATGTTGTGTACACAAGTGGATTCAATGAAATTATAGATTGTACAAATTGAAGCATTTGAAAGACAGGCATCTGGTTTCTATTCTCACAAAGCGTTGCAATAGGTGAAAGATATATGTTGCTTCTTTTTTATTCAAACTGTTGCCATAAAAGAAGGATATGTTGCTATAGTATTCATTCAAAAGTGTTGCAATAGTCAGACATATGGCAACAGTTTTTTTGACTTTGTGCAACAATTACAAAAACTGTTGCCTAAGAAGCGAAAAGTGTTGCGACAGGCCTAATGCAACCTCCATTAAAGGCAACGGTTGAAAAATTGTTGCACTAGACCTGTTGCAACGCTTTCATTGGCTATCGTAACAATTTTGCCTGTTGCCAAAGCCCACTTTTGTTGTAGTGTACACTACGACCACCGTCGGTAGCTACCTCATACCGTTGACCAACTTTCTGGCGACCACCAATTGCTGGCCAAGCACCACCGATCGCCTACCTCTCTTCCTTTTCCTTGTTTTTTTGCTTGGATATAGGGTTGTTTTGAGTAGAAATTCTTTCTCTTGGACCTCAATTCTAACCCGAGAAGACCCAATACCTTAGGTTCGAGCTAGGTCACTTTTATGCTTCTTTGAGGAAAGTCTATGTCCTAACCTCCCATTCTCGCTCATTTAAATGTACTTTGGATGTTTATGAATTGTTATGTGACATTGTATTCCAAGGAGACCTTATGTGTAAAACATGAACTACAATATATGATTTTATGAATTTCTGAATGTGAAATATGGTGTTGTCATTAAAGTTGAGAAGGCCTAACCTGACACGATAACACGACCCGAACCTAACTTGAAGTTACTGAGAAAAACACGAACCCGACATGAACTGAACCTATTTCGACCCGAAGTGTCACAATTTAACCGTTTTGCTTGAAAACGTGTTATTTTCCAATTTTGAGTAAATTTGAATTATTTTCAAGGCTAATACAAAATTGACCCGTTTAAAATGAATCGCTTCGAACCTACCTATTACCCAGCTTTAGTTGTGATTGAATATTTTTACTTAAGTAGTTCATGTTTCAAAGGGGTTTTGGTAAGTTAAAAGAAGTTTCAATTGAGATGGGTTCGGTTTATTAGGAACCAAATGAACCTATTTGTAAAATACAAACACTTAAAGCAAAGATTAAGACAAGTTGGTGGGAGGGTGCCTCCTGAGTTCAACAGAGGTTTACCTTGATATAGAGACAAGTGGTTTCCCTTGGTTATAACATGCTGTTATTCGTGTTCTGATAACCTATAAGGTTGTTCGGGTTCTGATAACTTATGCAGTTGTTCGGGTTCTGATAACTTATGTAGTTGTTTAGGTTTTGGCAACCCGATAAGGTTGTTTAGCTTCTCGTAACCCATGAGGTTCTCCGAGTTCTGGCAACCCATGAGACCCTCTAGTAGGGCGCTTGCCGTTAGGTGAACTATGCTTTTGGTTTATTAAGGGTTAACAATTTAAAGTTCAAGGATCTTGAATTGGTTGGAAATCAATCATGTTTCGAGCTGTTTGAATATTTCTCTCTTTCCCCCCTAAAGTTTTGAAATGAATTTAAGTGAGTGTTTTTAGTCGGGGTGAGGTATTATTGAGCTTCATATCACTATTCAAAATGTTTGTTTTTATGTACCAAATGTTGCATGGGGATGGGCTGTGAGGGAGAGTGGAAAAAAGTTTTTAGATAAACTTTTTTTAGTATGAATAAATGTTGGACTTGTAGTTTATTGCCTTATGACAATTGGCAGTTGACTATTGAGCTAGGATTATATTTTTGGCTTATTTCAACGAATTCTCTTTTTACCTTGTATTTCTTAGTGAAATATGGTAGTGACGCCCATTAAGTTATTATTTGCTGCATTAAAAAGATTAAAGTTAGTAATAAAATAAATTAGAATTCCTTGGGCGTCACAGAGTAGTATCAGAGCTCTAGGTTTGGCCTAGTGGCTCCGATGGGATATGACACCCTGAGGAAGTCTAAAATTTAGGCATAAGAATTCACCATAGTGTGACCGTTGGGTTAGACATTAGAGTTGCATGTTCTTTTAGGTTACACTAGACACTCATGTGTCCCTTGTGTGTTTTGTAGGAGGATGAATAGTGTACAACTTTGTTTCCATCAGACGGTGATAAAGGTTCGAAAGCACTCCATTTTTGGGCATGCTATCCAGGTTCGAAAGGCTATCCACCGTAACTTAAATGACTTCTTAAATGGATGCTTAGCGAATGATGAGAATAAGGCAATTTATTTCCTTCTCATGCTATGGGAGGACCGCATCTGACACTATCGACATGACGAACTCCTTCCTCTAGAGATCCCACCAGATAATCGGGGTAGATGCTGCCCATGTGATCGCCAAAGACCTGCTATGGACTTCGATAAGTACCTGGTGCAATGAGGGTCTAGTGATGAGTTATGGGCGTCATTGGAGTTATTTGAAGAGGACCTGTTACCTCTTTTCAGCAAGGATAAAGTTGAGGACACCTCTATTAAGGAGGAAAAAGAGTTGCCACTGCACAGGAATACAATTGGTGACTCTGAGGGCAACCCTATCAAGGTCAACTCAGATACTGTAGATGGTGAACCAAATTGGGGAGCGAGGAACAGTGTTTAGTACGATTATGCTAGTGAACCTGGGGAGGATCACTACAAAAAAAAAAGGTTATGCTTCTACTCTTATTTAACCACACATGGCCAAGTGTAGCGAGAAAATAAGCTAACATGAGTGCTTGAAATTAATTATCTCCACACATAATAAGTGATGCAAAATATAACCACTCCAATAAGAATGGTTGTAACTAGCTAAGGTATATCCACGCATATTAAGCATGAAGACTTGTATCGCGTGAATAGGGAACAGTTAGCACACATATTAAGTGTGGCAGCCGTTTTTTATTTTCTTGAAATGTATTTTAAGGTAAATCACCAAATAAATGACAATTTAATTAAAAAAAAGAGAGTTTAGTCGATCACTGTGGTGAATATCAATACCATGGGAAGCAACGACCATCTCGATGAAGAAACCCAGACCTGCGAGCCCAGATTTCTGTGCCTGCGAAACCAGCCCCCAAATTCTGAAGAAGTAGATTCATAAATGGCCAGACTCTATATGCCAAGAGCTTGATCTTGTCTTCATCGACACCCATTTCTCGCCCAGGGCAAGTCTAATGTCAAAGGCCTCTTCGATCCTCCCTAGTACGAGTGTTTTCAATTCGATAAAGTCAATCTCTCTCTTTATATCTCCATGTATCTTTTTTGATGTTGATTTCTAGGTTTTAACCAATTTGGGGGTCGTCACCTTTAGGCGTTCACTGAGTGCACCAATTTTGAAAAATGCTTGGATTACATTGAAGAGTGTAACCCATTGATGGCCCTAACATTCTCGCACGCTCCTTCACCTCTGTTCACGAAACGATAGTGTTGCTGCTCCTCGGCGTTTGTCCCAGTCTCGCGCTGTTGCTGCTCGGTGTTCATTCTAGTTGGCAGCGAGGGCTCCAATGGTGTTGCTCGACGTTCGTTCTGCTCGGCCCCTTCATCCTGTGCGCTCCTTTACTTTTCATCCCCTCTAGTTTAAGAGGTTCCCACCCGATTTTGGTGTATTCTGGTTGCCGATGGCGAGGATTCCAGCAGGTTTAACTTAGGTAATTAGCCTCTTTCTCTCACTCTCAGAGCTATGTGGCATGAACTTCAAAAAAATGTTAGTATACATAGTGGAGACAAAATATTAACATTAGATTCATGTTTGTACATTCCATTGTGCGATTTAACTTCATTATTCAAAGCACACGAAGGAAGCATGACAAAGTTGTAAAGTTTGAATTTCATGGTTAGTCTACTCAGTTAAAGCACGACAGTGTTGTCACTACAGCTATCACGAGTTACACAAATACATCAAACCCAGTGTCCTGATGGGTGCTAGTTTGGTTGCTAAGAAAGCTTGTGAGTTGTGTTTAGGGGTTAGTATGTCTGTTGTTACATTGCTAAGTTTGATCATAATGCTTCGTTTTACGAACTGTTTTGCAGTATTAGTCTCATCTGTTAGCATTAGTGTTATTTATCGTTGAGTTTTGAACATAATTTATTTTAGTGTTTTGCTAAGTTCCCATTAATGCACCTTTTAAATTTCCCTCGTCGACTTTTATATTTGCATTTCATGTTAACATGGGAAATTCCTAGGTTCCCTTAGTGGCATTTTTGCTTTGGATTTTACCAAGTGCAAAATTATGGAGGATTGGGAATGTGCTTTGTGTGCAACTCCTTGGCGATCGATATGCTAGAATCTGTTCATGGTGTGTAATTTGGTGGTTAAATAAGTGTAGCGATATAAGTGGATCAACGACAAGGTGCAAGAGTTACACTAGGGTTCTATTAGGGCAACTGGAAGTCGAGATATTCTGTACTTTTAGTTGCAGTTTGTTTTGGTTTCATATCTTATATCTGTGTTCGACGATTTGTTCATGTTCTCGCTATTCTTGTTGCAAATCCAGAAATGACTTCTCATTATTGGTGTTTCTCTGTATTTATTTATAAATTACATTGCAGTTGCCAATGTTGTGAAGTTCTACAAATTTTTAATGCCAAGAGCATGCTTTAGTGATATCAAAACATAGAACTGACATTGACTGGCTTGTGGGATGGGTGCTTGCTTAGGAAAGTGATTTCTAATGCCACCTTTTAGATTCATACAGTGCATAGAGGGACTTAATATCGCACATGACTATTTTGTTCTTTACTTGCATCTCCATGTAAAATCTAAGGGGCATGGGCATTTTAGTTATTGGTTCATCAGTTAATCTAGTGTGATTATGGCAGTGGGCAGGTTGCCTTGGCAGCACATTAGCTGTTATGAAGAAATCATCAAAGTTAATTCCGGTGAGCACTCAACCAAATACGCTCCTTTCTCCGATATGCTTGATTATGCTAGTCTTCTTTCTATCATCCATGAACATCTACGATGTCTAATTCTTTTGCTCTCTTTAATTTAAAGATTCATTTAAAGCCTCAAGATTTGATCTTGTTATTTTCATCTTTTTTCTTATATTTCAATGATAGGATGAAATACTTTCTAGGGCTACATTTTTCAAATCATTAACCCAGCTTGCTTCTCCATTGTCATATAATCTTCTCACTAGTCAATTGTGATGTGAATTCTATTGATAATGATTATTGTCCATTTTCTACCTTTGTGGATAAACACACTGATGCGTCACTTCCCTGAAAAAGTTTTACCCTGGCTGAGGGGTTGAATGTATGCTGATTCTGATGAAACTGAAGTAGCATATTCTGCTGGTTGTCTAATTACCCCATATGAAGTGTCTCTGAATGGGCTATATGCTATAATTCCAGTATCAATCTTATCCGGTCAAAGCACCCCCTAAAAAAAGAAAAAAGAGAGAAGGGTAGTAACCTGAATTGCATATCCTTTATAAAATTGGTGAATGGTGATTGTGATCTTCTATAAGATAGAATCTCTGCACCCCTTTTTGAGAGGGACGAGTTTTGAATATCATTATTTACATATATATATATATATATATATATATATATATATATTTCCTTCAATCGAGTTGCTGTAAAGTTGTCCCATAAGTCCATTTATCTTAGGACTCTTTGAGTCTCTATTGCCATTTCTTCCTGCCTTCCCAATTGTTAATGTGGTTATGCCCATTCTGGTTCATTTTTTTATAAGAGTTTTGTAGTCAATTCATTCCTTGAGCATATTCAGAAACTATAATCCTGATGTATGCAGGTGATAGGTTGGGCAATGTGGTTTTTCGAGTATCTTTTTCTTAAGGGAAGTCAGGGGAAGGATGAAAGCATATTGGAGGTATTTATGCATCAAATGATTTGAACTACTGTAGGGTAATTTCGAGCGAAAAACTAAAAAGGCCGCAAGCGTACAGCTTTCATTGTAGTACTTGAGGATTGTGTCCTTGGGGACGATGGAAGAGATTTAGGTCATTGAAATTTCTAAAACTAACAATACCTAAACCTAAGGAGATACTCGATTTAGAAAATTTCAACTAAGCAATTAGTAGGACCTCAACTAAAGAAATAAGCCGGTAACAAGGAAGACTTGTAAAAAAAACCATTATAAAAGCTAAGTAATCAAACCAAGCTACTAAACGCATTCAACCAACCAAATCAAACCAAACCATTCGAACAATAAAAACCATCAAAACCTAAGTAATCAATGAAACCATTCGAACCAAATCAGCTAACTACTAAAATCAACTAAATCAACTTAACTAGTCAAATAAACTAATCAACCAACTACTAAAATCAACTAAATGACCTAAACTACTAAATCAACTAATTTAACTTAACTAAATTCAAAATATTATTCAATCAACCAAACAAACCATCATCATCATCAAACTAGCAGGTTGCAGGAAAAGAAAACTGAAAGCACAAACAAGAGTCTCAGCTAAGTCATGACCAAATATCATCAACAGAATCAGCTTTTATCAACCAACAATATCAACTCAGCAAACATTCCCGAACAATCACAGCCAAAGAACTCAACAGAACAAGTTCCCATATGAAAATCAACTATTCTAATTAATTAAACTAACTTCCAAACATAATATAATCCACTCAACCAAATCAAGCAAACTAGAAAATTGAGCAAAGGCGCGAGGGATTGTGAACGAAAGCAGAGGAACAGGACACAGACAATAATAAACAAAAGAGGGGAAAGGATTTGAATTTACCAACGGGACAACTAGAACATAGCTCCAAAACTCATTAACCATGGAGTATTTGCCATTACTGATGCATCAACAAATCAAAACAAGGGAGGAAGAGGATCAAAACGCATCACACTTGTGCCCAAAATATTGCAATTACAAGCTGAAAATCTTGAATGTCACTCCAATTTAACGAAACTAAGCCTAATTACATGAAATTGAAAGCCGAAAATAGATTGAAACACCAAAACCCTAACCGAAATTTCTGAAACCCTAATCGTGAAAATTGAAAACAAAATTAAAATTAAATCTAAAACTTAAACTAAACCTACCCTAACCCTAAAATTACCTAAAAATTTTTTCAGCTTCGATCGCGACTTTCTTTTATATATACTTGACCCCTCTTCCATTCTCAACTGTCAATTTGTGCACGCGTGGGCAGAAATTATCATGCTTTGCTAGCGTTGGAAGCGCAGATTACGAGTGGATGAGGATGGAATGGTGGTGACCCGTTGCTTGACGGTTAAAGACGATGAGCTATCGAAGAGAGAGAAAGGAGAAGATGGAAATGGGGATGAGGAATGGAAGAAGATTAAGCAGGGTCTGGGGTCGGGGTGGGCTGGATTCTTTGGTTTCCCAAAACTGAGAGGAAGGAGAGAGAAGATTAGGGGGGTATTAACTGAGTCACGCGAGCTGCACATGCCTGGGCTAGGGAGCTAAGGTCACGTGATGGGCACGCCTGGGAAGGGAATTTTGGGCTGGTTGAATTGGGTTGGTTTTCTTCTTCTTCTTTTTTTTCTCTTCAATGGCCTGAAATAGGAACTGAGCCCAGCAATCCGAATCAGCTTGAGTCAAGACGGCCCATATCCAGCATTTTTCTTGTATTTTTCGCATTTTTCCATAATTATTTTCATTTTATTCAAAACCTACAAAACGAAATAAAATCAAATAAAAACCTAAAAATAACAATTATAACGAGCATAAAACAGGTGTAAAAGTATCATAAAAATATCACGTTTTTGGCACGAACAACTACCGTGCATGCATAAATTCCTTACCTCTGGGACAAGTGGAGTACTGGCCTTACATGTCGAAGGTTATGGCTTTGAACAACATTAATTGCTGGGGTTAGTTACCCTCCCCTCTTGTTGTTTCTTTTCCTTTAGATGTTGTTACATGCCACTATTCAAGTGCAATAACATTAGATGAATAGTTTTCTTGCTAGTTCTCTAATTTATGGCTTTGGTTCTTTTAGAATGCCTCTAATGAACTCTTTAATGCGAGCTCAAGTAGCATCATGAGCATCAGCACAACATCAACGGTCCTGTCTATTGTTGTTGTTGCTTCATGCTTTCTTGTTTTGATGTCATCCTCGTTAATTGAGTTGCTGGTGGTTCTTTTTTGCATTGGGATTGTAGAGGTAAGAGTTATTATTTTCCAAATTGATTTTGGAAGGTGCATGTCTTCTACGAGTCCCATGTTTATTTCAGCATGAAGAAGTAAAAGCAATTCTAATGAAGGAAATCGATTGAATTGTTAGTAATTTATGAAAGTGAAGCAAATTTTTCTGGACTACACCAAATGCAGCTATCTTTGTTGATGAAAATTGCATCCTTCCCTGTTGCATTATTCTGGCATTATGAAACTGTCATTTCTATTACAAAGATCATGTTTAGCTATCCTATGTTCCTATTTTGTGTGATGTTGAGCCTGAATAAAACATACTAGGTGTATAGACTAGGAGTTAGCCCATTTTTGCCAGTGCTCTTCAATAGATGTTTTACTTTTTTGTTTGTATCAAATTGTCAAGTTGTAAAAAATAACTATCGGTAATTAGCTGTAGGCCTAATGGCGGGATGCTTAATTTTCACAAAATGAATAGTGTGCAATTCTTCTCTCCCGAGGTTGTGTGCGTACACAACTTAACCATTTTCAGGGCGTACAAACATGCTTGGTTGCTTCATTATCAAGGTATATTTGCATTCTTTCTTTATGCAAGACTCACTGCATGAGTCATGGCATAATGGTTTTAAAATTTTTTATCATGAAACACTAGATCCATTGGTTAACTCAGAAAAGCGTAGGACTCAGCATTTGATCTCAACAATGGTGACACCTTGTGCTCACACAAAATAACAGGTTAGAGAATCATGGCTAGCTTATGTTGGACAAATGGAAAGTATTGTATTAAATGAGAATGAGTTTGTAGCTTTTGGTAATCTTACCAAGGATACATATCTTTAATGGGTTTTGACTGTTCCTAGTTTTTGAATAATATGTAATATTCTCATACACTGAATCTAATTTTTCTACTTATTATGGAATATACTATCAACTTGCTTTGTGTTTTTAAAGGGCTAAAGATGGCTTCTATGACAATAGAAGCAATTCGTTATTCCTCCCTGAGAACATGTTTTCTAGGTGTAATGGATTTCTTTTTATTGTAACTTGGTGTTTAACCATGCTATATTCCAGGTGGTCCAAATCCTTTGTTGAGTACTATGTGAAAGTGCCTCTTCTTGGTGTTGTCTCTTACCTAGCCTACTCTTGTCGTGTCCCCATTCTGCATCACATTTGTGGTCCTTTGGGGAGTTTATCGAGATTGACACATTAGATGGATAGGTTATAACATACTAGTATGATAAGATTTGTCTTGTATATCTCTTGTGCATCTCAAAATGTGTTGCTTCTGTTATAGCTTATGTGAAACATTAAAACTGTGCTGGTTTGGTGACTTAGGGAGATAATCACAGTTGCTCAGAATGTTCAAATCCCAAACCTGAAGGTGATATCTTGTATCAAAAATCATAATGTTCCTCTTGGTTTATCATCGTTTTATTTTATGCAAGTATATGGGCGAGTAATCAACCATGGTGAGGGTTCTGGTGATGTATATATTTTGTTATGTGGATTAGGGGGGTATAGTTCTTTTAGTTGTTTGATTTCTTGGATTTATTCATGGTAATGGGTTGGTTTTGTGTTGGATACTCCAGGCGTGTGGCCAGTTGAGTTGATTTGTTCCGCCATGTGGCCGCTGAGATTGTGAATAGTTTTTTATTGTATTCATTACATGTTGTAAAAGGAAAATAGCCAAGTTTTAGGCAGAACACTATCGAATTTTTTTTAAAATTAGGGAATTTAATAAAAAGACAAAGCTAAGGGTAAGGATCTTACATAATGTTTATAGAACGGGAGTTCCTAGTTATGAAGGCTAATAGATATTGCTTCTTGCATTCTTTTTAGAAGTCATTTTCTATTAGTGGCATTGTTTGTTGTAGTTAACTCTAATGTATGGGTTTGGTGATTTCAGATTGAAACCAAGGGTTGCATGCCACAAAATTGGATATCATGTTTGGGTTCGTGAAGTGTTCACTTGGAATTATGGAGTTCTCTATACTATCTTATTCGTTCTCTTTAACTTCATTCTTATATGTCTGTATTTCACACAAATTTATGTAGTGGGTACACACTTTGTAGGCATGTTGAATTCAATTTCGTACTTTTCATTATGAGGTTGAACACTAGTTATTTTTTTAACTTAATTAATTACACTTTGTTTATGGTGATAAAGTTGACGTAATTTTTGTATCATTAACATTATGATCAAATATATATTTTCTCTCTCTATCTATCTTCCTCTACCTCACCCCCTTCTGTCTCTCTGTGTGTGTATGTGTGTATATGTGTGTGTGTGTGTGTATATATATATATATATATATATATATATATAATGCGTTAGAGAATATAAATTATTTGCATTTTTTTTAATATAATGACTTTTCATTTCTTTTATATAAAAATTTTCCCACCAAAATTAGTTATCTGCTTAAAGCATTTGAAAGTTGGTTGTCAAATGTATAATGCAACACTTATAAGCGAGGAAATGGCGAAAAAGATTTTTCTCCTCAAGCTTACTCTGGCCACCAATACAATCGAGGGGAATCTACCTACACCTATAAGCATGGTAGATGGCGTAGTCTTCCACGGCTACAAGTATGGGTGCTACACTATTGGCCATGCTTATTAAGCGTGGTGAATTTTTCTCTACTGATACCCTTTGCACACTTACCTTAAGCATGACAAATATGCCTTGCCATGGATATAAGTATGGAAGGAGGTAAATTTAAGCATGGTAGATGCAACATTTCTTGTAGTGGATGACTCTGATCCTCTCAATGAGTCTGACAAAGAATCGCATTAGGAATTAAGAGGAGCCAAAAAGGGACTCTGACAAGGACTCAAACTTTGAAGAGGAAGACCCTTTAGAAGAATCCGAAGCTGAGGAACAAGAATGCACTTAGGAGTAGTGACCCTAAGGAAGAAGAGCTTAAAGAAGAGGAAACTACAAGGGAACAATCATTAAAATCACTTGCATCCAGCTCAACTGCAGCTTTCTTAAGTCACATAGTGTCTACAGAGGGAATGTTAGTTGACTAACAAAAGATAGACATAATTACCTAATGGTTTACACCAAAAAAGCTAATGAGGTGTGAAGTTGCCTAAGGCTGGTAGGGTATTATTGGAGATTTCTTCAAGATTTCTCAAAGATAACAATGCCCTAACCAATTTGACTAGGAAAACGGGGAAATATTCGTGGACAGAAAGACGTGAGCAAGCATTCCAAGAACTCAACAAGAGAATTACGTCTGCCCCCATATTGACCCTACCATCTGGAATTGAAGGGTTTGTGGTATATAGTGATGTATCTCATAATGATTAGGGGTGTGTATTGATGCAAGATAGACATGTTATAGCATATGCAGCTGAATCACTGAGGAGCCACAAGAAGAATTACCAAGGCCATGACCTAGAATTGGTAGTCATGGTCTTTGCTGCAAAATTTGGAGGCATTACTTGTATGGAGTGCATTGTGACATCTTCACTGACCATCAAAGTCTCAAGTACCTATTCTCTCAAAAGGACTTGAACTTGAGGTGGACAAAGTGGCTAGAATATCTCAAGGACTGCAATGTCCCAATCCAATATCATCTTGAAAGGACAAACATAGTCACCAATGCTTTAAGCCATAGACCATACCTTACCCTTACCTCCATGACTGTTTTAGATAGGGGCCAAATTCAAATGGCTTCCACCTTGCTTTCATCTACTTGGATCCCCTTGGTTGAAACCACATAACCAAGTGTGTTGTGGAGTGAAAAACGCACACTTCTATATCTTGGCATAGGGTTTCTTCCCCCTCAGAACCTCAAAAAACTTGTCTCCAATACTTCTTGTGATCTCTCTCATTTCAGGTGTAAATTGGAATATCATCAATGTATATGACAACGAAGTGACCAATGAAAGGTTTAACCACCCCATTCATCAATCTCATAAAAGTACTAGGGACATTTGACAAACCAAATGGCATTACAAGCCATTCATACAACCCTTTTTTTTAAAGGCTATTTTCCACTCATGTTCATCCCTCATTCTAATATGATAGTATCCACTTCTCAAATCAATTATGAAAAACACTTTAGCACCATGTGATTCATTAAGCATGTCATCAAGCCTAGGAATAGGATACCTATAGTTGACTATGCTGTTGTCGATGGCACGATTGTCTATACCCATTCTCATAGTTCCATCCTTCTTAGGGACAAGTAAGGCTGGAATAGAACAAGGGCTCACACTCTTCCTAATGTACCCTTTATCAATGAGCTCTTGAACCTACCTTTGGAGTTTCTTAATCTCGGTGGGATTTCACCTATAGGATGTCTTGTTAGGTAGTGAAGCTCCAGGCAGTAAGTTAATGTGAAGCTTAATGCCTGTAACTGGAGGTAATCATGGTGGTAAACCTCTAGGAAAGACATCCCCAAACTCTTGTACAAGAGGCTAAGCTAAAGGATATAAAGGTGTCTCTTCCTCTCTATTTTCCAATAGAAGTAAGGCATAAACTATTTCACCATTGCCTATCGAACTCTCAACCTATGTTTTACTCAAAAATAAGGCTTTCTCATTTGTGTTCCCTCCCCATCTATTTTAATACTAGGTTGGACTTGACTATGAAGTAAAGGAGTGAAAACATAGCTACGAACTTCAACCTTAAAAGAGTAGGCGTTGGTCTTTCCATGATGAATCGTATTTTTATCAAACTGTCAAGGCCTACTAAGTAACATATGACAAGCATCCATAGCTAAAACATTACTAAGAACCTCATCTTTAAAATTACCAATGGAGTAAGCAATTAAGGCCTGTTTAGTCATGTGTATTTCATTCCCTTTTTAAGCCACTGAAGTGAGTAAGGTCGGGGATGTTGGACAGTAGGTAGCTTAAGCTTATCAATTAAATGGATGGAAACAACACTAGTGCAATTGCCCCTATCAATAATCAAACTGCATACCTTGCCTTCAATAGTATATCATGAGTGAAAGATGTGTTCTCTATGGTTTTCCTCCCGAGAACCCTCAATGGTATGTAAGAACCTTTTCAGCTCAGGTATTTCTCCCATCAAGAGCCAGGACAGTAGTCTGCTCCTCCATTTCTTCATCCTCCTCAGTTGTTTCCAAGCCAATTTGATCAATTTGTTCTATTTGTTTGATAGTGAGTGCTCTTCTATTTGGGCAGTCAACTTAGAAATGGCCATACCCTTGGCATTTGAAACATCTATTACCATCAAGCTTCTTAGGGAACTCTTTGATAATCCCTGTACCTTTTTCCTTGCTTTTATCCTCTTTGGTTGTAGCCTCAGACTTAGGATGAGCAAAGGATTTGGTTTATGTGGTTGGCCGGGAATAAGAACCAGAGAAAGGCCTTTTGTTCTTAAAATGTTTCTCAACTTTAATGGCCAGTTTACACACATCGTCAAAGGACCAGTGAGCTTGCAACTTAACCTTTTCAACAATGCTAGGATCAAGTCCCCTTAGAAACGTAGGCATAGTGTGTTCAGGTTCTTCTTCTAAGCTACTCTGGATTTAGAGTTGCTTAAACTCTCTTATGTCTTATTCCACCGTCATACATCCATGGCTTAAGTAGGTGACCTTTAGGTAAAGATCATGCTTATAATTATTAGGGAGAAACCATTTATACATCAATTTCTTTAGCTTGGACCAAGTTCTAATATGAGACTTGTCTTCCTTCTTTCATTACCTATTGGTGTTTTCATACAAGAGAGAGGTATATTTCTTGAGTTCAAGAACAACAATCTTCAAGGCCTTCTCCTCATAATACTCTTTGATTTCAAAGAATCTCTCTAAGGATTGAACCCACTCAAGGTAGAGATTTGGGTTCAGATTGCCTTCAAAGTCAAGAGGGTCAAATTTCATGTCCCTCAAGTCATTAATGGGTTATCTAAGAGGCCTCCTTCTCCTCCTTAAATACTCATCATCCTGGAAAGAAGATGACTAAGTAGAAGGGGAATTTTCTCTTTGAGAGCCACAGTTTCTTCTCCTTCCTCCTTGAGGATCATCTCTTGATGGTTATGGTGGCAACCTTTGTGGATAAGGTTTGGAGGTTCTATTAGAGTTGGTGTACAACATTTCCTCTACCCAACTCACAGGCTTGTTCATAACTAAGCCCTCTAGGGACCGTATATATGAGAACATTGCTTTCTTTCTCCCCAGACATGGATAGTTCTAGTTCTGGGTTGTTGTTATGGTGCTTGGTTCTTTTGTAGTTGGAAGTGTTTTAGGCTGAGTAGGGTTCTTTGTAGTTTAGGAATCTTGGAAATATAATAGAATCAAATTGCTAACCAATGAAACAATAAGTAAACACTCACCAGGTTATACTCTAATACCACTTTTGACGCATGAACTTAAGCAAAACTCAAGCAATGTATTTTACACTCTAGGCAATGTGCTTGATTTAAGAGCAACAATAGAGGCACAAAAGAAATAGGGGATATGAATGGGATAAAAGCTTAGCCACCACCCAAGCTAACAAGGATTCCACCCTCCAAACTCTAAAGGCAACGCCACTAAGTTCAGATTAAAGGAAACAACTCAGTTTAATAATCCAAACAGATTGATTAAGTGAGATTTAAGAGAATGTGTGTGGAACAAGAAGAAAAGCTTTTCATTCATGGAAGTCTTATTACAACAAGGTATCGAGGGGCATATATACACGTCCATCCTTGTAGCCATGCAAACAAGCATATTCCTAACTAATTAGGAAATCTTTAATCAAGCTTATCCTAACCAGATCACAAAGTAAACTTAGTAAGTAGGACTCGTAAAGATGGCTGCTGCACCATAGGGAGTACATACAATTTTGGGCTAGTATCAAGCTTCAACATCTTTACTTAACTCTAATCAAGCCACTTACACGTGGGAAATACAAAAAATTGTTGCTGCAGCTGTCCACTTTTCTGCTATCAAATCATATTGCAAGTGGAACTCAATCTCCCTTCCAAGTGACCAACCTGCCTTACAAAGTTGCAAAAGGCCCAATGATGATGTTCTTTGTCACACAAGGTTCGAAGGAAGTGAGTAGGCAGGTCAGAAAACCCTCACTAATAAAGAAGGTGAATGCAAAGTCAAATTAGTTCAATTAAGCCTAATTAACTCAGTTTAGCAATGAAAAACATCGAGTTGGCTCTTCAACCTATACATGATTTAGAATTGATTTTACTATGTGGTTGGGTTCCTTAGGATATTGATAAACACCCCAAAAAGAAAAATCAGCCTAAATTATGATTAGGTAATAGAATAAGTCAAAAACTGAAAATGAGTCAGATTAGAGCCCAAACTGCAACGGGCAACTGAGTGTCACTGAACCCCTATGAAGAACTTCGCTTGCCCTTGATTTCTCTACATGGTTTTGCGCCTTAGGATTTTGGTTATCATATGAACAAAAATATTGGTCCTACATCAGGTTTTAGGTGGTGGTTGCACCAAATCTTCCAAGACAGGTAGAACAGAACCTCTCCTGCATACCTGTTTGGACCAATGCAGCAAAATGCCCAATACTTAGGCCAAAACTGACTGTTTCATGCAAAA
>JACYFF010003369.1:18599393-18634063 GCA_017589665.1 Selenicereus undatus
ATTCAGAGTGTCCGCTCTGTCTTCTTTCAACTATGAAGCATTATTGTGTTGATTAAAAACTCTGTGATGAATTATTACTTTCGTGATGCTAGTCTCTTGGTATAATGTTGTGGGTACTAGTGTATTTACATTTCAGAGGTTTCTTTTTTTAATAATAAAATTATCTGTATTCTTATAATAATAAATAGTCATCGTTAATAGTGGACTAATTAGAATTTTAACCTTCTAATCTTTAACTAGCACTAAGCAATCCATGTGATGCATGGGTTAACTATTATTTTTTATTTTCTTAATCCAAATCATTAGATATACTACGACATTTGACATATTAAGTAATTTTCTATTAGTAAATTAAGTCTATGCAAAGACAATGGTGTACGTCTTTGAACATACTCTAATGTTGAATTGTTTCATCTTATTGTACCTCACTTTGACAAGATATTAAATGCATCATGATTTTCAAAATGAATGGTCCTCTAGTTTTAACAATTTGGTTGCATAGTATTTTTTAAACTCAATAGTAAGTATTATTTATCTAGAAGCTTTAAAAGACATAACTATCAATAGGAAAGAATAACTATAATTGTCACATTGGCAAATTTGAGAGAATGCTGTGTGATGACTACCAAATGAAAGAGATAATTTTCAAGGAAAAATAAAGCGATGAGCAACATTTTTCCTATATTCATGCATTTGTTTCTAAATGATGCAATAGTTCATGTCAAAAATTTATTATATTTTCAAAAATATTAGTATATTAATTAAATAAAAAAGTATATGGCAATAAAAGGCTTGATGACTTCTTTTGTATAACAATCTCATCAATACATTTATTATTTACTGCGGTGATTGATGTTAGAAATAATTTTCACCAAAATTACGTTTCTGATTGAATTTTGTAGTGTTAGAATTTGCAAATATGTAAGTCCTAGGCATTTTATCTTAATGTATCTATATTATCTATGTTGTGGCAGTCGTTTCTTGATTTTTGCTTTATATTGTTACCCTAATAAAAAGAAAAAGAGTTTTAGCTATTTTTTGGGTGGGGTAGAAGAGGAGCGAACCCCAAAAAGTATTTTATTCATTCATAATGGATCTTGGGAACTTAATCCATAGAATATCTACAAAAAGAAATTCAAAGACTTCCCTAGGAGGGTCATTGAACAAGATGAAGTCACAACTAAGATTAGCTCCTATATTAGCAATATGTGTCTGCTATTCTGTTTGCCTCTCAATAGCAATGCGCAATCACCACTTGTCAATCCAGTCAATTGATCAAACCTTTACACTTATGGCAAATAGCTTCATTGATGGGCATTACTCATCCCTACCACAAAGAGAGAATTGACATTTAGAGTCTTTCTACCTTGTCATCAAATGTAGAATTTCTTAGATTATGATCAGTTTAGCACTAATTTGACACTTAGGGACAAAGGTTACATGGGTCGTTGAGATAACCTAAGGCAAAATCCATGTCAATCTTTCCACTATGACCTCTATGATCATTTTGTATGCCACATTATAGAGATTAATAGGTTGAAATCGTGTAATGAGTTAATGGTTGTCAACCTTAGGTATAAGGCTTAAAAAGGTTTGGTTCAAAGGGTCAGTCATGGCTTGGCCTTTTAGGACCTCCAACACTATTTACACGACATTATCTCCGACCAAGCTCCAATAACGTTGGAAAAACAAAGCTTAAAATCCATCCAGGCTCAAAGCTTTCTGTAGACTTAAAAGTTTAAGGGCATTCCACACTTCTTTTGAGTTGAAGGACTTATTCAAACTCCTACACTGCTCCCTTATAATACTAGGAAAGGATTGGCCTGATAAACTTATGAGATTTGAGCATGAAGCATCCTCAATGAATAAGTCCTCATAAAAGCTCATCGACAAAGCCTTTACCTCCTCTAGTTTATGATCCAAATGCCAGAATTGTCCTGAAGCCCTTCTTTTAGTAATTGTACTTATATAGAAAAAGTGGGTGTTGCGATCCCCATCTCTAATTCATTCCATCCTTGACTCTTGGAACCAAGATAGTTCTATTTGATTAAGTACATCGTCTAGTTGACCACATAACTTCCTTTCCAGCTTCAGCAGATAACATGGCCCTCCCTCAGAAAGTGCTTTTGCAATCCTTCAATCCTCCCCTATATCTTCCTTTTTTCTCAGAACAAATTAAACTTGAAAAGAATTGATACTTCGGATCATGGATTTTTCTGAGGTAAGCTACCGTTCGATATTCCCATGCTTTCATGATGGCATCACCTAAAGGGACTGACTTGCTACGAATCTAACACCACCAATTCCGAATCTATCAGAAAAGAAGACCATAGTACTCTAAGATTTCCAAATGTTATAGGAATAATGATTGTAGTAATTGATTCATGCTCTATACCAATCCTTAAACCATTTTTGTAAACATAGACACTTATTTATGCTTGAATATCATAACGATACCTTAAGTGATTCATTTATAATTCTAGGCTTAATCTTTGTGCAATTAGCTAGGCATAAAAAAGACAACAACCTAAAGCGTGATCTACATTTTGTATGAAATTCCAAAATGTCAATATGAATTCTACTAGAGAGAGAGACTTATTCTAGTGGTGTACGAGAATTTCGAGTGTAAAATAAATGCCTCAAGTATACAACTATCATCGTAGTACTTGGGGGTCGTCTCCTCAACGACGATGGAAGAGATTAAGGTCACTAAATACGAAATTAAACTAATTTAACATCATTCTAAACTAATTAAACAATAAACAAATAAAACGATATATTACAACTATTCACAGGATTTCATTAGCCCCAATTAGCTTCAAATTAAGATAAACCAAACTTAAATGTAACTAATCACGTTATTAAATAATCGAGATAAAAAAACAAAGCGATCAAATGACTAAAGAGAGCAAGAATGAAGGTATAGCAAATGAAACAAGTAACCTATGACCATTAGCAGCGGTGCCTCGCGTGTAAACACGTGGGGCACGCGTGTGACTTGCATGGCAAAGGAGAGCTGGCAGTGGGAGGAAAACGCGTGTGACACGTGGGGCAGCACGCCTGTGCGTGTCTCCCCACTTGTCACTGTTCATGTTTTTAAAATTTTTGTTTTGTTTTGTTTCGTTTTTTTTTTTGAAGTAAGTATATAATTTTCAAAATGATTTAAAAAATAGGTTGTGTGTTATAAGATGGGTCAATGATAAATATTTTTCTTGGATGATTAAAATTGAGTTTCATTTGTTGGAGAAGTTATGGAATGCAAGTTCCAAAATTATGGAACTTTTAGTGACGTGGCATGCTAGAGTTCCAAAGTCTGGAACTCCATTGGGAATGCTCTAAACTTAGAACCCCTGGGGCAACATCTGTAAACTAAAATCCAGCAGCATACAGCGTCGGCATTGTACAGTCCAAGAAAACATACCAGGTAGAACAAAGCACTGAAGAGGCAGCAGGGCAACATGAATCCATGGCTGTCCTAGCACACAGCTCGACCCAGGAGCAATATTCGACCCAATCCCCCATCAAAACAGCAAACCAAGTTCATTTCTTAATTCACCATAGTTGATCTATCACAAAACAAAGAAGAAGGGGAGGAGAGGAAACTTGATTTCAGCCATCCATTAACCCAGAAAATCAGAAACAAGCTTCAAGCTCGTCCAAAAATGGAAGACTCGCCATTAACATGGTTTCGAGCAGAACAGAACTGAGGACCGAAACAGGGGAGGGAAGAAATTTGCAAATTATCAAAAGTAAACCTGAAATTCATTCAATATCACGCTGAAAATCATCCAAGACTACTCCAAATTAACAAACCAAAATCTAATTTACATGAAATTGAAAGCTGGAAACAGATCCCAAATCGAAATAGATGAACCGAAAATAAAAACCCTAAATTAATGACTGAAATTAAAGCTATCAAGAACCCTAAAATTAAACCTAAAAATGTAAAATAAACCTAAAACCTCGAACGATACATCCTTGGTTCGATTTATACTCAACCCATTCATTCTCGTACCTTTATTCACAGATGCCGTGAACGGTCACGATGATGGTGTGCTAGCTAAAGCTGCGTGGGATTTAGTGTGGTGGATGAGGATGAAGGAGATGGTGGTGATGGCGATGAGTGGTTATGGAGAGAGATGGTGGTGATCGTGTTTGATGGTTGAAGGAGAAGAAGACATAACGAAGTACGGGAGGAAGTCAAGGTCTGTGGTTCCTGAAGATCGAGAGAGAGGAGAGAGAAAGTGAGGAGATAAGTGGGAGGGTAGGCACGTGTTGGTCACGTATGGGGGGGGGGGGGGTTGGAGTTTTGAGGATTTTATTTATTTTCCCTGTTTTTCTTTCTTTTGGGTTAATGGATAAAAGGGGTTGGGCTTGAATTAGCATGACCCAATTCTTCATTTTCAGTATCTCTTTATTTTTTTTCCTACATTGTTCCCAAATTATTCAATACTTAAAAACAAAACAAAATCAAATAAAAATCTAAAAATAGCAATTATTTTGAGCATAAATTAAGCATAAATGTATTGTATAAATAGCATATTTTTGGCGCAAACAAGTAATAATGCTATGTCATTTTGGATTTTCTACTTTTCAATAGGAGTTTTGCTCTTATGATCACCATTAGCAAGCTCATGACTTAAATTATTTGCCAAAAAATTATTTGATCCTTCTATATATTTACTATAAGAAGCAAATTAGTTAGGCCATAATTGTCAATATAGGAGTCGCCCTTATGCTTGCATATTTGATAAATTCCTTGTTTACAAAACCGAGTATGTCTTTATAATATGTTTGAATAAGAAAACATTTTGGGTTAAAAAGATTAACAATTTTTCAACTCCCATTGTGACTGCAAGGATTTCTTCTTCCGCAATACGCTAGTTGTTTTCTACTTTATTAGTTCCACTACAATATTTGCAGAGTTTCTCTTCTTGTCTGACTTTGAATATTGTACTCTAGTGGTCATTGCTAGAATCATATCAAGAATCAAATCATCTTTTTCAATAGCCAGATCATGAACAGGAAGATTTTTGCAAATCTTTTTAAAATTTTAAACAATCTTTGAATCACTAGAGGTCTATGTCTAACTTACTTCTTTCTTGAGAATCTCCTGCAATGGTTTTCTTAATTTAGCTAACTTTTTAATGAAATTTGAAGCATATATAAGAGATATGAGAAACCATTCTAGTTGCTTCCTATTTTCAATCTTCTTAGAAAAATTTTCTATTTTTTTTCCAAAATATGCTTTTATAGAGTGATTTCTCTAGTTTTCCTTCCTAGTCCTAAAAACTCTGGTTTTTGTTCTATATAAATGCACTTATTTTTACCAAGGATGATGCCAAAGTTACTACATCTTTGGGTGACTAATAATTCATATTTTATATATAATTTTCTCATTCATTTCACCTATTTTTATGTCTTTCAAATATATTTTTATCAGT
The DNA here is from genome assembly GCA_017589665.1 of Selenicereus undatus. Taxonomy (NCBI): domain Eukaryota; kingdom Viridiplantae; phylum Streptophyta; class Magnoliopsida; order Caryophyllales; family Cactaceae; genus Selenicereus; species Selenicereus undatus. The sequence goes on from JACYFF010003369.1 coordinate 18,604,838, forward strand.
AAATAATGCATATTTTGTGTGATTTTTAGGTAGAAACAAAATAGATAAATTTGGGCACAGAATTGATAAATTCGATTCAGTTTTTGCCAAGCTCAAACGAAATTGATGCCCAAATTGCACAAGACCTAACATAGAGTCAAGCCCAGGCTCATTCGAACGAAAGCCAGCCCAGCAAAAACAAAGAAGAAAAAAAAGGAATATTAGAATTGCCCAACAGCAAGCTCCGCCTGGGCTGACACTCGGCCTAGGTCGCGACCTAACCTCCACCGCGGCCCAATGGTGTAGCCAGACCCTCTGTCACCCAACCTACTTGCTTCCCTCTCCTTCTCTTTCTCTTGCCTGTGTGGGCCAATTTTATAGCCCATCCATGCTCCTTACCCTACCTCCACCCCTCTTCTCTCACTCCCTCATAGCACTGTGTGGGCTTGCTGCTCCATAGCCTAGCGGCCCGCTCCCAATTCAACTCTCCCATAGCTTCACTTCTGCCAAGTGTTTCATTTTCCACTTGGGCCAATTGTTTACCTAGTCAAAGTAGTTAATCAAAATTCATTTTTAGCTTAAGACTAACCTTTTCTTATGCAATATAACAGCTAGGAGTTAATTGAAATTAATTTTCATTAATTGTTGGGCACCACAAGGGGTTGGATTTCCAGTATAAAAATGGGTCAAGGTTAGGAAAAAATTCATTCATTCATCCACTCACTTACCCAAGCATCTTCTCATTCTCATCTTCCTTCTATCATTTTGTGTAGAGAGAGTTTTTGTAAGATAAAATCATTTGGTTGAGGGATTTAAAAAATATGCTTGAAAATTATCTATTTTTCTCTTCTCTTCTCATCTCATTTGTGAGTCACATTTGAGAGCTTACAGTTAATTTTATCATTTTGTGTAATTGGGTACTAAGGTTTGGGCATAGGAAGTAAAATATACCAACTTCAATGGTGTTTTTGCTAGCTATGGCCGGCTAAAATACTCTTCTAGCATTAGGATGGATCTCTGATAATAATATTGGTTTTGCTAATTTGTTATGGGGTTATTCTTGTCTCTTTCATTGCATAATTTGAGTTTTTACTTGATCTTAACCTATTTATGCATCTTAATACTATTGTTTCATCATACTGATTACGATAGTTTAACTTGCTATCTCAAATGAATGTTAAACCTTGTAGGCTGATATGATGATTATGTAATTGGACTTAAAATTATAATTACTAAATGGATTAATTTATACTACAAATTAGATGAGTTATGTCTAAAAAGAATGATTCATACTAAATCACTAGATAAATAATCTCAGTTGATAGTTATGGTCATATTTTTAATTTATGACCTAATGCTTATAGCTTAGGTTGAATAAGAGACAAATTGAATCCTCATTTGAATTGATAAATCAATATTTGCATCAATGGTGAAATCCAAAGTTCTGGATCTTTTCGTATTTGACTTCTCTGCACTTTCTTGACTCATTTACTCTTCATTTGTTCTGTTAATTCATGTCAATAATCGAACTCCTCAATTGAACTATTCTTTATAAACGGAAAGGCTAAATTTAAAATCACTATTATTCCTCGTTGGATCGACACCCTTTTACTCGCTAGTCTATAATTAACCTTGTGCACTTACAAGTAAAAAGAGTTTTAAAACTAAACATATAATCCACATTAAGTTTTTGGCACTGTTGTCGGGAACCGATAGTGATTTTTGAATTTTCTCTTTCGTTTATTCTTTTTATTTATTTTTTTTTCCCCTATTCTCTGCTAATGTAACAATTTTATTTATTTATTCTCCACCCCCTTCTCTTTTATTTTTGTTGTTTCATTTCTCCTTTATTCCCCCTCCCTCCTAATATACCAATTTTTTTTTGCTCTTCCCTTTCCCTTCTAATCTAACTATTTTCCCTAGCACTTCTAATATAGTCTAATCTAACTCTTTTATTTTTATTATTTTGTTTATTTCATCTAATCTAACAATCCTCCTCCCTTTTATTTCATTTATTCTATTTTTATTTTGTTTTGTTTTGTTTTGTTTTCTTCTTTCCCCTTCCCTTGGATCTTTCTTTGATTTGTTTTTTTTTCCTTCTTATCCCTATCTTCTCTTTTCTTCTTATTTTTTTTGGTGGTTATTGTGGTGGTGATTTCATTATATTCTCTTGACTACTTGTGGGTATATGCATTGTAGACGTTCTTTGTCCTTAGATCTCATAGAATATAATCCTAAAATTGAAAGTTGTCTTCATCAAATAAGAGCTAAGAAATGTGAATCTAAAAAAATAGATGGCCGAAGAATAAACCCCACCACCTACGTAACTTAATAAGTCTTTTACTCCCACCAGTTATGATTGACCAACAAGAACAGGTATGCCCATTGTTAAGGGGCCATTTGAGATTAAACATTCTCTTATTCAAATGCTCCCGTCATTTTATGGGCTAGAGTTTGAAAATCCGTTCAAGTATGTTGATGCATTTTTAGAGATTTGTTCCACTGTGTTTTTGAACAATATCTCTATTGATACTCTTCGCTTATAGCTTTTTCCTTTTTCTTTGAAAGATACAGCTAAATCTTAGTTGGACACTAAGACCAATATCACCACATGGGATCAATTGCAAAAGGAATTCTTAACAAAGTTTTTCCATATTGGTAAACTAACTATCTTAAGACATACCATAACCACTTTCTCATAAAATAAAAATGAACAATTGCCTGAAAGCTGGGAATGGTTTAAAGAGTTGTTGTGAAGTTGTCCTCACCATGAGGTACTTATGTGGCAACTTGTTCAGAGTTTTGACTTTGGCTTGGATGAGCACAATATGCAAATGGTTCATGCATCTTGTGGTGGTAGTTTCTTGTACAAAACTCCCGAAGAAGCAAGGGAATTGTTTGAATGTTTAACTAAAAATTCACATTTGCATGCTACTTCCTCACATTCTGATTTGCCTAGGCAGCTAGGAAGTAAATGGGGGATTTATGAGGTTTCACATTTAATTGACCTTTCTAGTAAAGTTGATGCTTTAGCTAAGAAATTCGATCAATTGTTGTGCATGAAAAAAGTGTCTAGTGCCCCTTCTATGCAAGATGTGTGTTCAATTTGTACAAATCTCATGTATGCTTCTATTGACTATCCTTGTATTGGTAAGTTTGACTGTGTGACTGAACAAGTAAATGCTGCCCAAGGATTTCCTCCATCCAATAATCCTTATTCTAATACCTATAATCATGGTTGGAGGAATCATCCTAATTTTTCATGGAGGTCCCAAAATTTTGAGAATCCTAAGGCCCAGTCCAGCATACTTACCCCTCCTGGTTTCCAAAACCAGATATATGCTCCTCCATCTTCCCATCAAGCTCCATCTAGGAGCTCTGATATGGATAAGGTAATTTCTGCTCTTGGCACCTTGACTTCTATTGTGCAAAATGTCGATTCAAAGGTCCAAGGAATAGAGTCTAAAATGCATATTGTTAACTTTAACTCCCAATCTATAGCTAAGTCAGAAACCTAACTTGGGCAACTAGCCATAGCTATAGGTAAACGAGAAGAAGAAAAACTTCTAAGTCATCTCATACAAAACCCCAAAGGCCAAGGTTTTTAGGAGTGGTAAAGAAGTAGATAACAAGGCGAATGAGAAGAACATGATAAAGAGGAATGACCTATGACCATAGAGAGCGACGTTGAATCTGAAATGGAAAATGACCCATCTCCTTCTCCTGTTGTATATGACCCCACTATGACATATAAGGCAAGGGTTTTTTACCCTCAATCTTTGGATACACCATTCCCTTCCAAGAAATACAAGCAAAGAGATGATATCTTAGAGACTTTTAAGCAAGTTGAGGTTAGTCTTCCCCTCTTGGAAGCAATTAGATAGATCCTAGCCAATACAAAGTTCCTTAAAGACACGTGCACTTTTAAAAGGAAATCTAAAAATGACAAGTCTAAAAAGGCTCTTCTAAGTGAATAAGTAAGTTCGATTTTGAAATGCAACACTCCACCTAAGTTCAAAGATCCTGACGTCCCTACAATTTCATGTTTTATTGGCAATCGCAAAATTGAGAGGGCACTCTTGGATTTGGGTTCTAGTGTTAATTTGATACCTTGTTCTGTTAACTTAGAGTTGGGATTAGGTGAACTAAAACCTTTCAACTGTACCATTCAACTTGCTAATAGGTCAGTTAGGACTCCCACGGGGCGAATAGATGATGTCTTGGTCCAAATTGATAAAACATTCTTTCCTATTGATTTTGTTGTGTTGGACATGGGCCCCGGTCATGCTTCTAAGTAGATCCCTCTTATTTTATGACGTCCCTTCCCACCCACAGCTAATGCCACCATTAACTATAGGTTCGGAGTGATAGATGCCTCGGTCATGAACATGAGGTTAGGCTTTTAACGGTTCTTCTTAACCAGAGTTTAAAGATGAATCTGAATGCTTCTTTATTGATGTGATTAATGAAATGATTAAAGAAATTTTACTTGCTATTCTGAGCAGTGGTCCCTTGGGAATATATCTTTCCCACGGGGATTTAAGATTGTTTGATTTAGGAAGTACAGTAGAAAAAATGGATTCTAATCTAGATTTCACTCCTTATCTTGAGTCCTCCTCTTGGGTGTCTACTTATGAACCTCTACCCCCTTTGGCTAGTTCTCCTATGCCACATTCTATTGTGTCTCCACCCAAACATGAGTTGAACCCTCTCCCCGATTCACTCAATTGTGTGTTTCTAGGCCCTAAAGAGACCCTACCTGTAAGTATATCTTCTCTTTTATTTTGTGATCAAGAGGAAGAGTTGATTTGTGTTTTGTCTAATCATAAGGGTGTTATTGGCTGGTCAGTTGCTGATTTAAAAGGGATTAGTCCCACTATTTGCATGCACAAAATTCATTTAGAGGATGATGCTAAACTTATTAGGCAAATGCAACATAGACTAAACGCACACATGAAAGAAGTTGTCCAGAAAGAGGTGGTAAAGCTTTTAGATGCAGACATTTTCAATGGGTCAGTCCAGTTCAAGTGGTCCATAAGAAATCTTATATAACTGTGATAAAGAATAATGGAGGTGAACTAATTCTTATGAGACAAACCATGGGGTGAAGGCTGTGTACTGATTACAAAAAGCTGAATTCTATTACTAAAAATGATCATTTTCCCCTCCCATTTGTTGATCAAATTTTAGAAAAATTCGCTAGACAAAGTTTCTACTACGTTTTAGATGGGTAGTCTGGTTATAACCAAATACCTATCTATCTTGAGGACCAAGAGAAAACGATATTTACATGCCCATCAGGTACTTTTGCATATCAGAGGATGTCTGTTGAGTTATGTAATGCACCAGTCACATTCCAAAGATATATGATGGCTATATTTTCTGATTATATTCATAATTTCATGGAAGTGTTTGTGGATAATTTATCTATTTTTTGTTCTTCCTTTGATGTGTATATATCTTGCTAATTTATCCACTGTGGTAAAAACATGTGAAGAAGTGAATCTGGTCTTGAGTTAGAAAAAGAGTCATTTCATTGTCCAAGAAGGGATTGTTTTGGGACATAAAGTGTCCAAAAAATCAATTGATGTTGATAAAGCCACGGTTGATTTGATTTCGAATCTGCTTGTGCCTTCTTCTGCGAAGCAATCAGATCTTTCCTTGGCCATGCTAGTTTCTATAGGAGATTTATTAAGGATTTCAATAAAATGGCTTGGCTAGTTACTAATCTCCTCACTAAAGATGATCCTTTTGTGATTGATGAGTCTTGTGTGAAAGCTTTTGAAAAGTATCCATCTTTATTGGTTTCGGGCCCTATTGTGCAACCCCTTGACTTTTCTCATCCATTTGAGATTATGTGTGGTGCATCTGATTGTCCCATTGGGGCTGTTTTGGGTCAAAGGGTAAATCAAATGCCTTATGTCATTTACTATGCTAGTACAACTCTAACTGATGGTCAAAAGAATTACTCCATTGCTGAAAAAGAGTTGTTAACTGTTGTATTTGCAGTTGATAAATTCCATTCATACCTTTTGTGTTCAAAAGTGTTTATGTTCACTGATCATGCTGCATTAAAACATTGATTGGCTAAGAATGACACAAAATCAATACTCGTTAGATGGAATTTTGTTGCTCTAAGAGTTTGATATTGACATAAAGGTTATGAAAATTTAGTTGCAGGCCACTTGTCTAGAATCTTTACTTAGTATGCTGATGACTTAATTGGATTTTCTGACCACTTTCCTGATGAGAAACTATTTGCTATGTCACATTGCCCTCTCCCTTGGTTTGCTCACATTGTGAACTACCTTGCCACTGGGAAGATTCCTCCTCACTGTTCCAAATAAGAGAAAGATAGGCTCTTGTCACAGGTAAGACATTACTATTGGGTAGATCCTTATCTTTTCAAACATTGCCCTGACCAAGTGGTACGTAGATGAGTCCCCAAGAGTGAAATTCATAGTATTCTCACCTTTTGTCACTCTTAAGCTTGTGGTGGTCACTTTGGAGGTCGTAGAACAGCTGCTAAAGTCCTAGAAAGTGGGTTCTTTTAGCCTAATCTGTTTGGAGATGCTCACTGTTTCTGTCTTGCGTGTGAGCGTTGTTAACATACAATTTCCTCGTCCCGTCGTGATATGATAACCATTTCCCTTATTCTGATTGTTGAGATACTTGATGTGTGGGGCATTGATTTTATGGGTCCCTTTCCCCCATCTTTTGGCTTGTATACGTATTGGTTGCGATTGATTATGTGTCAAAGTGGGTGGAAGCTTAGACTACCAGGACCAACGACCACAAGGTTGTGGTCAAGTTTGTGAAAAAGTGCATTTTCTGTCGGTATGGTACCCCTGGAGCTCTTCTTAGTGATAGAGGTAGTCATTTTTGTCATCAATGTTTAGAGATTTTGCTTAAAAAGTATTACGTGACTCACAAAGTAGTTACCCTCTATCACCCTCAGACTAGTGGTTAAGCTAAGGTATCTAATTGCGAGATCAAGTCTACACTTGAGAAAACGGCTCAACCCAATAAGAAAGATTGGTATTTGAGATTGCATGATGCTCTTTGGGCCTATCATACTGCTTATAAGACTCCCATTGGGATGTCTCCTTACCATCTTCTTTTTGGTAAGGCTTGTCACTTGCCAGTTAAATTAGAACCATGTGCCTTTTGGGATATTAAAGCTTTTAATTTTGATATGAAAAAGTGCGTTATAACAGTAGGCTTCAATTAAATGAGTTGGATGAATTACGTAATGAAACCTATGAGAATGCTAAGATTTATAAAGCCAAAACCAAAGCTTTTCAAGATAAAATGAATTATCGTAAATCTTTTGAACCTAATTAGAAGGTTTGGCTTTTTAACTCTAAGTTAAAGTTGTTTCCTGGAAATTTGAGATCTAGATGGGATGGTCCTTTTGTTGTCCAGCAAGTGTTTCCTTCTGGAGCAGTTCAAATTTTGGATCCCCAAAATTGCCGAGTTCTCATGGTTAATGGCCAACTTTTGAAACCTGTTGTGACTCATGATATTGAGCTTGGTTTGATTGAATCTATCAATCTAGCAGACCTTGTTTAGTAAGATTAATGGGTAGGATCTTGTTTGGCTGAAGACATGAAACTTAGCACTTGTTGGGTAACCCAATCTTTTTAGGTGAGTTTAAGTCTTTTTTTTTTCCCTTTATGATCAAAGTGTCCTTGTGTTTTTGGATGTGATTCTTCAATTAGGTTTTGGCTTTTGTGGTTGGTGATGGTTGTAAAGGTACTTTAGGAGTTTGATTGTTTGGTTTATATGGAAATGACTTGGTAGTGTTGTTGGGTTGTGTTGTTCTTTTCTCCATTGCCCTGTACGATACTTTTGAATGAGAAATAAGATGCCGCAAGTATACGACTATCATCATAGTACTTGAGGGTTGCCTCCATAGGGACGAGGACAAGATTAAGGTCACTAATTAAGATCACACTATAATAGCCTAAACTAATCAAGAATCAAACACATCAGGACGAAACTAATCAAGATAAATTAAAGTAATTTTATCTCATGAGCATGAGTCTAAGATTATCAACTAAGCCAAACTCATTAAAATCAACTAATGCATTTAAATCCTTTGAACTTGCCTAACCTAAATGAGACCATAATTAGCCAAAATGAAACCATCATATTGTGTCGGTAAATAAATTAACCGAAGCCAACCCCAAAGTAGCAAGGGTTATGGAAACGGTAGAAAGAAAACAGAAGCATAAACCAAACTAAAGAAACAATCAAGCTTAATCATCCAAACTAACTTCTAAAATCAAGCATAAACCAAACTTCTAGAGTTAACCAGAATCAAACCCAAGCTTAATCATTCAAACTGAGCTACAATTAACCAAGCAATCAATTGAAACAGGGACTCAGAACAGTAGCATTAAGCAAACTAAAGGAAACAAACTACTAAATTTAACTCAACTAAAGGCATATTACAATTGCATCAAACACACTAAAGGAAACAAACCACTACACTATAGGGCAGAGGCTGAGAACATAATAGAGGAGCATAAATCAACCTAGAATCGATACTAGAGTACTGATGCAACCAAATAGAGCATACTGAACATAAATCAAGTCATGGACCAAAACTAGAACATACATGGTTCATCCAAAACAAGCAGATAACAGAGTAGCAGGGGAGGGGGAGTAACAGACCTGAATTAGATAAGAAAATAGAGCAGCAAAAAAGAGAAGAGGAAGAATCAAAATGCTCATTGCCCATGAGACCAATCAACTCCACCATTCAATCTTCATTACTAGCATAAGAATCACCCAGAACTAAACGATGGACAAGCTTCAAAACTGATTAACCATGGCAGATTCACATTCATCCTTATTTCAGTAGCACCGAAACAGGAGCAGAGGAATTTAAATGTCCCAATAAAAGTCCATTACAAGCTCAAATTAAGCTCCAAATACATGAAAATTGCAAGCTACAAACGAATCTGAATCTAAACAGGGAAATCGAACCTAGAGCCCTAGAACAAAACCTGAAATTGCAAGATACCAAAAGTAAATCCGATACTCAAAATTTCCCAAAATTAAACGCCAAACTTAGCATGAAAATGGCTGTTACAAATTCGAATCAAAATCTTGAAAAACATAACAAACCCTAGATGCTAAAATTTTCAGACTAAACACAAAACCATAAATGAAAACCCAAAAACTTAAAACTAAAACCCTAGATTATACCTCCCTAACCTCTCGCTCTAAAGTCGTATCCTTCGATTTCTACCCTAGCAGGCTTCAATCTCGACCCTTGATTTGTGTGTGCCATGGACGGTGATGATGGGGATGTGCTGGCAGTTGTTGCGTGAAATTCGGTAATGGGTGAAAATGGTGGTTTGGAGGTGGATGAAGGTGAAGGATGATGTTGGTGGTTCGAAGAGGGAGAAAGATGAGGAGATGAGATAGAGAGATGGCGTGACGATGAAGATAAGAGAGGGGAGGGTCGAGTTTTTAGGTTTTTTCAGGGGTCTGGGGTCGAAAGGGAAGAGAGAGAAAATGAGAAATAAAAGGGGCGGGAGGTCATGCGCCATGCACATGGGGTTTTGGGGGGTTTTTTCTTAGGTTTTCCTTTTATTATTTTTTTCTTTTCTTTGGGCTAAAAAAAAAAAGAAAACAGGCTTAAGGATTGGGTCGGGTTTAAGTAATCTGACCCAATGCTTTATCTTCGACATTTTTTTTATCATTTTTCTGCATTTTTCCTAAATTATTAAATACCTACAAAACAAAATCAAATCAAATCAAAATCAAAATATAACAATTATTTTGAGCATAAATCAGGTATAAAGATATAGTAAAAATAGCATATTTTAAGCACGAACAAATACCCCCACACCAAGATTTTGCTCACCCTCGAGTAAAACAACCTAAACTAATTGAAAGGAAATGAAAAATAAGAAAAAGAAAATCCTAACTCATTGTCGTAGGAATCACGGTTGCATTTAGTGTATGCAACAAGCCCTTTAAACCCCTCGGTATCCCAAGTAAACGAGTGAGGTCTCATGAGGGTGTTCAAGTGAAATACCCAGAAAATCCCAAAATAAAAACAGAAAATCGAAAATCTTTTTGGTTTTTTTCTCAAAGCTAACATGTACAAAATTTTGGGGAAAGATATATATACATTCTAATTAACTAAATCACCCATGTAGCTAAGATATCGACTTGTATATAAACAGAATATATTTCAAAGCCCTCTATCCCATAAATGACATCAAAGCACTAATTTTTCACCCCATTATACATTAAGATTTTGAGTCCATCCCAGTGCTCGTGTGCAAGTGTATCATCATCCCAAGGCTTAGATTTACCAGAATCAGACTCAATTCCACTTTACTGACACAACTACATTATTGACATATTAACATTGGAAGCAAGCTTTTCCAGCAGCAGTATTGCCTCAAAGGGTAACATCCAGTAGCACATGCATCAAAGGGTAACACCCAATAACGCATGCCTCAAAGGGATACTTGTCATTCCAAATTTTATTTCATCCTTTTTTTTCTTCTGTATTCATTATTTTCATTCATTCATTATTATTATTATTATTATTATTATTATTATTATTATTATTATTATTTTTATAGTAATCGTGTCACAAGAAAGTGGGAGAATCATTCATGTAAGCCTAAGACCTAAAGATAATGATGAAGGGATAAACAAGAATTGGATTACACATCTATAATGAACAATTGGGGTTAGAATTAGGCCTTATAACGACATACTGAGGTTGGAGACCTATCATGCACATTCTGCTTACTTACAAGCTAATAATCAAAGTACAGGGGATTCAAGCTAATCAGAAAGAGTACAAATGTCTCCAAAAACAAACAAAAAAAATCTTTAAAAATATATTTGAATTTTTCTCAAAATTTTTCAAAAAAAAAGTATGTACAAATGGACGCCTCACCCCACACCAAAATCTCACAATGTCCTTATTCTGGGAACTAAGGCGCTAAAAAGTAGTCACATGAGCTATGCAACCATGAATCCACAAGTATACACAACTAGCACACAATGAAAATAAAAATACCAAAAACATAAAAGAGCCAAGATCAAAATTAAAACCACAACTAAAACCAAAACAAAAATAAACATACATATTTACAAAAACCAAAAACCAAAATAAAAAAAAGAAGCAAATGAAAAACAAATGCCAAAACCAAACCAAAACTAGACCAAGACACATATAACCAACAAAATAGAAACAACACAATACCAAGGGGCTACAAAATAACAAACTAGAAAACAATATCAAACTAAACAAACTAACCATAACAAAACAAAACAAGACTCAAAAGAAAAGAAACAAAACACAAAACCAAAACACAACCACTAAAACACTAAAGAGCAAACAAAACAAAAGATTAAACAAAAACTATTAAAAACCAAAACTCACAAAAATAAAGAAGCAAAACAAATTGAAACATAAAAACAATCCTATATATGCACAATAACAAGTATTCACAAAATCAGAACACAACGAAGGGTGATCATAGCCCTTATGGCTCAACATATCCTAAATTGCTCCTCAAGATTGATCAGTCATATATTCACAGTCCTAAACATCCACAACTAAGTACGAAAATGAAAGAAAACAATTCTAAATATCCACAACTAAGTACAAAAAGAATAAGAGAGAAAAAGTTAGAACAATCATACCAGGTCAGGTGCAAAAGGTACCCCTAAGCTATACCTCTAGAAATCCACTTAGTTAGAGGTCTTTGGAGCATCCGCCACTCCATATTAAGCTGAAAAGTGCTACTCAAATCAAAAATCGTTAAAGCACGTAGTAGCTTATCAAACAAAGAAGCCCAACTCTCAATAATATAGAAACAATAAAAAGGAATGAGTTGGAGCTAGAAAGAGTACATCCACCTGGCCAATAAAGCACCAGTAAGGGTCCGCTTCAACTTATCAAATAGTTGAGCCCAATCAGAAAGGAAATGAAAATACTCAGAAGGAGCTAATATTGAGGTCATTGGCCTAAAAATTATATCGACATGAACGAGCAGTCTAGGCAAAATAGTGGATGCAAAGTTCACAAGTCTTGTAATATCAAAAAGTACAAGAGTTTGGTTTAAATCAAAATTCTTAGTGACAACATTATTAGACTTGACAATTTCAGACTTGCAATATTCAAAAAGGAGGTCAGGTTGGACAGGATCAAAAGAAAATAATTCATATTCAGCACAGAGATCCACATCCAAAGTCACATTGACATCAAACCCACATGAAAAAGATTCATATTCTGTAGAAGGAATATCATCATCAAAGTTCAAAATAGTGAGTTCAGTTACCTCATCGCATAACTCCTATGAAATATCTTCCAAATCATCTAAATCAAGAGGCTTAACTTTAGTCGCGGTGCTCATATCCAAACCACCAGGAATCTCAAGGTCGTCACCTACCTCAAATTCACAAGAGTGAGTAAAAGGGGCAGGTGGGTCAGCATAAGTTAAGAAATCTACAGTGACATCCTTGGGTGAGCTAGTGAGGGATGCAAGGTCCGGTGATAGAGACGTAGGGAGGTCACTCTCTTGATCTAGACTAGGCAGATACATGCCTTCATTCAAGTTAGGCCTAGCAGAATAAGAGGGTTCAAAATCATCATCAAGACCAACTACAGGTTCAGGAGATCCTAAACTAGAGTCGGGCTCACTATAATTCTCCTTATTTTGATTAAAACATTGAGAATATTTAGCAATTCTCTCTTTCATGGTCTCTATCATTTGATCAGTCATGTCATTGATCTTTTTTTCAAAACTTGCACACGTAGCATTAACATAAGCACGATAAGGACAAATATAAGCATCATGATTAGTAGACTCGCAATAATCGCACAAAACAGGAAGAACACAAGAATAAGATAGGTATATGAATTCATAAAGGGGTCTATAGGGTAAGGATTAGCATGAAAATCATACTCTCCATGAGTTGGGTATCTAAAAGTCCCATTAGCATGTTCAAACGCAAAGGTTTCCAAAGCTAGTTTTTCAAAGAAATCCCAAACTTCATCTTGAGTTTTAGATAATGATTGTATTAAACCTCCAGGACAAATTAATTCAACATAACACCTCAACTCAATATTCAGACCCACAGCAATGACCTCACAATATTTTCATTTTTCAAAATTATGATTCAGTTAAGCACGATAATCATTAAGTCTTGAAAGATAACTCCAAAAAGGTTTATGCTCATATTCCGAGAAATGGAAAACTGGTATTTTGTTTTTAAAGTTTTTAAAGTTTTTTCAATTTTTAGGGGCTTTTAGGTTTTTCTAATTTTTTTCGATTTTAGGCTTTTCTAATTTTTATAGATTTTTGGATTTTTCAAGAAATGACCAAGCTAAGTAACAATTAATAATGAAATAAACAAAGTAAGACAGAACATATAAAGAAAGTAGCTAAGAAAATAAAAATATGACCTAATCTCATGTCCTCATCCCTAGCAACGGCGCCAAAACCTTGTACGACACTTTCGAGTGAGAAATAAGATACTGCAAGTATACGACAGTCGTTATAGTACTTGAGGGTCGTCTCCAAAGGGACAAGGACGAGATTAAGGTCACTAAATAAGATCATACTGTAATAGCCTAAACTAATCAAGAATCAAACACATAAGGACTAAACTAGACAAGATAAATTAAAGTAATTTTATCTTATGCCCATGAGTATAAGATTATCAACTAAGCCAAACTCATTAAAATCAACTAATGCATTTAAATCCTTTGAACTTGCCTAACCTAAATGAGACCACAATCAACCAAAATGAAACTACCATATTGCGTTGGTAAATAAATTAACCTAAGCCAACCCCAAAGTAGCAAGGGTTATCAAAACAGGGGAAAGAAAACAGAAGCATAAACAAAACTAAAGAAACAATCAAGCTTAATCATCCAAACTAACTTAATCATCCAAACTAACTTCTAAAACCAAGCATAAACCAAACTTCTAGAGTTAAGCATAATCACACCCAAGCTTAATCATTCAAACTGAGCTATAATCAACCAAGCAATCAACTGAAATAGGGACTCAGAACAGTAGCATCAAGCAAACTAGAGGAAACAAACTACTAAAATTAACTCAACTAAAGGCATATTACAATTGCATTAACCACACCAAAGGAAACAAACCAATAAACCATAGGGAAGAGGCTGAGAACAGAACAGAGAAGCGTAAATCAACCCAAAATCGACACTAGAGTACTGATGCATCCAAAACAAGCAGACAATAGAGTAGCAGGGGAAGGGGAGTAACAGAACTGAACTAGATCAGAAAATAGAGCAGCAAACAAACGAAGAGGAAGAATCAGAATGCTTACTGCCCATGAGACCAATCAACTCCATCATTCAATCTTTATTACTAGCATAAGAACCACCCAGAACTAAGCGATGAACAAGCTTCAAAACTCATTAACCATGGTGCATTCACATTCATCCTTGTTTCAAAAGTACCGAAATAGGAGCAGAGGAATTTAAATGTCCCAATAAAAGTCCATTATAAGCTCAAATGAAGCTCCAAATACATGAAAATTGCAAGCTAGAAACGAATCTGAATCTAAATAAGGAAACAGAACCTAGAACCCTAGAACAAAACCTGAAATTGTAAGACACCAAAATCGAATCTGATACTCAAAATTTCCCAAAATTAAACCCTAAACTCAGCCTGAAAATGGCTGTTACAAATTCAAATCAAAATCTTGAAAAAGATAACAAACCCTAGATGCTAAAATTTTCAGACTAAACACAAAACCATAAATGAAAACCCAAAAACTTAAAACTAAAACCCTAGATTATACCTCTCTAACCCCTCACTCTGGAGCCGCATCCTTTGATTTATACTCAAGCAGGCTTCAATCTTTACCCTTGATTCGTGTGTGCCATGGACGGTGATGATGGGGATGTGCTGGTAGTTGTTGTGTGAAATTCGGTAATGGGTGAAAATGGTGCTTTGGTGGTGGATGAAGGTGAAGGATGATGCTAGTGGTTCGAAGAGGGAGAAAGATGGGGAGTTGAGATAGAGAGATGGCGTGAAGATGAAGATAAGAGAAGGGAGGGTCGGGTTTCTAGGTTTTTTCGGGGGTCTGGGGCCGAAAGGGAAGAGAGAGAAAATGAGAAATAAAAGGGGGGGAAGTCATGCGCCATGCACGTGGGGTTTTTGTAGGTTTTCCTTTTATTATTTTTTTCTTTTCTTTTGGCCAAAAAAAAGAAAATGGGCTTGAGGATTGGGTCAGGTTTAAGTAAGCTAGCCCAATGCTTTATTTTTGGCATTTTTTTTTATCATTTTCTCGCATTTTCCCCAAATTATTAAATACCTACAAAAAAAAACAAATAAAAATGAAAATATAATAATTATTTTGAGTATAAATCAGGTATGAAGATATCGTAAAAATAGCATATTTTAAGCACGAACATGCCCTCTTTATTATCGTTTTCTACATTGAGGATAATGTAAGGTTTAGGTGTGCGGGGGAGGCAAAATGAAAATTTTGAGGAAAATTTAAACTTGGAACTTGGAAGAATTTGATTTCAAGAAGAGCTTGAGTGTTCTGATTATGCATGTTCTACTCTTATTATGCGGCTTTGATTCATTTGACACATGCTCATTAGACATTATTTCTAGCTTTGAATAGTCGAACGTCAAAATTTTTGTTGTGCTAATGCCACTATTGTTCAGTTGTTTTAATTGTTCAGATTTGTAACCCAAGTTCAAGGCTTGTCTCGAGTCCTTCGGGTGTCGTCCACTGGGAGTAAAGTCTTTAGGCTACCAAACTAGAAGTACAAGTCAAATCTAGAGGGAAGAAAGCAAGGGTTCAATGAAAAGAGCAGTGAAAACTAGCTAAGATAACAACTTAACTTCAAGGGGAAGGGACTTGGATCGGGGATTAGTCACTAGTCGGTTATTATTAGCTATGGGTAGGAGTCTTTCATTTATCTTAACCTCTAAATGATCGAGAGGGGCTGATTGACTCATTTTAAGACCACCCAAACCTCTTCTTGGAGAATAAGGGCGACCTTAATCCCAAGTCCACCTATTTTCATAGGGACTTGGAGGTTAAGGTCAAAGGAAATACCAACTCCTCACCTAACAAGTCCTTGGGTTATTTTCATACCTGGGGCTTGTTCTCTTATCACCTTTCCACAAAGGGAGATTGTCCACCTTTCGATGAAGACAATCACCCTTAGTGTCGGGTGAAATGACCTTTTCGGCATTTTATCGAACACTTGGTGGGCAAGGGATAAAACCCAATGATCATTGAAAGATTAGAGCTAAACAAAGCCTCCCCCACTTATTAAGCCAACCCAACTCCTAATCCCCAACCCAAGCAAGAGAGAACTACTCACTAATCATGATGCAATCAAAAATCCAAATACCACCATTCACCATGATTAACAAGATAAGCAAATAATAAGCAAAGGAGAGAGAGAAAGAAAAGAGAAACAAACTCGAATCAAAGGATTGATTGTAGATTGATAATCTTCAAAAAGCTTTAATTCAACCAAAATCCAAAATCCCTAAACTTGCTTAACCTTTAAATTATCCAAAGATAGTGTTTAGATAGCTTAAGCAAAAGGAAAAATTAGCCTTTATCGAAAATTAGAAAACAACTATTTATGGGCTAATCCACTGGCTTAATGCAATGGTTGTCACCCCTGCGACAGCCTACCTATCGCGTGTCTTTGGGAGAATAGTTGCATCCCCCATTGGGCTGGCGACGGCTGTCACATAGTTAGCAGCCTGGCTGTCGCTTGGCTGGCTAAAACGACTGCCTATCGCGATGGCGACGGCTAGCTGTCGCCAACCTCTGGATGAAATGTCTGGCTTCTGGAGACAGGCGACAGCCAACCGTCGACTGTGCAATGGCTATCGCCTGTCCTGCACCCTTGAAAATACCTTTGTCGCCTCCCTCTTGCTCCTCCCGTGCATCAATGCGAGCATTCTTGTCCATGCGATGCCCTTTCCGCAAGTACCAATGCTTCCATTTCATATCGACGCGAAAAACTCCTGCAAAATGATGAAAAAAAGATTAAGAGTGGGCAACGAGCTTAAGAAGGGGCAAAACATGGTTCAAACCCACTAGGTCGAAGTAAAATAGAGGGGACAAACCAAGAAAAAGAGGGAAAGAAATAAGTAAAAACGAGGTTTATCAACTCCCCCATGCTTGACTCTTGCTTACCCTCAAGCAATTTCTACTCGAAACAGATAAATAGGGAAAGTTGACACCTCAGACGCCCTTCTCAGGTAATTGGCAAGAAAATTTACCAACCAAATAAAGTCACACAATCAAGAAATGACCAAGATGAGGCGAGGGTGGCAAGAAAGATATGAAACCACCAAGAGATCACCTCGCCTAGATGCACATGCCGAAGCTAAATGAGACACCCAAAGCAAACAAGGAGGTAGCTAGCTAGTGGCAGGCAAAAGTGGCCGGGGAGAACCTTACTTTTGGGTAAAATGGTGCTCTCCTCTCTATGTGTTTAAATGAATTCATGGGCACACTCAACACTCAACCCATCCATGCAAACAACCATAGGCTTGGAGGAGTCCTCATCCTCCACCACCCGTAGCAAAGACGCACACACAATCGATCAAGAGGGCTTCAAAAGGTTGTAACGGGGTCTATTGGTAAGGGTGAGAAGGGGACAAAGTTTTAGAGCAAGAGGGGCTAGATAGCTTCAAGGCTAGGGAGCTAGAACACTCTCCATGATAGGTCATGAGAAAGCAACTTTGCTTCACACCCAAGTTCAAAGCTCTACATTGAACCCTTCATTTCAAAATACTAAGGAAGGCGCTGAACGGTTTCCAATGGATAGGGACATTGTGCCAAGAAATTTCCTATACAAAGAAACTCCCTTTTCTTCTTTCATCATTTGTTTCTCTTCTTTTTTTCCTTTCATAAGGGCTCGCTCACTTTTTATCGGCTTTTTTTTCATAAATTTTCTCTTTTTTTTTGTTTTTTTTTGAGCAAGATTGAAAATAGGGGGTTTGGTGCTAGGCATGTTGCCAAGGATGATTCGGCACTTCTTCCTTTTTAACCAAGATCTCCCACAACAAACCACCCAATTCCCAAAACAAACCCCCAACATCATGGAAAGTGTTGCTCCACTAACCTCAATGGCATAAGGACGGGAAGTGAAAATGGCCAAGAGTGACGTGTGTATGGTAACAACAAGATAGGGAAACGCACAATGGGGGTAAGCAAGGGGTCATAACATCATTTGGTGGCCTTTTAGGCAACGTATTGTGGGGAAAAGAACGATAAGTGCCTCAATCACTTCGAAATTCGTGCTTAATTCCTAAATGTGACCTCGGAGAGGGCTTAGCCAAGTTCTAGCATTGCAATCATGGGTGAGCCACACAAGAAGAGAAATAAAGAGCTACTAAAAGTGAGTGGGCAAAAGGAGGCGCAAATTGCAGGGGTTAAACCTCCTTGGAAGCACTATCACCCTATGGACAACCACTAGCAAGAATCCTCCAAGATAAGATAAGAGAAGCTCAACAAACCAAGGCATGCACACAATGCAAAATAATCATCAAAGGAGCTTCATACAATCACGCTTCACCAACCAACACAAGTATCACAACCCAAGTATGTCGCCCAGCTGATCAATCAATCATCATGCCATATATTCACATCATAGAGGGGATTTTTATTTTTATTTTCATTTTTCATTTTTTTCATTTTTTCAAATTTTTCTCTTTTTTTTCAACAAGGGGAAAAGACAAGGAGGAAATGAAGAGTGGGGATATGAGATGTACGTTGCAAGCCCAATAAAGCCCTTCCCAACATTGCTCATCAAGATTAGGAGAGAAAACAAGCGAATATGTACAATGCACCGAAGCTATCTGCTACTACTCATGCCAAACCTAATTATGCAATGATTCGTAGCATGATTTCTACAATGCAACTAAATGAGCTAACAACCTAAAAGACTACTATGTACAACTACTAACAATATTCTTCTCATTCCAACCACATCCACATAAACAATCAAACCAAACCACAACCCCAATGACCTTTGGAAAAACCTAACTCCTAACACAACAACTCGCACACCTTATAATCCCCAGATAGACGAATTAGTACACCCCCCATGCTAAAGTCATGCATTGTCCTCAATGTATAAGCAATAGAAAAGAGCTAGGGAGGGAGAGGGGCCTTACAACATCAAAATGGACCAGGGGGGCCGTGAGGCCTCCACTCGGGTGAAGGGTAGGGCGACGATCCACAGGAGTAGTACATGTGGTGCTCGATGTTGCGTTGTCGACGATCCATCTCCATCTGTCGGCGAAGTAACTCGCTCTGGTCTTGAGTGAACTGTTGCTACCGCTCATCAAAAGCATCAAGCCTCAAGTTGAGGCGGGAGAAATGCTCGTCAATGTGTTGATAATGGTTTGCATCAAAACCTGAAGAGCTCACCTTAGCATGGCTCCTAGTCAAAGGGAGGTATACATCTCATCCTCCTCAAGGGGTGTGGCTCCCGAGCAACCGGCCACGTCCTCTAACCTCACATCACCTCCACCACTCTCACCTACATCACTCGCACCACCATTACCGCCACCCTCATCACCCAAAATCATGTAAATATCATGATCATAAACCCAATTGGAAGGGTCAGAGGTGGTAGTCAAAGTCGGGTTAGGAAGGGGAAAGAGGGGGGAGCCATGATGACTAGTAAAAACACGGCCTCCAACCACACGAAACATCTCCATAGCAATACAAGGGGAAAGATTGAGTCGTCCCCTGAAACAAAAAGGAGTTAATTGGTTTGTTACCCTCTCCTTTAAATCCCACACATAAGCAATAGCGGTGATGAGGCCACCATAAGCGATGGGAGACTTGGGTTGGTGAGCTTGGGACATTAGTTGATGAAGGAGAAAGGCTCCCATATCAAAACTTTCACCTTTTAAAATGCACCAAATAAGGAATACCTCACTCAAACGAGCTCGGCTTTGACTCTCATGCCGGTTGAAGATCTTGTTAGCAATAAGCCGATGGAGGTAACGAAGGGTGGGGTTTCAAATTGAATTGGCTTTAGACCCACTTGCACTATAAGCCACTTGAACCCCATTGTTGTCAAAAATTTTGGTGCGCTTGGGGCAAGTGATCTCAACCCAAAATGATTGAACATTAAAATTCTCATGTCCAACCCCCCAAACACACTCATTGGCAAAACCCAGCCTACGATCAAATTTCACTAAGTTAGCATTGTAGTGATCGTTGAAAAGGCAAAATTTGATATGGACAGGGCAGTTTTGGTATAGGGTGCTCCACTCAACATTCAAGGAGCTCAAAAACTCCCAACATAGCCGCTCATAAACGGGCAAGTCCAAACATGCAAAATTCACCCAGCCTGCCATTTCAAGTAATTCAAACAAATTATCCCACAATCCAAGATTTTTCAATAAATCCTCATCCATGTATTTCGGTTCAATTATCCGTCTCTTAGCAACATAATGATATCAGTGCATGTGTTCAGTACTGCTAAAACGAATCTCATATTTGTTCTCTACATGAGGAGGGGTGGGACGATTACCTCGGGTCACATGGGCTTGGCTAAGAGTTGGAGTGGCGGCAACGGACGATGGAGAACTCGTCTTAGCCTACTTTGGAGCTCCCAAAGATGATGGACCCGAACTGGTTGCCTTCTTGCCCATGGCTAGCTCAACCCCAAAATCTTTGAAGCTTGAATGGATGCAACGGTTAAGGAGCTCAAAAATCACAGAAATTAGTGTGACAATTAGGTACCCAATGGCACAATTGATACCCCAATGCAATAATTTGCCCAAATGTGAAGCTTTCTCACTCTTCAAGCTTTAATGGAGATGAAGATGAAGATAGAGGAATAGATGAGGAAATGTAGCAAAAGTTTGTGTAAATGAGCCTTGGAGTGAGGAGATGTGGAATCCGGTGATGGAGTAGCCGGAATTTTGAGGAAGAAAAATAGAGGTTAGGGTTTTGAGGTTGAGGAATGTGATGAATGAGGGAGGAAGAAGACGAGTTTTGTGTGGGAAAAGGGAAAAAGAGGTGGAAGGAGTGAAAATTTGGAAGAAAAATGGAGTAATTTGGAGTGGAGAAGAGTGGGTAAGTGAGGGAGGATGAGGAAGGAGGAGCGACCGGTGAGTTTCGCAAGGGGGGCTATCGAGTGTGGGAAAGAAATGAGGAAGAAGAAAGAGAGAAAAAAAGAAGAAAAAGAGGAACTGGGCGCGTGCGACGGCTGTCGTCCAGACGACGGCAAACCGTTGCACCTTCGCGATGGCGACAGGGGATGTCGACAAGGTCTGAGTGGTTTTCTTAGCAATGTCCGACGGCGACAGCTGGCGATAGCCAGCTGTCGACGTCCTCTGGCCAACCTGGAGGTTCTTCTGGGTAGCTTGGCGACAACCTGTCCCAATGGTGACGGCTGGGTGTCACTAGCCTCTGAAACCTTGACTGCTATTCTGCTGCCTAGGCGAGGGCTATCCCACAGTCGACAACCTGGTTGTCGCCTGGGCACAGCTTGAGACTTAGAATTTTTTTGTGAATTTTTTTTTTGTGTGGAACCTCCTCCTTATTTGAGTGAAGAGTCAAGAGAAAGGTCCGGGGTGCCTCCCGAAAAGTGTTCTTTTAGGGTCGTGAGCTTGACCATGAATGGATCTCAAGAAGAGGCAATGGGAAGGTGTAGGTGACCTTCCCGGCAATGGGTTCACCGGCTAAATAGTGTTTGAGCCTCGATCCATTCACTTTGAAGGTACCCGTAGCTTCCGTACTAATCTGAATTGCTCCAAAAAGGTAGACCTTCTTCACCTTAAAGGGACCTGACCATCATGAACGTAGTTTGCCCAGAAATAACTTCAATCTTGAATTGAAGAGTAAGACCAAATCGCCCCCCTGAAACTCACTCCGGTGGTGTCATGCATCCTCTTCATCCACTCCTTATAAATTCTTAAATTGTCATAAGCATCGGAGCGAAGCTCTTCAAGCTCATTCAATTACAGCAACCTCTTTTCTCCCGCAGACTTCAAATCGAAATTGAGGTACTTGATGGCCCAAAAAACCTTGTGTTCAAGCTCCACTGGAATATGGCACGCCTTGCCATAGACTAGGCGAAAAGGAGTGGTCCCAATCGGGGTTTTGAATGCCTTTCGGTAAGCCCAAAGACCATCATCAAGTTTGTCCGCCTGATCCTTTCTTAATCTCGCGATCATCTTCTCAAGGATAGATTTAATTTCACGGTTGGAGATTTTGACTTGGCTGCTAGTTTGAGGATGATAGTCAAGGCCACGTTTATGGTGCACTCCATATTTCTTCAATAAGATTGCAAGCTTCTTCTCTATGAAGTGCATTCCATTGTCTCTAAGAGTACCCTTGGAACTCCATATCGGGGAAAAATGGTCTTCTTGAACAACTCGGCCACCACCCTTGAGTCATTGGAAGGTCTAGCTATGGCGTCTACCCATTTGGAGACGTAATCCACCGCAACCAAGATTATTGCCCTTCGAAGATGGGAAAGGTCCCATGAAGTCAATGCCCCAAACATCAAAGATTTCGACCTCAAGTATGTAATTTAAAGGGTTCTCGTTCTTTCTAGACAAGTTCCCGGTTCGTTGACAATGATCACAAACCTGGACATGGTTGTGGACATCTTTGAATAAAGTGGACCAATAGAAACCGGCTTGGAGGACCTTGGTCGCGGTCTTCTCTACACTTCCATGACCTCCACAAAGCAAATCATGGCAACAGGAAATTATGGCAATGGTCTCCTCCTCGGCCACACAACGTCGAATCAAACCATCCCCACAAGCCTTGAATAAATAAGGATCCTCCCAAAAATATGAATTAGCTTGAGAAAAGAACCGCTTCCCTTGATTGGAGTCCATGTCCGGGGGTATAATCCCACAAGCTAAGTAATTCACCAAATTTGCGAACCAAGGGGCACTCGATGTTGCCAAAGCGAATAAGTGATCATCCGAAAAAGAGTCATCAATTGGCAAATCACATCCTCCTTCATACCATGAAGGAATAGGTAGTCAGTAGAGATGGTCCGCCACCACATTTTCGATGCCCTTCTTATCCCGATTCTCGAGTGCGAACTCTTGGAGGAGGAGGACCCATCGAATAAGGCAAGGCTTGGCGTCCAGTTTGTCAAGGAGATGCTTAAGTGTGGTGTGGTCGGTGTACACAATCACCTTGGAGCATAGAAGGTAGGGACGGAACTTCTCGATTGCATACACCACTGCAAGCAACTCCTTCTCGGTGGTGGTGTAGTTTTGTTGAGCTTCATCAAGTGTCTTGCTAGCATAATAGACGACATATGGCTACTTGTCTGTCCGTTGCCCCAACACTGCCCCAACCGCATGGTCATTAGCGTCGCACATGATCTCAAAAGGAAGGCTCCAATGGAGCGGTTTGATGATGGGGGCGATGATGAGGGCCTCTTTGATCATATGAAATGCTTCAAGACACTCATTAGTAAAAACAAAAGGGGTCTTTGGCCAAAAGCAAAGTAAGAGGTTTAGCAATTTTTGAGAAATACTTGATGAAATGGCGGTAGAATCCCGCATTTCCAAGGGAACTTCTTGCCCCTTTCACACAAGTGGGAGGTGGTAAGCGTTCTATAATCTCTATCTTTGCTTTATCGACTTCAATACCCCTAAGTGAGATCACATGGCCTAAAACCACACCTTCTTGCACCATGAAATGGCACTTTCCCCAATTCAAGTCCAAATGGACTTCTTCACATCTGTGAAGGACCTTAGCCAAGTTCTCCAAGCATAGATTAAAAGTGCCTCCATAGACCAAAAAATCATCCATAAAAACCTCCATTATACTCTCAACATAGTTGGAGAAAATGGCAATCATGCATCTTTGGAACATGGTTGGGGCATTACATAGCCCAAATGGCATTCTACGGTAGGCAAAGGTACCGTAGGGGTATGTGAAGGTGGTTTTCTCTTGGTCATTCGAGTGGATAAGGATTTGGAAAAATCTCAAATATTCATCCAAGTAACAAAAGAAAGAATGACGGCCAATCGCTCTAATATTTGGTTAAGAAAGGGGAGGGGAAAATGGTCCTTTCTGGTGGCGTCATTACGTTTTCTATAATCAATGCACATACGTCATCCCATGACCGTTCTAGTTGATATGAGTTCATCTTTTTCTTTCTTGACAACGGTCATGCCCCCTTCTTAGGGACTACTTGAACCGGACTAACCCAATCACTATCCAAAATTGGATAAATGATCCTGACATCAAGTAGCTTGACAACCTCTTTTTTTAGCACTTCTTGCATGTTAGGATTCAATCGAAGTTGAGGTTGTCTAAAAGGGTGATGCTCATCATTAAGAAGAATCTGATGCATGCAAAATAAAGGGTTAATCCCCTGGATATCATCAATGCTATAGCCAATGGCGCCTCTATGCTTATGAAGCACACACAACAAATTCTCAATTTGGGCATCATTAAGCTTAGCACTAACAATAACGGGAAAAGTACGATTAGGACCAAGAAACTCATATTATAAGTGAAGAGGTTGGGGCTTCAATTCAACCTCCGGAGTACTCTTCTTATCTTCATTTGATGATAAAACCTCAACATCAATGACCTCCTTTGGTTGGTGTCTAGGGAGGTATGGTGGTGCCACATCAAGGACCTTGGCATAAGCATCTTTCTCTTGAACCTGATAAGGGTCCACATCATCATGCCCAAATTCAATTAAACATGCCTCGAAAGGGTCCGAGGGGGAGGCAAGAACTCCTATCTCGTTAAGTATTGCCGTCTCAATGACATCCATTCGGTGGCACTCATCCTCAAGGGAGGGGGAAGCCATAACTTGCTTTAGGTTGAATTCAAGTTTCTCTTCACCAACTTGCAAAGATAATCTCCCATTTTAAACATCAATCATGGCTACCGTTGTGGCTAGGAAAGGGCGCCCAAGTATGATTGGAATTTGGGTATCTTCCTCCATGTCCATGACGACAAAGTCACATGGAATAAAGAACTTCCCTACTTGTAAAGGTACATCCTCTAGCAGTCCTATGGGATACTTGACCGAGCGATCTGCAAGTTGAATGGAAATAGTGGTGGGCTTGAGTTCACCCACTTGGAGGTGCTTGCAAATCGAATGGGGCATAAGGCTAACACTAGCCCATACGTCACATAAAGCACGACTTATGGTGACATCCTTAATGGCACATGGAATCGAAAAACTTCCCGGGTCTTGGAGTTTAGGAGGGAGTTTGCTTTAAAGAATTGCACTACACTCCTCCGTGAGGGAAACCATGGCGTTTTCTTGGAATTTTCTTTTGTTAGAAAGGATCTCCTTTAGAAACTTAGCATAAGAAGGCATTTCGGAGATGGCGTCCAAGAAGGGGATATTGATTTGTAACTTTTTAGGCACTTCCAAAATTTCCCATATTTGGCCTCACGTTTTGCCTTGGCAAGCCTTTGGGGGAAAGGAATTGGAGGCCTATAGGACTTACCAATCCTAGACTTAGGGATTTCTTCATGCTTACCTTGAACGTCACCCTCCGGAAACAATTCATCCTTGTCTTCCATTGACTCCACACCCTTTTACATTACCACACCTTCACCCTCCTCTCCTTGAGTTACTTTGGGTTCTTCAAGTTGATTTCCACTTCTAAGTGTGATGGCATTCAAGTGCCCCTTGAGGTTTGCCCCCGATTGGCCCGGAAGGTGCCCTTGAGGTCTAGATAGCTGGCTCACTTGTTGGGCAATTTGAGTCAATTGGGTTTCCATCATCTTTTTATGTGTGGACAAGCTCTCAAACTTGGTATTGAGTTGGCTAACTGACTCACCAAGAGCCTCATTTGTCTTAGTTTAAGTTTGAATAAACCTCTCCATCAAGCTCTCCAAAATGGATTTTTGAGGTGGAGGTTGTGGGGCTTATGGAGGTTGGAATTGAAGGGCACGGTAATGGAAACGGGGAGGTTGAGGATGATTTTATGGGGGATGGTGATGAGGGGGATTGGGATTTTTGTAGGAAAAATTGGGGTGATTCCTCCAACCCCGGATTGAAGGTATTGGAGTATGGGTCATTTTGTGGTCTATTGTTGAAGTTATGGACAACATTAGCTTGCCCAATAGTGAGGTCTTGAAATGATTGACCAAGATGGCACTCAATCCCGTTGTGCCCTTGGATTCCACACACTTCACAAACACTTAGTTGCCCAAATGACCCACTAGGGGTACCAACATGAGAGGGGATAGGTTAAAGTTGATCTACCTTTTGAAAGAGGGCATCAACCTTGCTTACAAGCATGGTAAAGGCATCAATCTTGTGCTTCCCTCTTCTCTTGGGTGAACCTCTTTCACTTGCCAATGGTAATTATTGGATGTCATATCCTCAAGTAGTTACTTGGATTCATTAATCAGTTTGGCCATAAGAGCACATCCGACAGCCTCATCAATAGATATCTTCATTGGTTGTTGGAGTCCGTTGTACAAGGTTTGGACCAACAACCAACCCGGGATGCCGTGATGGGGGCATTCCCATTGCAGCTCTTTGAACCTCTCATATGCCTCATATAGTGATTCACCCTCCATTTGGTAAAAGGAAGTGATATCATTCCGGAGCTCGGCGGTCTTCCCGGGAGGAAAGTACTTGCATAGGAATGCCTTAGAAAGACCATCCCAAGTGGTGAATGAGTTGGCATTGGAGTTTAGGAGCCAAGACTTGGCTTTATCCTTCAAGGAGAAAGGAAAGAGCCTCAACCGGATGGCGTCATTGGAGACCCCATTCATTTTGATGGTGTCACACTTCTCCAAAAAGGAAGTGATATGGGTGTTAGGGTTCTCCAAGGGATACCCTCCAAATTGGTCTTATTGGAAGAGGGTGATGAATGTTGGGTTAAATTGGAAATTGTTTGCCTCAACGGGGGGCCTCACGATGCTAGAGGAAATGCCATTAGGATCCGACATCGCAAAGTCCCACAAAGGTATAGTGGTGAGATCCATGATGACTTCTTGCAATTGTCTCCTTCCTTACTTTGGCTCCTTAGACGTCGTCGACGAGCCATGAAAGTAGCCTCAATTTCGGGGTTAAAGGGAATCAAATCACCCAAACCGTGGCTTCTCCTGTGCATGTAACAACAAGCACTACCCAAGAGGTAAGTCGACTCAAGCAAGATCAACAAAAAAGATCAAAAATAAAAACAAAAAACCCTAGCCCCCAACTACACTTCAAGTTATGATACCTAAAGAACGTTGCACCCTAGCAACGGCGCCAAAAACTTGCTCAGTTGTTTTTAAGTTTTAAGATTTGTAACACCAAGTGCAAGGCCTGTCTCGAGTTCTTAGGGTGTCGTCCACCAGGAGCAAAGTATTTAAGCTAACAAACTAAAAGTATAAGTCAAATCAAGAGGGAAGAAAGCAGGGTTTCAATGAAAAGAGAAGTGAAAACTATCTAAGATGATGATTTAACTTCAAGGGGAAAGGACTTGGTTCGGGGATTAGTCACTAGCCAGTTGTTATCTGCTATGGGTAGGAGTCTTTCATTTAGCCTAACCTTTAAACTATCGAGAGGGGGTGACTGGCTCATTTTAAGACCACCCAAACCTCTTCTCGGAGAGTAAGGGCGACCTTAATCCCCAAGTCCACCTATTTTCATTGGGACTTGGAGGTTAAGGTCAAAGGAAATACCAACTCCTCACCCAACAAGTCCTCGGGTTATTTTCACACCCGGGGCTTGTTCTCTTATTGCCTTTCCACAAAGGGAGATTGTCCACCTTTCGGCGAAGACAATCACCTCTAGTGTTGGGTGAAATGACCTTTCGGGCATTTCATTAAATGCTTGGTGGGCAAGGGATAAAACCCAATGATCATTGAAAGATTAGAGTTAAACAAAGCCTCCCCCACTTATAAGCCAACCCAACTCCTAATCCCCAACCCAAGTATTAGAGAACTACTCACTAATCATGATGCAATCAAAAATCCAAATACCACCATTCACCATGATTAACAACATAAGTAAATAATAAGCAAAGGAGAGAGAGAAAGAGAATAGAAACAAACTCGAATCAAAGGATTGATTGTAGATTGATAATCTTTAACAAGCTTTAATTCAACCAAAATCCAAAATCCCTAAATTTGCTTAACCCTTAAATTACCCTAAGATAGTGTTTAGACAACCTTAAGCAAAAGGAAAAATTAGCCTCTACCAAAAATTACAAAACAGCTATTTATAGGCTAATCCCTGGCTTAATGCGACGGTTGTCCGCTCGCGAGAGCCTGTCTGTCACGCGTCTCTGGAAGAATAGCTGCATCCTTCAGTCGAGCTGGGGACGGTTGTCGCACAGTCAACAGCCTGGCTGTCGCCTGGCTAACTGAACCAACTGCCTGCCGCCAGCCTCTGGAGGCAGGCGACAGCCAGCAGTCAACTGTGCGACGGTTGTTGCTTGTCCTACACCCTTGAAAATACCTTTGTCACCTCCCTCTTGCTCCCCCCATGCATCAATGTGAGCATTCTTGTCTATGCGATGCCCTTTCCACAAGTACCAGCGCCTCCTTTTCATACCAACACGAAAAACTCCTGCAAAATCATGAAAAAAAGATTAAGAGTGGGCAACGACCTTAAGGAGGGGCAAAACATGGTTCAAACACACTAAGTTGAAGTAAAATAGAGGGGACCAATCAAGAAAAAGGGGGAAAGGAATAAGTAAAAACGAGGTTTATCAACTATGTAGCGGATTTTGAGTCTTTATGTAACCCCTTTTACAACGTCATTATGAGTATTTGAAAAGAATTGGGTGCCTCCATTGACTTTCAATTAGCAAATGAAATAAATTGAATTAATTTAGCTCTGATTCTGATACCAATATTCAGGTTCTATCTTTATCCATATCATTAATTGCCTGAATATTTACTACGTGTTTCTCTGAGTGGTGTCTTTATTTATATCTTTATCTGCTGAAGAAAACACATGAGATCAAGTAACTTTTGAAAAATAAAAAAAAAACAGAAAAGGAAAAAGAGAGTAATAAATTGATTTGGCATTGGAGACTAGATTTTAAATATGCTCTTGTGATTTTTGTTATGCATGGTGAAATTTTGTACTTGCTGCTTACTATGTGGTTCGTTGTGTATTTAATTTGTTTAAATCTTGGCCTATTGACTTGGTTAAAGTAGGAAATCTTTGATAATGAGTTGTGGGTTGGTAGTGAACTGATATATATGATTTGGAGTAGGCATTCACAATTTGATCACTTGCTTTTCTTCCAC
>JACYFF010003369.1:18639063-18687155 GCA_017589665.1 Selenicereus undatus
TGTAAGAAGCTGTAAGGAGATGTAAGTTGTACGCTAAATCCTCCCAATCGTAAAAAAGAATAGGGCCTAAATAAAATACTTAAACTAAACAGCTACATGACCTCGCTTATATCCCATCCTCATGCAGCACATCGGTACCTGAAAACAGAACATTTCAAATAATGAGGTGGAGCTCAATAATATCTATCCTTAATCGTAAAATGTCTCCTTCAATTCCTTTCAAACATGTAGGGGTGGGAGTGAACATTCGAATAGTTCGAAAATGATTATTAGCTAGTTCAAGATCTTTAAAGCCTAGAAATTAGTCATTATCCGAAATCAAAAGAAGTCAAGTTCATTAGCGAGCAACATGGCCTTTTGCCAAACAACTTTATGGGTTGCGAGAATTTATGTTGACATATGTCCATCTACAATGATACATACTCGAAAACCGCATGCTATAACCCGAAGAGACTAACTTGTCTCTATACTAGGGTAAGCCTACCCTGATCCTAAGGGGCACCCTCCCACGAACTCCCCTTAGTCTTTCACTTTAGGATTTAGTACATTTATGGATAAATCTGCCTAGCTTCCTAAAAGCCCAACCCATCTCAATATATTTTCTATTAAATTCGCAAAGCCACATAAAACATAAACTGCTCAAGTAAAATATTCATTCACAGCACAATATTTCACGTTTAAGAAACCATAAAATGACAAGTTGTCGTTCACGATTTGCACAAAAGCTCCCTTTGGCAGACAAAATCACATGACAATTCATAAACATCCAAAATCATTTGAAAAGAGCAACCAAGGAGAGTTAGGACATAGGTACTACCTTGAAATAGCATAAAGTACCTAGCTTGGGCTCGAACTATAGTGTTGGCTCTAAACGATAAAATTAAAGCTTCACCACATGGACTAACTCAAGTGAGTTCTTACACTCAAAACTAATCCTTTTCAACCCATGAGTCCAGCATGCCACTAGGGCCGCTTGAGTAGGGCAAACACCCCTAGATACTAATTTTCATGAACTCATGCCGCGTGTAAAAGCTCAAATATTTCAGAAAAACAAATAATGAAACTTAAACCTATTAGGTTTTAGGGCAGTTCCAGGTTAAGGTTCTGCGCTAACTTACAGAAACCTATATCTTCACCTATAAAATGCATATAGAGGTGTTTGAGCGCAATCTGGAAAGGTATTTTTATCTACTATGGCTTCTGTTTTAAGCAAATTCCCAAAAATCCACAAAAACTACCTCAAAAATTCACTTCTTTCCACACAATCAGTTTCAATCCAGAGTTGCGCAGTGTTAGAAGAAAAAATTTCTCCCTTGTTGGAAGCCCAAAATTTGTGATTTAAATTTATATGAAAATAGACTGATAGGTCTACATTCATGAATGATTTAAAGATATTTGGGATAGTACATAAAAGTAGTTTAATCAGTGAAGTTGAGTCATTGCGAGGCATTTTCTGGTAATGACTAACCTTGAATTGCATGCTGATGTATGCTAAGTCTTGCAAGCTTGATTGATAAACAAAGCTAGCAACTCAACATGGAAGATATGAACTGGTCTAAAGGAAGTTAATTCACCAACCAGAACTACAAGGATTCACGACTAAACCCCTTAAAGCAAATGCACCAGAGGAATTGATAAAGAATCACTCTCAACACCTCCTGAAACAGTTAAAGATATTTGAGA
Source organism: Selenicereus undatus (assembly GCA_017589665.1). NCBI lineage: Eukaryota > Viridiplantae > Streptophyta > Magnoliopsida > Caryophyllales > Cactaceae > Selenicereus > Selenicereus undatus. Next base: position 18,640,747 of record JACYFF010003369.1, read on the forward strand.
GAATTTTGCTTGGAAGCAGCAAAGGGAGTTTTCATTCATCAATAATCTGAGTATTACAAGTGAAAACAAGCCTTAAATACACGGCCTCAATCAAAAGATCAACAGCTATAACCGATTCCAGCTAAAACATGAAAACTGAAACTGAAATAAACTAGCTTAAAATAGCAGTTGGTTGGATTCTTGACACCTAAACCCCTTGCTTATCTCCATTACTGAGGTGTCAACCCTTAATAGCATCAAGATACTTGCTAATGATGGCCTTGAGATGGGATTTGCAGCTGATTACATCGAGTTAATCAAGCCTGCTAGCAAGTACAGCACACTGAAATCCAGTGGACAAAAGGGTATTTCTTGCATTCTGGTGCTGGTTAAATACACTAAATATTTAGACACATTTTCAAACCCTTAGACTTGCCAAAACGTGCTGCTAAGTGAGGGGATAAGATTCTCCCCTTAAATTGCTGCTGCTGATATGCTGCTAGGCTGTTGCTACCATAAATAATTCCAGGGCAAATCTAGTAACATTTATCATTTAGGAGCTGATTATGAGCTGACAAATGAGTTAGGGTACGGATCAAAAGGAATTGGACTTCTTTAGGCAACCATGAGCTATTGGAAGCAGGCAAACAACCCTGACATGCTGATTGCATGATGCTCTTTTATTGAGCAAAATTGAACTAAGGCTGTTGTTTAAGCCTCAAAAGTGACTTGGCTTGCTCAGTAGGAGTGCTAGGGTGTCCAGCAAAGCAGGGACCTCCCCAGAATGGCCTCCAAATTGAGTTGAATTGCCTCATAGAATGGGTCTTGCTGGTGGTTAAGCAGTACAGCCTTTTCTGGTTCAGTATGAGGGTCGTGTTCTGGCCCTTGGTCTGCATCACATGCATGAAATCATGATTTTCATCAAACTAAACTCACTCAAATTGATCTAAAACTACTCCTAATCATCAACACCAACTCTAAAATTATCAAAACCTATCCAAGGCCCCCTTCAAGAGAAGTTTAGAAGAGAAAATTTTCTATTTACCTTGAATATAAGAGTGAAAGGTGATATGCTTGTATGAGTGCTTTCAAACCATCCCAAATCTGAGAATCATATTGCAACATGAAAAAGAAGCATTTAGAGTTTAGAAACTGAGTGAATTTGCTATAAAAATAAATTCTTTATGAGCATAAAGATTTTAAACTAATGTAACCCAAAAAAACCATAAGCTTTCACACCCAAAACCAAGGAGGAAGGAGGCTTGGTGGCTTGGTTGGCTAGCACGATGGGCGGACAACGGCTTGGTGGTGGTGGTGGCGGTGATTGGAGGGGATAGGGGTGTGAGTTCGGGTTGCAGGAAAGATAGAGAGAAGTGAGATGAGAGTGATGGAGAGGGGGCCCGCCAGCTTCACATAAAAACAATGTTACAAATTATTTTTTTTTTTGGGTTGAACTCCACAGCTTCTCAAAGACGGGAAAAGCGAGTGTATAGATAGAGTTTTGAAAATTTTGAGTATTGGGGAATTTTTAATATACCAACCATAAAATACTTCCTCCTAAAAAATCTTTAAAATTTGAACTTTTGAGAGAGAACTCTAAATAATATAAATCTAAATTTCTCAAATAAAATTTATATTTTGAAAATCCAAATTTTTTGTGTTATAAATTACTCATTTCAAATTTATATCTGAAATTAATAATTCTTCATCAAAAGCCTGGACTAGGCCCAAAATGAAAAATGGGCTCGGTCTGAAATTGTAACTAAATGAAGGTCCACTCTAACATGTTACATATGAGCTCAAGCGACTAAGGATCATCTTAACCCTTTTTCGAGTATTATAAATATGAATTTTCAGGGTTTAATATGGGAGATCTCATAAGTTATTTACTTGTAACTATTTATAGTTCGATAGTAAGAAAGAAAAAAAACAAGAATGTGTTCAGGAGAAGATACTCTTACCATTAAAAAAAATGTTGATACTCATTTGAACTCTAGCCGCTGAAAATGAAAAAAATTTGGTTTTCACATATTACAATAATAATATGTATTGAAGGTAACATAATCTAGTACCTTTTTGTAGTAATTTCAGTGGTATTTTTTTTGTATATCTTAGATCTGTAACTTAGATTTTATAGTATATAAGATCTCTAACATTCTATATTTATATTTATGTTTATGTTCAAAATAGATAGAAAAAAATAATTAATAATGATAAAAATAATTGTTTATAATATTAAGTATGTTTTTATAGTAAATAAGATATATAATGTCAATATATGTGTAAGCCACTATGTGTGTTTACAAAGTTCCATATTACTAGCCAAAGTTTGCTAAAAATTGAAAACCAAATATGCACAACACAATGGATTAGGCATAGCTAATGTATTTATTTTTTTGTAATATAATACATTTTTTTTGAAGTTTTAATAATATGATATAATCACAAAAGGAATATAACATAATGTTTTATCATTATTGAACATTGTCTTTTCTATTTGGAACACAGATCTTTGAAATTGTAATTAATTTTATAAAATCTTTTTTAGAAAGAAAATCTTCCATTTGTAACTCACGAACTATTTTTTTCTTACAAAAAAAGCTAACTATCCTATAGATTTTGTGAGAATGACCTTGTTAAAAATTTAAAGGGTTTGTTTCGTTTTAATATATATAGATTTCAAATAGAAGTAATGTTAATAATCGAGCTAGTTTGCTAATTAGGCCGAGACAATAATTTATGTAAAAAAAGGTTATAGGACTGTTATTATACTAAGTTTAATTGTTGTCAATTCATATTAAGCAATACAAATTAACTATTTTTTTTTGGCGCTATTAATTGGTACCGACTTGTAATTTACAATGTTAGTTATGTCATTTATTGATGAAGAAATCCTCGCACATGTTCATTAACAAGCATCTTTTTCCTCATTAATTTGGCATATCTTTTTGCTGGGTAAATTAAAAATGCACCTCTTCTACATTACAACCCTTAGAAATGGAATTTCGTGTCATTCATCTTAACTCCACCAAAGAATATGCTTTTTAATACTTCTTTTTAGATACTCATTTTTTGCTCTTGAAGGTCAATCTATACAAGAACAAGTTTCATTTTGGAGGCTAAGGTAAATAATGTTCAAAACTCACAATTTCTAAGAAAACTTTTCGGTTTGTCCAACTTTGGAGCAAATAATTTCTGGGACCACTTGATCGAACTGCACTTTTTAATTAAATTTTGTACCCTAATTTTTTATTTTCGTATTTGATCCCATTTCCTAAAATAAATTTTTTTTTTTAAATTTTCATATTTGACCCCATTTCCCAAAGTAAATGAAAATTAAGATTGAAATTAAGAAGTTAAAGAAATAATTGTTTGTAATCCATCTTTCTTTGATCTACAAAGTTCGGCGTTGCAGTAAATCTTATCTAGGTATTAGTACTCCATTTTAGCATTCATATTTTTTCGAAAACCTAAAAAACAAAAATTCATTCCTTTCCAAGATAAAAAATTGAAACTGAATTTGAGAAAACCTTGGAAAAGGAAGAAAAACAACAAGAGAAAGAAGATGTAATATGAGGAATATAATCTCAAAGAATTAAAAAATATGTTTGACAAAAAGCAAAATTCAGATAAATAAAATAATATCATGGGCGCAACAGTAGACAAACAAGAAGTAATATATCATAATAATGAAGAGATAAATAATATCCTGTTAGAAGAAAAATATATCAGCAAATAAACCTTACTAAAATAAAGGACCGCGATATTGTTCCTTTGGAAGAAGTTCGAAGAAATTTGGATAAAAAATATGGTAAATAGGTAGCTGAAAGTGAAATCAATAAAAATGGTGAATAATTAATATTCACGGATTTGATCAAATTTGGTTAATAATATAATTCTAAAAACTGAAGAGTTTGGTGAATCACCTAGAAAAAAAAAACCTATTGTATGAGACCTAGATATGTTCAGCACGAGAAATGACCCTTTTGGGGGGGGGGGGGGGGTTCATCCCAAATAGAACAACATCATTTGAAGATATTACCCTTACCCCCAATTAGCCAAACAAGTTATATCCTAAACATAGAAGGAGCTTATAATAGAGAATAAATATTTGAGTATTGGAATGAGGGTTATGAATAGAGCCATGAGCTTGAACACGATATGGATTGGTGAAAATTTTCTAAACTATATCGAATATAGTTTTTTCAGCACTGTAACTGACTGCTATGACTTATTGGATGAGGAAGGTAAGAGAGTGTTGAGAACAATGAGAACAACAGTTGCTATGTTCAAAAATTATGTAAAGAAATCAAAATTAAATATATTGGAGCTAAAATTGCCTTGAAAGAAAAAGCTAAAATGTCGCAAAGAAAGATTAATAACATACAACTCTAGGATATAAGGAATCTGGAAAATTATGTTAGTCAATTCAGTCAATATTATTCCAAAGTTAGGTATAACGAAACCAATCTTGGTATGTTTTATGACAAATTACCTTATCCTATAAATTATATAATCAATGAAAAATACGTTTTATGGCTTGAAAAATAGATGTCATTGACACCCTTAGAAAAAGAATATCTTATTTAAAAAAATGAAATAATGATCAATGGTTTGATCTTCCAAAACAAAGAAAATGAAGAAACAATTCCTACCATGTTGAGATACTCCTTATTAACGAAAAAATGAATGAAAAAAGAAGAAAAAGAAACTTTTATAAGAAAAAGAGCTTTAACAAGCAAAGAAGAGAAAAATACAAGAGAAACTATTATAGTAAGCGGAGCCCCAAAAAGCAAAGGTGTTTTCTACAAAAATTGTCTATTGTGCTGTCGGAAAAAATAGTTATAAGTGTTAGGCATGTGGAGAAGCAGGGCATTATGCAAACGAATGCAAAAATAGAAAGAAAAACAAGCTTATTCAAACTTGGGGTAGTTTAGATTATTTTGAGTATAACGAAGAAGAATACTAGACTTAGGCCTGAAAAACAACAGAAGAGTTGCAAATAGAGTAACAGAGGATGAATATGAAGAAAATGATTATGAATAAATAAGTCATATGATGGAGGGTAGCTCAATCAGGAATTCAAAGTAGATAATGAGAATGAGGAGGTCAAAGGAGATTGGGTCCCTTCTATAATAAAGAAAGATATGATCTATACAAAATCCATCTTTTAATTAAAGAGTAAGGACATATGCAAAATGATGGGAGGTGATTTAGAGATAAAAGACTGTGAATTTGATGTCAGAGAGAGGTTAATCTCATCAAGTGGGAAAATATCCTTAACCATAACAGGGACAAATAGTACATATGTATTCATGTTGAAAGTGTCTAAGTTCAAATTACACTATACTGTATTATGGCAAAGATGTCGACCTTTATACTTTACTTTGTGATCTTCGACATACCAAATTTAATAATCAAATTATTATAGGGATTAAGACCAATTTGTGTAATGGTTCAGTAGGATTCAATTGTCAACATGGATATTATTTGAGTCTAAAAGATGAATTTGTCAAAACCTTTGATGCTTTAAGGTGAAAAGAGTTGGGATAGATACAAAAAGGGGGTTACCCACTAAGAATATTTTGAAAAATAATATATAAATTAGACAATATTATAGACCCAAAGGCTAAGGTAACAATGATATAGGGAGAAAAATTTGAAAGTCCTAGTCTAATGCAAAAGTTTCAAAGGATAAACTCCAATATGCAAGAGATAAAAATCGATAGGTCTTCGATAGCTAGTTTTGTCGATCCTACGAAAATTAATAAAAAATATAATAAAAATCGATGAGAATGGAAAAATTACCATTAAACCCCAACTATTAAGAAATATGACTGCAAGATCAGAATGGGGATAAGAATCTTCAATAGCTAAAGAAAAAGTTAAACAAGATGATACAATTAGTATGACTACTGAAATGAGTAGAATGAGTTTTGAATTTGTAATAGTGTAGATCGAAGAATGAGTTTAGATAGAAAAATCATTGTGTACAAAACAAGGACCATTAGTGAACCAATTTACAAGGATGAGTTAGTAAAAAATATGTCTATGGATATATGCTATGAAGCGACCAACGCTAATCCTAATATTATTTATATCCCGATAAATATATGCCTAGAGGGATATAATAGCCTAGAGGGATATAATAGATATGAATTATGTGCTTGCATCGATAGTGGTTGTTTTGTGTGTTTTGGAAAAAGCTCATTATTAGAATTCATATGAAAAAAGCAAAGAATCTTTTATAAGTAAGAACAACTGGTAATAGCATAATGAGCCATAATAAAGCTATATATATAAGGGTTATGCATTGAAATAGATGGAGTCCAATGTGTTACACCAGTTCTATAGGCTATATTCTTCATGCACACAAACCATAATCCAAATCATATTCGCAATAAATGGTTACTTATTTTGCATTGCTAAGTTAAATATTGCATACACTCTTTAGAAAATTAAGTTTACATGCAACCAGCAAGGTGGGAAGGTAATCTTGCATAATAAGAAGTTGCACTAACAATTTCACTCCTTGAGTTATCTATCAAAGAACAGATTGTTGATCAATAAGAACAATTATGCAAAAAACTCTACTCTAATTATCCTCTAAAATTTCGAGACAAAGATAAGATATTCACAAAAATTATTTTGTTAAATGCTAACACTATTATCCGATTTAAACAAAGAATTTGATAAACAAGTCAAAGAACTTTTGGGTGAAGGGTTAATTAGGAATAGTAAGAGTCCTCACACCAGTCCTGTGTTCATGGTGAGAAATCATGTTGTAGAAAAAAGGTGAAAAGCTAGAATGGCAATTAATTACAAAAAGTTTAATGAAAATACTGTCTTTGATGGTCAACCTAGAATGACAATTAATTACAAAAAGTTTAATGAAAATATTGTCTTTGATGGTTATTATATTCCAAATAAAATAGTTCTTTTCAATAGAATCCAAGGAGCCTATTTGCCCTCGAAAATGGACTATAAGAGTGGATATTAACAAATAAAAATGGATGAAAAAGCATTCTTTTAATTGCTTTTACTGTCTCTCAGGACATTATGAGTAGATATAGTGATGCTATTTGGTCATGAAAAAGTGCCTCAAATATTCTAAAGAAGAATAGTTAACATCTTCAAAGATCTCAATCATTATTATCTAGTTTAAATCGATGATATTCTTGTCTTTTCTAGGACAATAGAACAACCCCAAGATGACATTGTAGTGGTCACTGATGTGGAATTTATGTTTAGTTTTAAAACCCTTTTTACTTGCAAGTGCATAAGGTTAATTGTAGACTAGCGAGTAAAGAGGTGTCGATCCCACGAGGAACAATAGTGATTTTAAAATTTAGCCTTTCCGATTATAAAGAATAGTTCAACTAAGGAGTTCAATTATCAATATAAATTAATGGAACAAAGGAAGAGTAAATGAGTCAAGAAAGCGTAGACAAATCAAATATGAGAAAGATGTAGGACTTTGGATTTCGCTATTGATGCAAATATTGATTTACTAATTCAAATGGGCATTCAATTGGTCTCTTGTTCAACCTAAGCTACAAGTATTAGGTCATAAATTAAAAATATGACTATAATTATCAAATGAGATTACTTATCTAGTGATTTAGCATGAATCATTCTTTTTAGACATAACTCATCCAGTTTCCAATATAAATTATTCAACTTTAGCAATTATAATTTTAAGTCCAATTACATAATCATCATGTAAGCCTGCAAGGTCTAACATTCATTTGAGACAGCAAGTTAGACTATTGTAATCAATATGAATAAACAATAGTATTAAGATGCATAAATAGGTTAAGTTCAAGTATAAACTCAAATTATGCAATGAGAGAGACAAGAATAACACCATAAGAAATTAGTAAAACCAATATTATTATCAAGGATCCATCCTAATCCTAGAAGAGCATTCTAGCCGGCCATAGTTAGGAAAAACACCATTGAAGTTGGTATATTTCACTTCCTATGCCCAAACCTTCGTAGTCAATCGCACAAAATGATAAACTTAAGTGTAAACTCTCAAATGTGATTCACAAATGACATGAGAAGAGAAGCGACAAATAACTAATTTTCAAGCTTATTTTCTTCTATACCCCTCAACCCAAATGATTTTGTCTTACAAAGACTCTCTGCACAAAATGAAAGATGGAATATGAGAATGAAAAGACGCTTGGGTGAGTGAGTGGATGAATGAATGAATTTTTTCCCAATCTTGACCCCTTTTTATAGTGGAAATCCAACCCCTTGTTGTGCCCAACGATTAATGAAAATTAATTTCAATTAATTCTTGGCTGTGATATTGCATAACAAAAGGCTACTCTTCAGCCAAAAATTAATTTTGATTAATTCCTTTGACTAGGTAAATAATTGGCCCATTTGAAAAATGAAGCACTTGGTATAAGTGGACTTATGGGGGAGCTGAATTGCGAGTGAGCTAGTTGAGGCTGTGGAGCAGCAAGCCCACACGGTGCTTTGAGGGAGTGAGAGAAGAGCGGTGGAGGTAGGCTGAGGAGCAAGGATGGGTCGCGGGCCAACCCAGACAGAGATAGAGAGAGTGATAGAGAATGGAGTTGTGGACAAGAGGGGAACACGATTGAGCCTCAGGTTAAAGAAAGCAGGCCCAGGCGGCCTGGAGGGAAAAAGGAGAGAGGAGAAGGGGAGGCTGGAAGGCCTGGGACGCGAAACAGGCCCACACAAGTGAGAGAAAGAGAAGCAAAGGGAAGCAAGCAGGCTGGGAGAGAGAGGGGTTGGCTAGACCGTTGGGCTGTGCTGGATGTTGGTTGCGATCCGAGCTGAGTGCCAGCCTAGATGGATCCAGCTTGTTGTTTGGCAACTCTAATCTTCCTTTTTTTTCCTTCTGTATTTTGCTAGGCTCGCCTTTTGCTCGGATGAGCCTAGGCTTGACTCTATGCTAGGTCTTGCACGATTAGGGAATCAATCCCATTTGAGTTTAGCCAAAACTGAGTCAAATTTATCAATTTCATGCCCAAATTTATCTATTTTGTTTTTATTTGAAAATCATATAAAATATACATTATTTACTCATAAAAATATATTTCAAAGACTTATAAGTAGGTAAAATGAAGGAAATATATATATATATATATATATATATATATATATATAATGTGAATTATCAACTCCCTCCCACCTAAACTTTGCTAGTCCTCGAGTAAAGAATAATAGTAATGCATAAATTCATTCAACTCATTAGGTGGAATAAGTTTGTGGAAGAAAAGCAAGTGATCAAATTGTGAATGCCTACTCCAAATCACATATATCAGTTCACTACCAACCCGCAACTCATTGTCAAAGATTTCCAACTTTAACTAAGTCAATAGGCCAAGATTTAAACAAATTAAACACATAACAAACCACATAGTAAGCCGCAAGTACAAAATTTCACCATACATAACAAAAATCACAAGAGCATATTTAAAATCTAGTCTCCAATGCCAAATCAATTTATTATTCTCTTTTTTCTTTTCTATTTTTTTTTCATTTTTCAAAAGTTACTTGATCTCATGTGTTTTCTTCAGCAGATAAAGATATAAATAAAGACACCACTTAGAGAAACACGTAGTAAATATTCAGGCAATTAATGATATGGATAAAGATAGAACCTGAATATTGGTATCAGAATCAGAGCTAAATTAATTCAATTTATTTCATTTGCTAATTGGAAGTCAATGGAGGCACCCAATTCTTTTCAAATACTCATAATGATGTTGTAAAAGGGGTTACATCAAGACTCAAAATCCACTACATAGTTGATAAACCTCGTTTTTACTTATTCCTTTCCCCCTTTTTCTTGGTTCGTCCCCTCTATTTTACTTCAACTTAGTGGGTTTGAACCATGTTTTGCCCCTCCTTAAGGTCGTTGCCCACTCTTAATCTTTTTTTCATGATTTTGCAGGAGTTTTTTGCGTTGGTATGAAAAGGAGGCGCTGGTAATTGTGGAAAGGGCATCGCATAGACAAGAATGCTCACATTGATGCATGGGGGGAGCAAGAGGGAGGCGACAAAGGTATTTTCAAGGGTGTAGGACAGGCGACAACCGTCGCACAGTCGACAGCTGGCTGTCGCCTGCCTCCAGAGGCTGACGACGGGCAGTCGTTTCAGTCAGCCAGGAGACAGCCAGGCTGTTGACTGTGCGACAACCGTCGCCAGCCCGACTGAAGGATGCAGCTATTCTTCCAAAGACGCGCGACAGACAAGCTGTCGCGAGCGGACAACCGTCACATTAAGCCAGGGATTAGCCTATAAATAGCTGTTTTGTAATTTTTGGTAGAGGCTAATTTTTCCTTTTACTTAAGGTTGTCTAAACACTATCTTAGGGTAATTTAAGGGTTAAGCAAATTTAGGGATTTTGGATTTTGGTTGAATTAAAGCTTGTTAAAGATTATCAATGTACGATCAATCCTTTGATTCGAGTTTGTTTATCTTCTCTTTCTCTCTCTCCTTTGCTTATTATTTACGTATCTTGTTAATCATGGTGAATGGTGGTATTTGGATTTTTGATTGCATCATGATTAGTGAGTAGTTCTCTAATACTTGGGTTGGGGATTAGGAGTTGGGTTGGCTTAATAAGTCGGGGAGGCTTTGTTTAGCTCTAATCTTTCAATGATCGTTGGGTTTTATCCCTTGCCCACCAAGCATTTAATGAAATGCCCGAAAGGTCATTTCACCCAACAGTAGAGGTGATTGTCTTCACCGGAAGGTGGACAATCTCCCTGTTTGGAAAGGCAATAAGAGAACAAGCCCCGGGTATGAAAATGACCCGAGGACCTGTTGGGTGAGGAGTTGGTATTTCCTTTAACCTTAACCTCCAAGTCCCAATGAAAATAGGTGGACTTGGGGATTAAGGTCGGCCTTACTCTCCAAGAAGAGGTTTGGGTGGTCTTAAAATGAGCCAGTCACCCCCTCTCGATCGTTTAAAGGGTAGGGTAAATGAAACACTCCTACCCATAGCTGATAACAACCGGCTAGTGACTAATCCCCGAACCAAGTCCCTTCCCCTTGAAGTTAAATCATCATCTTAGCTAGTTTTCACTGCTCTTTTCATTGAAACCCTGCTTTCTTCCCTCTTGATTTGACTTATACTTTTAGTTTGTTAGCCTAAATACTTTGCTCCTAGTGGACGACACCCTAAGAACTCGAGACAGGCCTTGCACTTAGTGTTACAAATCTTAAACCTTAAAAACAACTGAGCAAGTTTTTGGCACCGTTGCTAGGGTGCAACGTTCTTTAGGTATCATAACTTGAAGTGTAGTTGGGGGCTAGGGTTTTTTGTTTTTATTTTTGATCTTTGTTGTTGATCTTGCTTGAGTCGACTTACCTCTTGGGTAGTGCTTGTTGTTACATGCACAGGAGAAACCAAAGTAAGGAGCCAAAGTAAGGAAAGGAGACAATTGCAAGAAGTCATCATGGATCCCACCACTACACCCTTGTGGGACTTTGCGATGTCGGATCCTAATGGCATTTCCTCTAGCTTCGTGTGGCCCCTCGTTGAGGCAAACAATTTCCAATTTAACCCGACGTTCATCACCCTCTTCCAATAAGACCAATTTGGAGGGTATCCCTTGGAGAACCCTAACACCCATATCACCTCCTTTTTGGAGAAGTGTGACACCATCAAAATGAATGGGGTCTCCAATGACGCCATCCGGTTGAGGCTCTTTCCTTTCTCCTTGAAGGACAAGGCCAAGTCTTGGCTCCTAAACTCCAATGCCAACTCATTCACCACTTGGGATGGACTTTCTAAGGCATTCTTATGCAAGTACTTTCCTCCCGGGAAGACTGCCAAGCTCCGGAATGATATCACTTCCTTTTACGAAATGGAGGATGGATCACTATATGAGGCATGGGAGAGGTTCAAAGAGCTACAATGGGAATGCACTCATCACGGCATCCCAGGTTGGTTGTTGGTCCAAACCTTGTACAACGGACTCCAACAACCAATGAAGATATTTATTGATGAGGCTGTCGGATGTGCTCTTATGGCCAAACTGATTAATGAAGCCAAGTAACTACTTGAGGATATGACATCCAATAATTACCATTGGCAAGTGAAAGAGGTTCACCCAAGAGAGGAGGGAAGCACAAGATTGATGCCTTTACCATGCTTGTAAGCAAGGTTGATGCCCTCTTTCAAAAGGTAGATCAACTTTAACCTATCCCCTCTCATGTTGGTACCCCTAGTGGGTCATTTGGGCAACTAAGTGTTTGTGAAGTGTGTGGAATCCAAGGGCACAACGGGAGTGAGTGCAATCTTGGCCAATCTTTTCAAGACCTCACTATTGGGCAAGCTAATGTTGTCCATAACTTCAACAATAGACCACAAAATGACCCATACTCCAATACCTTCAATCCGGGGTTGGAGGAATCACCCCAATTTTTCCTACAAAAATCCCAATCCCCCTCATCACCATCCCCCATAAAATCATCCTCAACCTCCCCGTTTCCATTACCATGCCCTTCAATTCCAACTTCCATAAGCCCCACAACCCCCACCTCAAAAATCCATTTTGGAGAGCTTGATGGAGAGGTTTATTCAAACTCAATCTAAGACAAATGAGGCTCTTGGTGAGTCCGTTAGCCAACTCAATACCAAGTTTGAGAGCTTGTCCACACATAAAAAGATGATGAAAACCCAATTGACTAAAATTGCCCAACAAGGGAGCCAGCTATCTAGACCTCAAGGGCACCTTCCAGGCCAATCGGGGGCAAACCTCAAGGGGCACTTGAATGCCATCACACTTAGAAGTGGAAATCAACTTGAAGAACCTAAAGCAACTCAAGGAGAGGAGGGTGAAGGTGTGGTAATGGACAAGGGTGTGGAGTCAATGGAAGACAAGGATGAATTGGTTCCGGAGGGTGACGTTCAAGGTAAGCATGAAGAAATCCCTAAGTCTAGGATTGGTAAGTCCTATAGGCCTCTAATTCCTTTCCCCCAAAGGCTTGCCAAGGCAAAACTTGAGGCCAAATATGGGAAATTTTGGAAGTGCTCAAAAAGTTACAAATCAATATCCCCTTCTTGGACGCCATCTCCGAAATGCCTTCTTATGCTAAGTTTCTCAAGGAGATCCTTTCTAACAAAAGAAAATTCCACGAAAACGCCATGGTTTCCCTCACGGAGGAGTGTAGTGCAATTCTTTAAAACAAACTCCCTCCTAAACTCCAAGACCCGGGAAGTTTTTCGATTCCATGTGCCATTGAGGATGTCACCATAAGCCGTGCTTTATGTGACGTATGGGCTAGTGTTAGCGTTATGCCCCATTCGATTTGCAAGCACCTCCAAGTGGGTGAACTCAAGCCCACCACTATCTCCATTCAACTTGCGGATCGCTCGGTCAAGTATCCTATAGGACTGCTAGAGGATGTACCTTTACAAGTAGGGAAGTTCTTTATTCCATGTGACTTTGTCGTCATGGACATGGAGGAAGATACCCAAATTCCAATCATACTTGGGCGCCCTTTCCTAGCCACAACGGTAGCCATGATCGATGTTTAAAATGGGAGATTATCTTTACAAGTTGGTGAAGAGAAACTTGAATTCAACCTAAAGCAAGTTACGGCTTCCCCCTCCCTTGACGATGAGTGCCACCGAATGGATGGCATTGAGACGGTAGTACTTAATGAGATGGGAGTTCTTGCCTCCCCCTCGGACCCTTTCGAGGCATGTTTAATTGGCTTTGGGCATGATGATGTGGACCCTTATCAGGTTCAAGAGAAAGATGCTTTTGCCAAGGTCCTTGATGTGGCACCACCATACCTCCCTAGACACCAACCCAAGGAGGTAATTGATGTTGAGGTTTTATCATCAAATGAAGACAAGAAGACTTCGGAGGTGGAATTGAAGCCCCTACCTCTTCACTTACAATATGAGTTTCTTGGTCCCAATCGTACTTTTCCCGTTATTGTTAGTGCTAAGCTTAATGACGCCCAAATTGAGAAATTGTTGTGTGTGCTTCATAAGCATAGAGGCGCCATTGGCTATAGCATTGATGATATCCAGGGGATTAGCCCTTCATTTTGCATGCATTAGATTCTTCTTAATGATGAGCATCGCCCTTTTAGACAACCTCAACTTCGATTGAATCCCAACATGCAAGAAGTGGTAAAAAAAGAGGTTGTCAAGCTACTTGATGTCGCGATCATTTATCCAATTTTGGATAGTGATTGGGTTAGTCCGGTTCAAGTAGTCCCTAAGAAGGGGGCATGACCGTTGTCAAGAAAGAAAAAGATGAACTCATATCAACTAGAACAGTCACGGGATGGTGTATGTGCATTGATTATAGAAAACTTAATGACGCCACCAAGAAGGACCATTTTCCCCTCCCCTTTCTTGACCAAATATTAGAGCGATTGGCCGTCATTCTTTGTTTTGTTACTTGGACGAATATTTGAGATTTTTCCAAATCCTTATCCACTCGAGTGACCAAGAGAAAACCACCTTCACATACCCCTACGGTACCTTTGCCTACCGTAGAATGCCATTTGGGCTATGTAATGCCCCAACCATGTTCCAAAGATGCATGCTTGCCATTTTCTCCAACTATATTGAGAGTATAATGGAGGTTTTTATGGACGATTTTTTGGTCTATGGAGGCACTTTTAATCTATGCTTGGAGAACTTGGCTAAGGTCCTTCACAGAAGTAAAGAAGTCCATTTGGACTTGAATTGGGGAAAGTGCCATTTCATGGTGCAAGAAGGTGTGGTTTTAGGCCATGTGATCTCACATAGGGGTATTGAAGTCGATAAAGCAAAGATAGAGATTATAGAATGCTTACCACCTCCCACTTGTGTGAAAGGGGCAAGAAGTTCCCTTGGAAATGCGGGATTCTACCGCCGTTTCATCAAGGATTTCTCAAAAATTGCTAAACCTCTTACTTTGCTTTTGGCCAAGGACCCCTTTTGTTTTTACTAACGAGTGTCTTGAAGCATTTCATATGATCAAAGAGGCCCTCATCACCGCCCCCATCATCCAACCGCCCAATTGGAGCCTTCCTTTTGAGATCATGTGCGACGCTAGTGACCATGCGGTTGGGGCGGTGTTGGGGCAACAGACAGACAAGTAGCCATATGTCGTGTATTATGCTAGCAAGACACTTGATGAAGCTCAACAAAACTACACCACCACCGAGAAGGAGCGACTTGCAGCGGTGTATGCAATCGAGAAGTTCCGTCCCTACCTTCTATGCTCCAAGGTGATTGTGTACACTGACCACACCACACTTAAGCATCTCCTTGACAAACTGAACGCCAAGCCTTGCCTTATTCGATGGGTCCTCCTCCTCCAAGAGTTCGCACTCGAGAATCGGGATAAGAAAGGCATCGAAAATGTGGTGACGGACCATCTCTACCGACTACCTATTCCTTCATGGTATGAAGGAGGATGTGATTTGCCAATTGATGACTCTTTTTCGGATGATCACTTATTCGCTTTGGCAACATCGTGTGCCCCTTGGTTCGCAAATTTGGTGAATTACTTAGCTTGTGGGATTATACCCCCGGACATGGACTCCAATCAAAGAAAGCGGTTCTTTTCTCAAGCTAATTCATATTTTTGGGAGGATCCTTATTTATTCAAGACTTGTGGGGATGGTTTGATTCGACGTTGTGTGGCCGAGGAGGAGACCACCTCCATTATTTCCTATTGCCATGATTTGCTTTGTAGAGGTCATGGAAGTGTAGAGAAGACCGCGACCAAGGTCCTCCAAGTCGGTTTCTATTGGTCCACTTTATTCAAAGATGTCCACAACCATGTTTGGGTTTGTGGTCATTGTCAACGAACCGGGAACTTGTCTAGAAAGAACGAGAACCCTTTAAATTACATACTTGAGGTCTAAATCTTTGATGTTTGGGGCATTGACTTCATGGGACCTTTCCTATCTTCGAAGGGCAATAATCTTGGTTGCGGTGGATTACGTCTCCAAATGGGTAGAGGCCATAGCTAGACCTTCCAATGACTCAAGGGTGCTGGCCAAGTTGTTCAAAAAGACCATTTTTCCACGGTATGGAGTTCCAAGGGTACTCTTAGCGACAATGGAATGCACTTCATAGAGAAGAAGCTTGCAATCTTATTGAAGAAATATGGAGTGCACCATAAACGTGGCCTTGACTATCATCCTCAAACTAGCAGCCAAGTCGAAATCGCCAACCGTGAAATTAAATCTATCCTTGAGAAGACAATCGCGAGATCAAGAAAGGATCGGACGGACAAACTTGATGATGGTCTTTGGGCTTACCGAAAGGCATTCAAAACCCCGATTAGGACCACTCCTTTTCGCCTAGTCTATGGCAAGGCGTGCCATCTTCCAGTGGAGCTTGAACACAAGGTTTTCTGGGCCATTAAGTACCTCAATTTCGATTTGAAGTTTGCGGGAGAAAAGAGGTTGCTGTAATTGAATGAGCTTGAAGAGCTTCGCTCCGATGCTTATGACAATTTGAGAATTTATAAGGAGTGGATGAAGAGGATGCATGACAAGCATATCCACTGGAGGGAGTTTTAGGGGGGGCGATTTGGTCTTACTCTTCAATTCAAGATTGAAGTTATTTCTGGGCAAACTATGTTCACGATGGTCGGGTCCCTTTGAGGTGAATAGGGTCTACCTTTTTGGAGCAATTCAGATCGGTACGGAAGCTACGGGTACCTTCAAAGTGAATGGATCGAGGCTCAAACACTATTTAGTCGGTGAACCCATTGCCGGAAAGGTCACCTACACCTTCCCAATGCCTCTTCTTGAGATCCATTCATGGTCAAGCTCACGACCCTAAAAGAGCACTTTTTGGGAGGCACCCCGGACCTTTCTCTTGACTCTTCACTCAAATAAGGAGGAGGTTCCACAAAAAAAAAATCACAAAAAAATTCTAAGTCTCAAGCTGTGCCCAGGCGCCAGCCAGGCTGTCGACTGTGTAACAGCCCTCGCCTAGGCAGCAGAATAGCAGTCAAGGTTTCAGAGGCTGGTGACACCCAGTCGTCACCACCGGGACAGGCTGTCGCCAAGTACCCAGAAGAACCTCTAGGTTGGCCAGAGGACGTCGACAGCTGGCTCGCCGTCGGACGTTGACGCCGTCGGACGTTGCTAAGAAAACCACTCAGACCTTGCCGACAGCCCCTGTCGCCATCGTGAAGGTGCGACGGTTTCGTCGCACGCGCCTAGTTCCTCTTTTTCTTCATTTTTTCTCTCTCTCTTCTTTTTCGTCTCACTCGACAGCCCCCCCTTGCGAAACTCATCGGTCGCTCCTCCTTCCTCACTTACCCACTCTTCTCCTCTCCAAATTACTCCATTTTTCTTCCAATTTTTCACTTCTTCCACCTCTTTTTCCATTTTCCCACACAAAACTCGTCTTCTTCTTCCCTCATTCATCACATTCCTTAACCTCAAAACCCTAACCTCAAAATTCCGGCCACTCCATCGCCGGATTCCACATCTCCTCACTCCAAGGCTCATTTACACAAACTTTTGCTACATTTCCTCATCTCTTCCTCTCTCTTCACCTTCATCTCTATTAAAGCTTGAAGAGTGAGAAAGCTTCACATTTGGGCAAATTATTGCATTGGGGTATCAATTGTGCCATTGGGTACCTAATTGTCACACTAATTTGTGTGATTTTCGAGCTCCTTAACGTTGCATCCATTCAAGCTTCAAAGATTTTGGGGTTGAGCTAGCCATGGGCAAGAAGGCAACCAGTTCGGGTCCATCATCTTTGGGAGCTTCAAAGTAGGCTAAGACGGGTGCTTCATCGTTCATTGCCGCCACTCCAACTCTTAGCCAAGCCCATGTGACCCGAGGTAATCGTCCCACCCCTCCTCATGTAGAGAACAAATATGAGATTCATTTTACCAATACTGAACACATGCACTGATATGATTATGTTGCTAAGAGACGAATAATTGAACCGAAATACATGGATGAGGATTTATTGAAAAATCTTGGATTGTGGGATAATGTGTTTGAATTGCTTGAAATGGCAGGCTGGGTGAATTTTGCGTGTTTGGCCTTGCCTGTTTATGAGCGGCTATGTTGGGAGTTTTTGAGCTCCTTGAATGTTGAGTGGAGCACCCCATACTAAAACCGCCCTATCCATATTAAATTTTGCCTTTTCAACGATGAGTACAATGTTAACTTAGTGAAATTTGATCGTAGGCTGGGTTTTGCCAATGAGTGTGTTTGGGGGGTTGGACATGAGAATTTTAATGTTCAATCATTTTGGGTTGAGATCACTTGCCCCAAGCGCACCAAATTTTTTGACAGCAATGGGGTTCAAGTGGCTTATAGTGCAAGTGGGTCTAAAGCCAATTCAATTTGAAACCCCACCCTTCGATACCTCCATCGGCTTATTGCTAACAAGTTCTTCATCCAGCATGAGAGTCAAAGCTGAGCTCGTTTGAGTGAGGTATTCCTTATTTGGTGCATTTTAAAAGGTGAAAGTTTTGATATGGGAGCCTTTCTCCTTCACCAACTAATCTCCCAAGCTCACCAACCGAAGTCTCCCATCGCTTATGGTGGCCTCATCACCGCTATTGCTTATGCGTGGGATTTAAAGGAGAGGGTGACAAACCAATTAACTCCTTTTTGTTTCAGGGGACAACTCAATCTTTCCCCTTGTATCGCTATGGAGATGTTTCGTGTGGTTGGAGGCCGTGTTTTTACTAGTCATCATGGCTCCCCCCTCTTTCCCCTTCCTAACCCGGCTTTGACTACCACCTCCGACCCTTCCAATTGGGTTTATGATCATGATATTTACATGATTTTGGGTGATGAGGGTGGCGGTAATGGTGGTGCGAGTGATGTAGGTGAGAGTGGTGGAGGTGATGTGAGGTTAGAGGACGTGGCCGGTTGCTCGGGAGCCACACCCCTTGAGGAGGATGAGATGTATACCCCCCTTTGACTTGGAGCCATGCTAAGGTGAGCTCTTCAGGTTTTGATGCAAACCATTATCAACACATTGATGAGCATTTCTCCCGCCTCAACTTGAGGCTTGATGCTTTTGATGAGCGGTAGCAGCAGTTCACTCAAGACTAGAGCGAGTTACTTCGCCGACAGATGGAGATGGATCGTCGACAATGCAACATTGAGCACCACATGTACTACTCCCGTGGATTCCATGGGTGGCCCTACCCTCCACCCGAGTGGAGGCCTCATGGCCCCCCTGGTCCATTTTGATGTTGTAAGGCCCTCCTCCCTCCCTAGCCCTTTTCTATTGCTAATACATTGAGGAAAATGCATGACTTTAGCATGGGGGGTGTACTAATTCGTCTATCTGGGGATTATGAGGTGTGCAAGTTGTTGTGTTAGGAGTTAGGTTTTTCCAAAGGTCATTGGGGTTGTGGTTTGGTTTGATTGTTTATGTGGATGTGGTTGGAATGAGAAGAATATTGTTAATAGTTGTACATAGTAGTCTTTTAGGTTATTAGCTCATTTAGTTGCATTGTAGAAATCATGCTAGGAATCATTGCATAATTAGGTTTGGCATGAGTAGTAGCAGATAGCTTCGGTGCATTGTACATATTCGCTTGTTTTCTCTCCTAATCTTGATGAGCAATGTTGGGAAGGGCTTTATTGGGCTTGCAAGGTACATCTCTTATCCCCACTCTTCATTTCCTCCTTGTCTTTTCCCCTTGTTGAAAAAAAGAGAAAAATCTGAAAAGATGAAAAAAAATGAAAAATGAAAAAAAAAAATCCCTTCCATGATGTGAATATATGGCATGATGATTGATTGATCAGCTGGGCGGCATACTTTGGGTTGTGATACTTGTGTTGGTTGGTGGAGTGTGATTGTATGAAGCTCCTTTGATGATTATTTTGCCTTGTGTGCATGCCTTGGTTTGTTGAGCTTCTCTTATCTTATCTTGGAGGATTCTTGTTAGTGGTTGTCCATAGGGTGATAGTGCTTCCAGGGAGGTTTAACCCCTGCGATTTGCGCCTCCTTTTGCCCACTCACTTTTAGTAGCTCTTCATTTCTCTTCTTGTGTGGCTCACCCATGATTGCAATGCTAGAACTTGGCTAAGTCCTCTTTGAGGTCACATTTAGGAATTAAGCACGAATTTCGAAGTGATTGAGGCACTTGTCGTTCTTTTCCCCACAATACGTTGCCTAAAAGGCCACCAAATGATGTTATGACCCCTTGCTTACCCCCATTGTGCCTTTCGCTATCTTGTTGTTACCATACGCGCTTCACTCTTGGCCATTTTCACTTCCTGCCCTTATGCCATTGAGGTTAGTGGAGCAACACTTTCCATGACGTTGGGGGTTTGTTTTGGGAATTGGGTGGTTTGTTGTGGGTGATCTTGGTTAAAAAGGAAGTAGTGCCGAATCATCCTTGGCAACGTGCCTAGCACCAAACCCCCTATTTTCAATCTTGCTCAAAAAAACAAAAAAAAAATGAGAAAATTTGTGAAAAAAAAGCCGATAAAAAGTGAGCAAGCCCTTATGAAAAGAAAAAAAGAAGAGAAACAAATGATGAAAGAAGAAAAGGGAGTTTATTTGTATAGGAAATTTCTTGGCACAATGTCCCTATCCATTGGAATCCGTTCGACACCTTCCTTAGTATTCCGAAATGAAGGGTTCGGTGTAGAGCTTTGAACTTGGGTGTGAAGCAAAGTTGCTTTCTCATGACCTATCATGGAGAGTGTGCTAGCCCCCTAGCCTTGAAGCTATCTAGCTCCTCTTGCTCTAAAACTTTGTCACCTTCTCACCCTTACCAATAGACCTCGTTACAACCTTTTGAAGCCCTCTTGATCGATTGTGTGTGCGTCTTTGCTACGGGTGGTGGAGGATGAGGACTCCTCCAAGCCTATGGTTGTTTGCATGGATGGGTTGAGTGTTGAGTATGCCCATGAATTCATTTAAGCACATAGAGAGGAGAGCACCATTTTTCCCAAAAGTGAGGTTCTCCCCGGCCACTTTTGCCCGCCACTAGCTAGCTATCTCCTTGTTTGCTTTGGGTGTCTCATTTAGCTTCGGCATGTGCATCTAGGCGAGGTGATCTCTCGATGGTTTCATATCTTTCTTGCCTCCCTCGCCTCATCTTGGTCATTTCTTGATTGTGTGACTTTATTTGGTTGGTAAATTTTCTTGCCATAACCTGAGAAGGGCGTCTGAGGTGTCAACTTTCCCTATTTATTTGTTTCGAGTAGAAATTGCTTGAGGGTAAGCAAGAGTCAAGCATGGGGGAGTTGATAAACCTCATTTTTACTTATTTCTTTCCCTCTTTTTCTTGGTTCGTCCCCTCTATTTTACTTTGACCTAGTGGGTTTGAACCATGTTTTGCCCCTTCTTAAGCTCGTTGCCCACTCTTAATCTTTTTTTCATCATTTTGTAGGAGTTTTTCGCGTCGATATGAAATGGAAGCATTGGTACTTGCGGAAAGGGCATCGCATGGACAAGAATGCTCGCATTGATGCACGGGAGGAGCAAGAGGGAGGCGACAAAGGTATTTTCAAGGGTGCAGGACAGGCGATAGCCATTGCACAGTCGACGGTTAGCTGTCGCCTGTCTCCACAAGCCAGACAGTTCATCGAGAGGTTGGCGACAGCTAGCCGTCGCCGTCGCGATAGGCAGTCGTTTCAGGCAGCCAAGTGACAACCAGGCTGCTAACTATGTGACAGCCGTCGCCAACCCAACTAGAGGATGCAACTATTCTCCCAAAGACACGCGATAGGTAGGCTGTCGCAGGGGTGACAGCCATTGCATTAAGCCAGCGGATTAGCCTATAAATAGTTGTTTTCTAATTTTCGGTAAAGGCTAATTTTTCCTTTTGCTTAAGCTATCTAAACACTATCTTTGGATAATTTAAAGGTTAAGCAAGTTTAGGGATTTTGGATTTTGGTTGAATTAAATCTTTTTGAAGATTATCAATCTACAATCAATCCTTTGATTCGAGTTTGTTTCTCTTTTCTTTCTCTCTCTCCTTTGCTTATTATTTGCTTATCTTGTTAATCATGGTGAATGGTGGCATTTGGATTTTTGATTGCATCATGATTAGTGAGTAGTTCTCTCTTGCTTGGGTGGGGGATTAGGAGTTGGGTTGGCTTAATAAGTGGGGGAGGCTTTGTTTAGCTCTAATCTTTCAATGATCATTGGGTTTTATCCCTTGCCCACCAAGTGTTCGATGAAATGTCGAAAAGGTCATTTCACCCGACACTAAGGGTGATTGTCTTCACCGAAAGGTGGACAATCTCCCTTTGTGGAAAGACGATAAGAGAACAAGCCCCAGGTATAAAAATAACCCAAGGACTTGTTAGGTGAGGAGTTGGTATTTCCTTTGACCTTAACCTCCAAGTCCCCATGAAAATAGGTGGACTTGGGATTAAGGTCGCCCTTATTCTCCAAGAAGAGGTTTGGGTGGTCTTAAAATGAGTCAATCAGCCCCTCTCGATCATTTAGAGGTTAAGATAAATGAAAGACTCCTACCCATAGCTAATAATAACCGACTAGTAACTAATCCCCAATCCAAGTCCCTTCCCCTTGAAGTTAAATCGTTATCTTAGCTAGTTTTCACTGCTCTTTTCATTGAACCCTTGCTTTCGTCCCTCTAGATTTGACTTGTATTTTTAGTTTGGTAGCCTAAAGACTTTGCTCCCAGTGGACGGCACCCCAAGGACTCGAGACAAGCCTTGAACTTGGGTTACAAATCTGAACACTTAAAACAACTGAACAATAGTGGCATTAGCACAACAAAAATTTTGACGTTCGACTATTCAAAGCTAGAAATAATGTCTAATGAGCATGTGTCAAATGAATCAAAGCCACATAATAAGAGTAGAACATGCATAATCAGAACACTCAAGCTCTTCTTGAAATCAAATTCTTCCAAGTTCCAACTTTAAATTTTCCTCAAAATTTTCATTTTGCCTCCCCCGCACACCTAAACCTTACATTGTCCTCAATGTAGAAAACGATAATAAAGAGGGCATGTTCGTGCTTAAAATATGCTATTTTTACGATATCTTTATACCTGATTTATGCTCAAAATAATTGTTATATTTTCATTTTTATTTGATTTTTTTTTTAGGTATTTAATAATTTGGGGAAAATGCGGGAAAATGATAAAAAAAATGCCAAAAATAAAGCATTGGGCGAGCTTACTCAAACCTGACCCAATCCTCAAGTCCATTTTCTTTTTTTTGGCCAAAAGAAAAGAAAAAAATAATAAAAGGAAAACCTACAAAAACCCCACGTGCATGGCGCATGAACTCCCCCCCTCTTTTATTTCTCATTTTCACTCTCTTCCCTTTTAGCCCTAGACCCTTGAAAAAACCTAGAAACGCGACCCTCCCCTCTCTTATCTTCATCCTCACGCCATCTCTCTATCTCATCTCCCTATCTTTCTCACTCTTCGAACCACCAACATCATCCTTCACCTTCATCCACCACCAAAGCACCATTTTTACCCATTGCCGAATTTCACGCAACAACTACCAGCACATCCCCATCATCACCGTCCATAGCACACACGAATCAAGGGTCAAGATTGAAGCCTGCTCGGGTATAAATCAAAGGATGCGGCTCCAGAGCGAGGGGTTAGAGAGGTATAATCTAGGGTTTTAGTTTTAAGTTTTTGGGTTTTCATTTAAGGTTTTGTGTTTAGTTCAAAAATTTTAGCATCTAGGGTTTGTTATCTTTTTCAAGATTTTGATTTGAATTTGTAACAACCATTTTCAGGCTGAGTTTGGCGTTTAATTTTAGGAAATTCTGAGTATCAGATTCGATTTTGGTGTCTTGCAATTTCAGGTTTGGTTCTAGGGTTCTAGGTTCGGTTTCCCTATTTAGATTCAGATTCGTTTCTAGCTTGCAATTTTCATGTATTTGGAGCTTCATTTGAGCTTATAATGGACTTTTATTGGGACATTTAAATTCCTCTGCTCCTATTTCGGTACTTCTGAAACAAGGATGAATGTGAATGCACCATGGTTAATGAGTTTTGAAGCTTGTTCATCGCATAGTTCTGGGTGCTTCTTATGCCAGTAATAACGATTGAATGATGGAGTTGATTGGTCTCATGGGCAGTAAGCATTCTGATTCTTCCTCTTCTTTTGTTTGATGCTCTATTTTCTGATCTAGTTCGGTTCTGTTTCTCCCCTTCCCCTGCTACTCTATTGTCTACTTGTTTTGGATGCATCAGTACTCTAGTGTCGATTTTGGGTTGATTTGCGCTTCTCTGTTCTGTTCTTGGCCTCTTCCCTATGGTTTATTGGTTTGTTTTTCCTTTGGTGTGGTTGATGCAATTGTAATATGCCTTTAGTTGAGTTAATTTTAGTAGTTTGTTTCCTCTACTTTGCTTGATGCTACTATTCTGAGTCCCTATTTCAATTGATTGCTTGGTTGATTATAGCTCAGTTTGAATGATTAAGCTTGGGTGTGATTATGCTTAACTCTAGAAGTTTGGTTTATGCCTAGTTTTAGAAGTTAGTTTGGATGATTAAGCTTGATTGTTTCTTTAGTTTTGTTTATGCTTATGTTTTCTTTCCCCTGTTTCGATAACCCTTGCTACTTTGGGGTTGGCTTAGGATAATTTATTTACCAACGCAATATGGTAGTTTCATTTTGGTTGATTGTGGTCTCATTTAGGTTAGGCAAGTTCAAAGGATTTAAATGCATTAGTTGATTTTAATGAGTTTGGCTTAGTTGATAATCTTAGACTCATGGGCATAAGATAAAATTACTTTAATTTATCTTGTCTAGTTTAGTCCTTATGTGTTTGATTCTTGATTAGTTTAGGCTATTATAGTATGATCTTATTTAGTGACCTTAATCTCGTCCTTGTCCCTTTGGAGACGACCCTCAAGTACTACAACGACTGTCGTATACTTGCGGTATCTTATTTCTCACTCGAAAGTATCGTACAAGGTTTTGGCGCCGTTGCCAGGGATGAGGACATGAGATTAGGTCATATTTTTATTTTCTTAGCTACTTTCTTTATATGTTCTGTCTTACTTTGTTTATTTCATTATTAATTGTTACTTAGCTTGGTCATTTCTTGAAAAATCCAAAAATCTATAAAAATTAGAAAAGCCTAAAATCGAAAAAAATTAGAAAAACCTAAAAGCCCCTAAAAATTGAAAAACTTTAAAAACTTTAAAAACAAAATACCAGTTTTCCATTTCTCGGAATATAAGCATGAACCTTTTTGGAGTTATCTTTCAAGACTTAATGATTATCGTGCTTAACTTAATCATAATTTTGAAAAATGAAAATATTGTGAGGTCATTGCTGTGGGTCTGAATATTGAGTTGAGGTGTTATGTTGAATTAATTTGTCCCGGAGGTTTAATAGAATCATTATCTAAAATTCAAGATGAAGTTTGGGATTTCTTTGAAAAACTAGCTTCGGAAACCTTTGCGTTTGAACATGCTAATGGGACTTTTAGATACCCAACTCATGGAGAGTTTGATTTTCATGCTAATCCTTACCCTACAAACCCCTTTATGAATTCATGTGACCTATCTTATTCTTGTGTTCTTCCTATTTTGTGCGATTATTGCAAGTCTACTAATCCTTACCCTACTGCTGCTGGAAAAGCTTGCTTCCAATGTTAATATGTCAATAATGTAGTTGTGTCAGTAAAGTGGAATTGAGTCTGATTCTGGTAAATCTAAGCCTTGGGATGATGATACACTTGCACACGAGCACTGGGATGGACTCAAAATCTTAATGTACAGTGGGGTGAAAAATTAGTGCTTTGATGTCATTTATGGGGTACAGGGCTTTGAAATATATTCTGTTTGTATGCAACTCGATATCTTAGGTACATGGGTGATTTAGTTGATTAGAATGTATATATATCTTTCCCCAAAATTTTGTACATGTTAGCTTTGAGAAAAAAACCAAAAAGATTTTCGATTTTATGTTTTTATTTTGGGATTTTGTGGGTATTTCACTTGAACACCCTCACGTGACCTCACTCGTCTACTTGGGATGCCGAGGGGTTTAAAGGGCTTGTTGCATACACTAAATGCAACCGTGATTCCTAAGACAATGAGTTAGGATTTTCTTTTTCTTATTTTTCATTTCGTTTCAATTAGTTTAGGTTGTTTTACTCGAGGGCGAGCAAAATCTTGGTGTGGGGCTATTTGTTCGTGCTTAAAATATGCTATTTTTACTATATCTTTATACCTGATTTATGCTCAAAATAATTGTTATATTTTGATTTTGATTTGATTTGATTTTGTTTTGTAGGTACTTAATAATTTGGGAAAAATGCAGAAAAATGATAAAAAGATGCCGAAGATAAAGCATTGGGTCAGATTACTTAAACCCGACCCAATCCTTAAGCCTGTTTTCTTTTTTTTTGTTAGCCCAAAGAAAAGAAAAAAATAATAAAAGGAAAATCTAACAAAAAACCCCCCAAAACCCCATGTGCATGGTGCATAACCTCCCGCCCCTTTTATTTCTCATTTTCTTTCTCTCTTATTTTCTCTCTCTTCCCTTTTGGTCCCAGACCCCCGAAAAAACCTAGAAACCCTCCCCTCCCCTCTCTTATCTTCAACGTCATGCCATCTCTCTCTCTCTCATCTCCTCATCTTTCTCCCTCTTCGAACCACCAACATCATCCTTCACCTTCATCCACCTCCAAACCACCATTTTCACCCATTACCGAATTTCGCGCAACAACTGCTAGCACATCCGCATCATCACTGTCCATGGCACACATGAATCAAGGGTTGAGATTGAAGCCTGCTAGGGTATAAATCGAAGGATACGGCTTCAGAGCGAGAGGTTAGGGAGGTATAATCTAGGGTTTTAGTTTTAAGTTTTTGGGTTTTCATTTATGGTTTTGTGTTTAGTCTGAAAATTTTAGCATCTAGGGTTTGTTCTGTTTTTCAAGATTTTGATTCAAATTTGTAACAACCATTTTCATGCTAAGTTTGGGGTTTAATTTTGGGAAATTTTGAGTATCGGATTTGCTTTTGGTATCTTGCAATTTCAGGTTTTGTTATAGGGTTCTAGGTTCGATTTCCCTGTTTAGATTCAGATTCGTTTCTAGCTTGCAATTTTAATGTCTTTGGAGCTTAATTTGAGCTTGTAATGGACTTTTATTGGGACATTTAAATTCCTCTGCTCCTATTTCGGTGCTACTGAAACAAGGATGAATGTGAATCTGCCATGGTTAATCAGTTTTGAAGCTTGTCCATTGTTTAGTTCTGGGTGATTCTTATGCTAGTAATGAAGATTGAATGGTGGAGTTGATTGGTCTCATGGGCAATGAGCATTTTGATTCTTCCTCTTCTCTTTTTTGTTGCTCTATTTTCTTATCTAATTCAATTATGTTACTCCCCCTCCCTTGCTACTCTGTTATCTGCTTGTTTTGGATTAACCATGTATGTTCTAGTTTTGGTCCATGACTTGATTTATGTTCAGTATGCTCTATTTGGTTGCATCAGTACTCTAGTATCGATTCTAGGTTGATTTATGCTCCTCTATTATGTTCTCAGCCTCTGCCATATAGTGTAGTGGTTTGTTTCCTTTAGTGTGTTTGATGCAATTGTAATACGCCTTTAGTTGAGTTAAATTTAGTAGTTTGTTTCCTTTAGTTTGCTTGATGCTACTGTTCTGAGTCCCTGTTTCAATTGATTGCTTGCTTAATTGTAGCTCAGTTTGAATGATTAAGCTTGGGTTTGATTGTGGTTAACTCTAGAAGTTTGGTTTATGCTTGATTTTAGAAGTTAGTTTGGATGATTAAGCTTGATTGTTTCTTTAGTTTGGTTTATGCTTCTGTTTTCTTTCCACTGTTTCCATAACCCTTGCTACTTTGGGGTTGGCTTCGGTTAATTTATTTACCAACACAATATGATGGTTTCATTTTGGTTAATTATGGTCTCACTTAGGTTAGGCAAGCTCAAAGGATTTAAATGCATTAGTTGATTTTAATGAGTTTGGCTTAGTTGATAATCTTAGACTCATGCTCATGAGATAAAATTACTTTAATTTATCTTGATTAGTTTCATCCTTATGTGTTTGATTCTTGATTCGTTTAGGCTATTATAGTCTGATCTTAATTAGTCACCTTAATCTTGTCCTTGTCCCTATGGAGACAACCCTCAAGTACTATAATGATAGTCGTATACTTGCGGCATCTTATTTCTCATTCAAAAGTATCGTACAGGGCAATGGAGAAAAGAACAACACAACCCAACAGCACTACCAAGTCATTTCCATATAAACCAAACAATCAAACTCCCAAAGTACCTTTACAACCATCACCAACAACAAAAGCCAAAACCTAATTGAAGAATCACATCCAAAAACACAAGGACACTTTGATCATAAAGGAAAAAAAAAAGACTTAAACTCACCTAAAAAGATTAGGTTACCCAACAAGCGCTAAGTTTCATATCTTCAGCCAAACAAGATCCTACCCATTAATCATAATAAACAAGGTCTGCTAGATTGATAGATTCAATCAAACCAAGCTCAATATCATGAGTCATAACAGGTTTCAGAAGTTGGCCATTAACCATGAGAACTCGGCAATTTTGGGGATCCAAAATTTGAACCGCTCCAGAAGGAAACACTTGCTGGACAACAAAAGGACCATCCCATCTAGATCTCAAATTTCCAGGAAACAACTTTAACTTAGAGTTAAAAAGCCAAACCTTCTAATTAGGTTCAAAAGATTTACGATAATTCATTTTATCTTGAAAAGCTTTGGTTTTCGCTTTATAAATCTTAGCATTCTCATAGGTTTCATTACGTAATTCATCCAACTCATTTAATTGAAGCCTACTGTTAGAACACACCTTTTCATATGAAAATTAAAAGCTTTAATATCCCAAAAGGCACATTGTTCTAATTTAACTGGCAAGTGACAAGCCTTACCAAAAGGAGGATGGTAAGGAGACATCCCAATGGGAGTCTTATAAGCAGTATGATAGGCCCAAAGAGCATCATGCAATCTCAAATACCAGTCTTTCTTATTAGGTCGAACCGTTTTCTCAAGTGTAGACTTGATCGCAATTAGATACCTTAGCTTAACCACTAGTCTAAGGGTGATAGGGGGTAGCTACTTTGTGAGTCACATAATACTTTTTAAGCAAAATCTCAAAACATTGATGACAAAAATGACTACCTCTATCACTAAGAAGAGCTCTAGGGGTACCATATCGACAGAAAATGCACTTTTTCACAAACTTGACCACAACCTTGTGGTCGTTGGTCCTGGTAGTCTAAGCTTCCACCCACTTTGACACATAATCAATCGCAACCAATACGTATACAAGCCAAAGATGGGGGAAATGGACACATAAAATCAATGCCCCACACATCAAATATCTCAACAATCAGAATAAGGGAAATGGTTATCATATCACGACGGGACGAGGAAATTGTATGTTAACAACGCTCACACGCAAGACAGAAACAGTGAGCATCTCAAAACAGATTAGGCTAAAAGAACCCACTTTGTAGGACTTTAGCAGCTATTCTATGACCTCCAAAGTGACCACCACAAGCTTAAGAGTGACAAAATGTGAGAATACTATGAATTTCACTCTTAGGGACACATCTACGTACCACTTGGTCAGGGCAATGTTTGAAAAGATAAGGATTTACCCAATAGTAATGTCTTACCTGTGACAAAAACCTATCTTTCATTTGTTTGGAACAGTGAGGAGGAATCTTCCCAGTGGCAACGTAGATCACAATGTGCGCAAACCAAGGGAGAGGGCAATGTGACATAGCAAATAGTTTCTCATCAGGAAAGTGGTCAGAAAATCCAACTAAGTCATCAGCATACTCAGTAAGGATTCTAGACAAGTGGCCTGCAACTAAATTTTCATAACCTTTCATATCCTTTATGTCAATATCAAACTCTTAGAGCGACAAAATTCCATCTAACGAGTATTGATTTTGTGGCATTCTTAGCCAATCAGTGTTTTAATGCAGCATGATCAGTGAACATAAACACTTTTGAACACAAAAGGTATGAATGGAATTTATCAAGTGCAAATACAACAGTTAGCAACTCTTTTTCAGCAGTGGAGTAATTCTTTTGACCATCAGTTAGAGTTGTACTAGCATAGTAAATGACATAAGGCATTTGATTTACCCTTTGACCCAAAACAGCCCCAATGGCACAATCAGATGCATCACACACAATCTCAAATGGATGAGAAAAGTCAAGGGGTTGCACAATAGGGCCCGACACCAATAAAGATGGATACTTTTCAAAAGCTTTCACACAAGACTCATCAATCACAAAAGGATCATCTTTAGTGAGGAGATTAGTAACTGACCAAGCCATTTTATTAAAATCCTTAATAAATCTCCTATAGAAACTAGCATGGCCAAGGAAAGTGTAAGACCCGCTTTCGTTATTTTTATATTAAGTTGCCTGTCTTACCTTTTTACGTTATAAAATCGTATTTTAGTAACTATATGAGTTAAATGATTATCGATTTGGTTTTGGAAGCTGTAATTTTATTAAAAAGATTCTTATAGCTATTATTGATTTTAAAGTTAATTCGTGTTATTTATGTCTTTAAATTATATTGATAGTTTAATTTAGTCGTTAAACGATTAATTTTATTAAAAAGAACGCCTATTTGATTTACGTTATTATTGATGTTACTTATTTATAAAATTATTGAATCGATGCTAACTGGAGTTTTTAAAATCGTCTTTCGATTTGTTTAGTCGATTTCCGAAGTGTGATTAAGGGTGTTAATTGTAGGACGTTTCGACTCGAGTTTAGACTCATTAATAAGTTTGGAGTTGGAACCTGGCTGAAGCATGTTATTAAGCCAAAAAAAAAAAAACAAAAGGGGGGCCAAGCCCTTCTCTTTCACGGTGGAAAACCACGACAGGAGGGGTTTCCTTTGGTCCCCAGCCCCGTGAACCACCTGAAGAGAGAGAGAATGAGGAGGAGAGGGGCAGAGGAGGGGCAGCCACGGCAGCAGCGGCACCACCCCAGCGCGCACGCCAGCCTGTCGCCTCCTCCACTGGTTGTTCGCCTCCGGCGAGCAGAGAAGAGAGCGGAAGGGAGATCGAGACGGCGAGGGGAGGAGCCGTGACCATGGCGGTCACAGCGGCGGTCGACGGCTAGGGTTCCGGTAGGCTCGAGTCTGGCGACCACTAAGGCCACGAAGATGAGGGTTTAAAAGTCGGGATTTTGAAACCCTAACCACACCACCACCACCGCGAACCCCGAGTTGCGATTGGGCGTGATTCAGGCGAGAAGGCAGGACCGAAGGAGCGCTAGAAACGGGCTTGGGTTGGTTTGCTTCAAGTTTGAGTGTGGCAGCAAAGGGGGAGGACGGATTTTGGGTTCTTAAACATCCAAATTCAGCCCCAAAACCCCAAAATTGGGTCCTCTAGCTTGGAGTCCAAGTGGGTGTTCCTCCCTCCTAAGTAATATTAATTTCGAAACTGATTTTCGGTAATTAGATGTTGCATGACGAATTAGAGTTAACTAGTTTTGCTAGAAATGTCAAGAAAAGGGTTGTGCATGTTCAAATTCGAATTATTGAGTTAGTTTATGCTTGAGTTTGTAATTCGATGTAAATTATGTGCGAATAAAAGGAACCATGCATGTAAAGAGATTAATTTGAAGTTATAAAGATGTAGTTAGCTTGAAATTGATTAGAATAAGCTAAGGTTTAAAAAGAATCGGAAACGAAGTTGTTTTGACATGTTTAGCCTTGATTCGAGTAATTAGCGATTCCTGAAAACGAATTAATTTTGAGGTTATGAAGGTGTAATTAGTTAGAATATGACTAAAGCAAGCTATGGTTTTAAAAGAATCGAAAACGAAGTTGATTTGATATATTTAGTGTTGATTCGAATAATTAGCGATTCATGAAATAACCTAAGAATGTTTTTAATCGATACATGGTTAGCTGAATAGTTATGCTTGAAAATGACATGTTTAGTTAATTTGTTATGTTCTGAAAATGGCATGTTTAGTAGGCTAGTTAAGCGTTATTTCAAGTTAAGGCAGCATAGATGTATGCGTATATGTGGCTGAAAGGTGCCGTTTGCACAGGTAAGAGCCTAATCCTCCTCCTTTTTAATAAGTCCTTGTGATAACATGTTATGGAAAATAAATTGATGAAATGAGCTAGTAGTTGGTTGGTTCGAGGATAACATCATGAGCGTTTGAGGTCTTGTGTGTATGGTGAAAGTGAGGAGGGAGACTGGGTTGTGAATTAACCGCAATCGTGTGGATTGCGAGGCCATGTGTGGCTTATTGTGTGGAATTGATGTGATTGATATGAAGTGCTTAAATGTGATATACGTGATGTATGTGCTTAAATGCTTAAATTGCTTTATGTGCATAAGAGTGGGTTTTTCAAAGAAAGATTTCATGTTTTGAAATGATAGTAGCCATAACTATTAATGCATGATGGCCTATTTTAATTAAATGAAAACAGTTTTGGGAGTGAACTCGCTTGAACGGGGGAATCCCTAAAGTGTTTTCATAAAGGTGTGAGTTATACGTTAAATGATTTTACGATTTGAAACGCAAAGTTATAGCCGTTATGGCCGATACGCTTTAAGTGGCTAAGATAATGTGCTGCGGACAATATGAAATGATATGAATAATGTTACCTAGGGGATAAGTCCGGATAAACCCTAGAGGCCCTGACGAGGGTTGATGTAAAGGTCCGATATGTTATATGTAGCCATCCCGGGAATAAGAGCTTAAGCGTGAGCGTTAGGTCTCACTATGAGGTCGAGAATAGTTCTCACCTAATCAGCACCCTGTAATGATCTTATGCCAGAAGTACTTTGTATAAAGATAAGAAAAGCAATTGGCTTTTGCCATTTTATATGTTTTAAGGTTTTAAGGAAAAAGAATGTTTTACGGGCCCAAAGAGGCCAGTTGAATGAAATGTGAAAAGTTTATAAGGGTCAATATGCGACCGATATGAAAGAATATGAGCCGCAAGGGGCTAAGAGAAGGGTTTTTATGGGCCTCAAGAGGCTAAATGAAATGTTTTCAAAGAAAGGAAAGAAAGTTTTCTTTGTATGTTCTATGCTTTTCTTATAAATGATAGTGGAATGCTAAGTAAGATGCGATTACGAAAAAGAACGCCTTATGAGCATGTTTTATGCATAACCTATGAATGAGACTTGGCATCTGTGTATGTCTTAAGCATATCATATGAATACGAAATGAAATCTCTTTTAAAAAGGGCAATAACCTCAGGAGGTTCAGGAAATGTTTCAAATAAAAGAAAGAACGTACTGAATGAATGCTTTATGAAGTGATTCCTAAGCATGTTGAAAGTGAAGCTAGGTTTAGCAATGTCTTCATAAGAACTTCGTAAGTGCCTATTATGATATTATAGTATGAATACGTGTTATGTGATTAGTAAGATATTATTGCCTGCAACGGTTTTGGTTTTAAGGGGGTTGGGGGACACTCACTGAGCGTGTGGTTGCTCATCCCACTACTTTTCCCCTTTCCCCCAGGTTTTCTTTATGACAGGAAGAAGTGGAGTCAGCTGGAATTGATTATTGCTTGCAAGATGTCATTTGTGCCAACTTATGTGTTTAATGAAGTCATGTAAAGTATTTTTAGTTTGTAAACGCTTGTAAACAGTATTCAAGGTTCATGTAATGCATTTTGGTTATGAGTCGCTCTGTATGGCTATATGAGCCAACCATCCAGTCAGTTAGATGTCTTTTGATTGAAGTTGGTTATGTTTGGGATGTAAACCCCATACTCCGGTTGTGTGAACCGTTGAGTTGTATTTGTTACTGTTTCTGTATTAATGAACTATTCTGTTTGGTATACTCCGAGCGGGTGGCTCGTCGAGTTATGAACTCCGGCGTGTGGCCGTTGAGTTAGGTTTTAAATGTTTACGCTTCCGTTGATTTACAGGGACTTTTGTAAGGCGTTTAGCCTGGGAACGTTCAGTTTTCAGGGGAAATGCTGTCCGTTTCGTCCCAGAATTTAAGTAAGAAGTTAGGAAAACGTAACGCTTTCGGCCCTAGGGGCTGGGGGTGTTACAGAAAGATCTGATTGCTTCATAGAAGAAGGCACAAGCAGATTCGAAATCAAATCAACCGTGGCTTTATCAACGTCAATTGATTTTTTGGACACTTTATGTCCCAAAACAATCCCTTCTTGGACAATGAAATGACTCTTTTTCCAACTCAAGACCAGATTCACTTCTTCACATCTTTTTACCACAGTGGATAAATTAGCAAGATATATGCACATCAAAGGAAGAACCAAAAATAGAGAAATTATCCACAAACACTTTCATGAAATTATCAATATAATCAGAAAATATAGCCATCATATATCTTTGGAATGTGACAAGTGCATTACATAACCCAACAGACATCCTCCGATATGCAAAAGTACCCGATGGGCATGTAAATGTCGTTTTCTCTTGGTCCTCAAGATAGATAGGTATTTGGTTATAACCAGACTACCCATCTAAAAAGTAGTAGAAACTTTGTCTAGCGAATTTTTCTAAAATTTGATCAACAAATGGGAGGGGAAAATGATCCTTTTTAGTAATAGAATTCAACTTTCTGTAATCAGTACACACCCTTCACCCCATGGTTTGTATCATAAGAATTAGTTCACCTCCATTATTCTATGTCACAGTTATATCAGATTTCTTAGGGACCACTTGAACTGGATTGACCCATTGAAAATGTCTGTATCTAAAAGCTTTACCACCTCTTTCTGGACAACTTCTTTCATGTGTGGGTTTAGTCTATATTGCATTTACCTAATAAGTTTAGCATCGTCCTCTAAATGAATTTTGTGCATGCAAATAGTGGGACTAATCCCTTTTAAATCAGCAACTGACCACCCAATAACACCCTTATGATTAGACAAAACATGAATCAACTCTTCTTCTTGATCACAAAATAAAAGAGAAGATATAATTACAAGTAGGGTCTCTTTAGGGCCTAGAAACACACAATTGAGTGAATCGGGGAGAGGTTTCAACTCATGTTCGGGTGGAGACACAATAGAATGTGGCATAGGAGAACTAGCCAAGGGGGGAGAGGTTCATAAGTAGACACCCAGGAGGAGGACTCAAGATGAGGAGTGAAATCTAGATTAGAATCCATTTTGTCTACTGTACTTCCTAAATCAAACAATCTTAAATCCCCATGGGAAAGATATATTCCCAACGGACCACTGCTTAGAATAGCAAGTAAAATTTCTTTAATCATTTCATTAATCACATCAACAAAGCAGCATTCAGATTCATCTTTAAACTCTGGTTAAGAAGAACCGTTAAAAGCCTAACCTCATGTTCATGACCGAGGCATCCATCACTCCCAACCTATAATTAATGGTGGCATTAGCTGTGGGTGGGAAGGGACGTCATAAAATAAGAGGAATCTACTTAGAAGCATGACCGGGGCCTATGGCAACACAACAAAATCAATAGGAAAGAATGCTTTATCAATTTGGACCAAGACATCATCTATTCGCCCCCTAGGAGTCCTAACTGACCTATTAGCAAGCTGAATGGTACAGTTGAAAGGGTTTAGTTCACCTAATGCCAACTCTAAGTTAACAGAACAAGGTATCAAATTAACACTAGAACCCAAATCCAAGAATGCCCTCTCAATTTTGCGATTACCAATAAAACATGAAATGGTAGGGACGTCGGGATCTTTGAACTTAGGTGTAGTGTTGCATTTCAAAATCGAACATACTTATTCACTTAGAAGAACCTTTTTACACTTGTCATTTTTAGATTTCCTTTTAAAAGTGCACGTGTCTTTAAGGAACTTTGTGTAGGCTAGGATCTATCTAATTGCTTCCAAGAGGGGAAGATTAACCTTAACTTGCTTAAAAGTGTCTAAGATATCATCTCTTTGCTGGTCTTTCTTGGAAGGGAATGGTGTATCCAAAGATTGAGGGTAAAAAACCCTTGCCTTATATGTCATAGTGGGGTCAGATACAACAGGAGAAGGAGATGGGTCATTTTCCATTTCAGATTCAATGTCGCTCTCTATGGTCTTAGGTCGTTCCTCTTTATCATGCTCTTCTCATTCTCCTTGTTATCTACTTCTTTACCACTCCTAAAAACCTTGGCCTTTGGGGTTCTGTATGAGATGACTTAGAAGTTTTTCTTCTTCTCGTTTACCTATAGCTATGGCTAGTTGCCCAAGTTGGGTTTCTAACTTAGCTATAGATTGTGAGTTAAAGTTAACAATATGCATTTTAGACTCTATTCCTTGGACCTTTGAATCGACATTTTGCACAATAGAAGTCAAGGTATAAAGAGCAGAAATTACCTTATCCATATCAGAGCTCCTAGATGGAGCTTGATGCGAAGATGGAGGAGCATATCTCTGGTTTTGGAAACCAGGAGGGGTAGGTATGCTGGACTGGGCCTTAGGATTCTCAAAATTTTGGGACCTCCATGAAAAATTAGGATGATTCCTCCAACCATGATTATAGGTATTAGAATAAGGATTATTGGATGGAGGAAATCCTTGGGTAGCATTTACTTGTTCAGTCACACAGTCAAACTTACCAATACAAGGATAGACAATAGAAGCATGCATGAGATTTGTACAAATTGAACACACATCTTGCATAGAAGGGGCACTGGACACTTTTTTCATGCACAACAATTGATCGAATTTCTTAGCTAAAGCATCAACTTTACTAGAAAGGTCAATTAAATGTGAAACCTCATAAATCCCCCATTTACTTTCTAGCTGCCTAGGCAAATCAGAATGTAAGGAAGTAGCATGCAAATGTGAATTTTTACTTAAAAGTTCAAACAATTCCCTTGCTTCTTCGGAGTTTTGTACAAGAAACTACCACCACAAGATGCATAAACCATTTGCATATTGTGCTCATCCAAGCCAAAGTCAAAACTTTGAACAAGTTGCCACATAGGTACCTCATAGTGAGGACAACTTCGCAACAACTCTTTAAACCATTCCCAACTTTTAGGCAATTGTTCATTTTTATTTTATGAGAAAGTGGTTATGGTATGTCTTAAGGTAGTTAGTTTACCAATATGGAAAAACTTTGTTAAGAATTCCTTTTGCAATTGATCCCATGTGGTGATATTGGTCTTAGTGTCCAACTAAGATTTAGCTGTATCTTTCAAAGAAAAAGGAAAAAGCTGTAAGCGAAGAGTTTCAATAGAGATATTGTTCAAAAACACAGTGGAACAAATCTCTAAAAATGCATCAACATGCTTGAACGGATTTTCAAACTCTAGCCCATAAAATGACGGGAGCATTTGAATAAGAGAATGTTTAATCTCAAATGACCCCTTAACAATGGGCATACCTGTTCTTGTTGGTCAATCATAACTGGTGGGAGTAAAAGACTTCTTAAGTTACGTAGGTGGTGGGGTTTGTTCTTCAGCCATCTATTTTTTTAGATTCACATTTCTTAGCTCTTATTTGATGAAGACAACTTTCAATTTTAGGATTATATTCTATGAGATCTAAGGACAAAGAGCGTCTACAATGCATATACCCGCAAGTAGTCAAGAGAATATAATGAAATCACCACCACAATAACCACCAAACAAAATAAGAAGAAAAGAGAAGATAGGGATAAGAAGGGGGAAAAAAAACAAATCAAAGAAAGATCCAAGGGAAGGGGAAAGAAGAAGACAAAACAAAACAAAACAAAATAAAAATAGAATAAATGAAATAAAAGGGAGGAGGATTGTTAGATTAGATGAAATAAACAAAATAATAAAAATAAAAGAGTTAGATTAGACTATATTAGAAGTGCTAGGGAAAATAGTTAGATTAGAAGGGAAAGGGAAAAACAAAAAAAATTGTTATATTAGGAGGGAGGGGGAATAAAGGAGAAATGAAACAACAAAAATAAAAGAGAAGGGGGGTGGAGAATAAATAAATAAAATTGTTACATTAGCAGAGAATAGGGGAAAAACAAATAAATAAAAAGAATAAACGAAAGAGAAAATTCAAAAATCACTATCGGTTCCCGGCAACGGTGCCAAAAACTTAATGTGGATTATATGTTTAGTTTTAAAACTCTTTTTACTTGTAAGTGCACAAGGTTAATTATAGACTAGTGAGTAAAAGAGTGTCGATCCAACGGGGAATAATAGTGATTTTAAATTTAGCCTTTCCGTTTATAAAGAATAGTTCAATTGAGGAGTTCGATTATTAACATGAATTAACAGAACAAAGGAAGAGTAAATGAGCCAAGAAAGTGCAGAGAAGTCAAATACGAAAAGATCTAGAACTTTGGATTTCACCATTAATGCAAATATTGATTTACCAATTCAAATGGGGATTCAATTTGTCTCTTATTCAACCTAAGCTATAAGCATTAGGTCATAAATTAAAAATATGACCATAATTATCAACTGAGATTATTTATCTAGTGATTTAGTATGAATCATTCTTTTTAGACATAACTCATCTAATTTGTAGTATAAATTAATCCATTTAACAATTATAATTTTAAGTCCAATTACATAATCATCATATCAGCCTACAAGGTTTAACATTCATTTGAGATAGCAAGTTAAACTATTGTAATCAATATGATGAAACAATAGTATTAAGATGCATAAATAGGTTAAGATCAAGTAAAAACTCAAATTATGCAATGAAAGAGACAAGAATAACCCCATAACAAATTAGCAAAACCAATATTATTATCAGGGATCCATCCTAATGCTAGAAGAGTATTTTAGCCGGCCATAGCTAGCAAAAACACCATTGAAGTTGGTATATTTCACTTCTTATGCCCAAACCTTAGTACCCAATTACACAAAATGATAAAATTAACTGTAAACTCTCAAATGTGACTCACAAATGAGATGAGAAGAGAAGAGAAAAATAGATAATTTTCAAGCTTATTTTCTTCTAAATCCCTCAACCAAATGATTTTATCTTACAAAAACTCTCTCTACAGAAAATGATAGATGGAAGATGAGAATGAGAAGATGTTTGGGTGAGTGAGTAGATGAATGAATGAATTTTTTCCCAACCTTGACCCCTTTTTATACTGGAAATCCAACCCCTTGTGGTGCCCAACAATTAATGAAAATTAATTTCAATTAATTCCTAGCTGTTATATTGCATAAGAAAAGGTTAGTCTTAAGCTAAAAATTAATTTTGAATAATTACTTTGACTAGGTAAACAATTGGCCCAAGTGGAAAATGAAACACTTGGTAGAAGTGGAGCTATGGGAGAGTTGAATTGGAAGCGGGCCGCTAGGCTATGGAGCAGCAAGCCCACATAGTGCGATGAGGGAGTGAGAGAAGAGGGGTGGAGGCAGGGTAAGGAGCATGGATGGGCTAAGAAATTGGCCCACACAGGTGAGAGAAAGAGAATGAGAGGGAAGCAAGCAGGTTGGGTGACGGAGGGGCTGGCTGCACCATTGGGCCACGGTGGACGTTAGGTCGCGACCTAGGCCGAGTGTCAGCCCAGACGGAGCTTGCTGTTGGGCAATTCTAATATTCCTTTTTTTTCTTCTTTGTTTTTGCTGGGTTGGCTTTCGTTTGAATGAGCCTGGGCTTGACTCTATGTTAGGTCTTGTGCAATTTGGGCATCAATTTCGTTTGAGCTTGGCAAAAACTGAGTCGAATTTATCAATTCTGTGCCCAAATTTATCGATTTTGTTTCTACCTGAAAATCACATAAAATATGCATTATTTACTGATAAAAATATATTTGAAAGACCTAAAAATAGGTGAAATGAATGAGAAAATTATATATAAAATATGAATTATTAGTCACCCAAAGATGTAGTAACTATGGCATCATCCTTGGTAAAAATAAGTGCATTTATATGGAACAAAAAACAGAGTTCTTAGGACTAGGAAAGAAAACTAGAGAAATCACTCTATAAAAGCATATTTTAGAAAAAAAAAAGAAAATTTTTCTAAGAAGATTGAAAATAGGAAGCAACTAGAATGGTTTCTCAGATCTCTTATATATGCTTCAAATTTCATTAAAAAGTTAGCTAAATTGAGAAAACCATTGCAGCAGATTCTCAAGAAAGAAGTAAGTTAGACATAGACCCCTAGTGATTCAAAGATTGTTTGAAATTTTGAAAAGATGTGCAAAAATCTTCCTGTTCATGATCTGGCTATTGAAAAAGATGATTTGATTCTTGATATGATTCTAGCAATGACCACTAGAGTACAATATTCAAAGTCAGACAAGGAGAGAAACTCTGCAAATATTGTAGTGGAACTAATAAAGTAGAAAGCAACTAGCTTATTACGGAAGAAGAAATCCTTGCAGTCATAAGGGGAATTGAAAAATTGTTAATCTTTTTAACCCAAAATGTTTTCTTATTCAAACATATTATAAAGACATACTCGGTTTTGTAAACAAGGACTTTATCAAATATGCAAGCATAAGGGCGACTCCTATATTGACAATTATGGCCT
Organism: Selenicereus undatus; assembly: GCA_017589665.1. Taxonomy (NCBI): domain Eukaryota; kingdom Viridiplantae; phylum Streptophyta; class Magnoliopsida; order Caryophyllales; family Cactaceae; genus Selenicereus; species Selenicereus undatus. Next base: position 18,681,092 of record JACYFF010003369.1, read on the forward strand.
AACTAATCTGCTTCCTATAGTAAATATATAGAAGGATCAAATAATTTTTTGGCAAATAATTGAAGTCATGAGCTTGCTAATGGTGATCATAAGAGCAAAACTCCTATTGAAAAGCAGAAAATCCAAAATGAGGTAGCATTATTACTTGTTTGCGCTAAAAATATGCTATTTATACAATACCTTTATGCTTAATTTATGCTCAAAATAATTGCTATTTTTAGATTTTTATTTGATTTTGTTTTGTTTTTAAGTATTGAATAATTCGGGAACAATGCAGGAAAAAAAATGAAGAGATAGTGAAAATGAAGAATTGGGCCACCCTAATTCAAGCCCAACCCCTTTTATCCATTAACCCAAAAGAAAGAAAAACAGGGAAAATAAAATCCTAAAAACTCCAACCGCCCCCCCCCCGGACCGCCACGCGCGGGCCCCCCCCCCCCCCCCCGACTTATCTCCTCACTTTCTCTCTCATCGCTCTCGATCTTCAGGAACCACAAACCTTGACTTCCTCTCGTACTTCGTTATGTCTTCTTCTCCTTCAACCATCAAACACCATCACCACCATCTCTCTCCATAACCACTCATCGCCATCACCACCATCTCCTTCATCCTCATCCACCACACAAAATCCCACGCAACTTCAGCTAGCACACCATCATTGTGACTGTCCACGGCATTTGTGAATAAAGGTGCGAGATTGAATGGGTTGAGTATAAATCGAACCAAGGATGTATCATTCAAGGTTTTAGGTTTATTTTACTTTTTTAGGTTTAATTTTAGGGTTCTTGATATCTTTAATTTCAGTCATTAATTTAGGGTTTTTATTTTCGGTTCATCTATTTCGATTTGAGATCTATTTCCAGCTTTCAATTTCATGTAAATTAGATTTTGGTTTGTTAATTTGGAGTAGTCTTGGATGATTTTCAGCGTGATATTGAATGAATTTCAGGTTTACTTTTGATAATTTGCAAATTTCTTCCCTCCCTTGTTTCGGTCCTCAGTTCTGTTCTGCTCGAAACCATGTTAATGGCGAGTCTTCCATTTTTGGACGAGCTTGAAGCTTGTTTCTGATTTTCTGGGATAATGGATGGTTGCAATCAAGTTTCCTCTCCTCCCCTTCTTCTTTGTTTTGTGATAGATCAACTATGGTGAATTAAGAAATGAACTTGGTTTGCTGTTTTGATAGGGGATTGGGTCGAATATTGCTCCTGGGCCGAGTTGTGTGCTAGGACAGCCATGGATTCATGTTGCCCTGCTGCCTCTTCAGTGCTCTGTTCTACCTGGTATGTTTTCTTGGACTGTACAATGTCGATGTTGTATGCTGCTGGATTTTAGTTTAGAGATGTTGCCCCTGGGGTTCTTAGTTTAGAGCATTCCCAATGGAGTTCCAGATTTTGGAACTCTAGCATGTCACGTCAGTAAAAGTTTCACAATTTTGGAACTTGCATTCCATCACTTCTCCAACAAATGGAACTCAATTATAATCATCCAATAAAAATATTTATCATGGACTCACCTTATAACACACAACCTATTTTTTAAATCATTTAAAAATTATATACTTACTTAAAAAAAAAACAAAACAAAAAATATTTTAAAAACATGAACAGTGACACGCAGGGAGACACGCACAAGCGTGCTGCCCCACGTGTCACACGCGTTCCCCTCCCACTGCCAGCTCTCCTTTGCCATGCAAGTCACACGTGAGCCCCACGTGTTTACACGCGTGGCACTGCTGCTAATGGTCTTAGAGCATGAACAATGGTGGGTGAAATTTTTGGCTCACCGGTGGGGGCCTACCACTGCCACATCAACCTTCTCTCCAACTTTTTGGCTCACAAGCCTCACCATCTCCAATGGTTAGCTCACTACTTTGGCTCACCAAATAAAATAATACCCATAAACTCACACCCCAACACACAACGACTTTTTTAAAATCCAAAAAACAAATAAAATAACAATAAAACTTAAAAAAAAGAAAAAAAAAGAAAAAAGAGGAAGGGGGGATGGCTTGCGGCAGGCAGCCACCCCGCGAGTCGGCTGGCCGAAGCCGGCCAGTGCAAGGGCACGGGCTACCCGCTGCCTCGGCCCTCCCAAATTTTGGCCCGCGGGGCATGGGGTGCACTTGGTCTTAGGTTACTTGTTTCATTTGCTATACCTTCGTTCTTGCTCTCTTTAGTCACTTGATCGCTTTGTTTTTTTATCTCGATTAATTAACAATGTGATTAGTTACATTTAATTTTGGTTTATCTTAATTTGAAGCTAATTGGGGCTAATGAAATCCTGTGAATAGTTGTAATATATCGTTTTATTTGTTTATTGTTTAATTAGTTTAGAATGATGCTAAATTAGTTTAATTTCGTACTTAGTGACCTTAATCTCTTCCATCGTCGTTGAGTTGACGACCCCCAAGTACTATGATGATAGTCGTATACTTGAGGCATTTATTTTACACTCGAAATTCTCGTACACCACTAGAATGAGTCTCTCTTTCTAGTAGAATTCATATTGACATTTTGGAATTTCATACAAAATGTAGATCACGCTTTAGGTTGTTGTCTTTTTTCTGCCTAGCTAATTGCACAAAGATTAAGCCTTTTAGAATTATAAATGAATCACTTAAGGTATCGTTATGATATTCAAGCAGAAATAAGTGTCTATGTTTACAAAAATGGTTTAAGGATTGGTATGGAGCATGAATCGATTACTACAATCATTATTCCTATAACATTTGGAAATCTTAGAGTACTATGGTCTTCTTTTCTGGTAGATTCGAAATTCGTGGTGTTAGATTCGTAGCAAATCAGTCCCTTTAGGCGATGCCATCATGAAAGCTTGGGAATATCGAACGGTAGCTTACCTCAGAAAAATCCATGATCCGAAGTATCAATTCTTTTCAAGTTTAATTTGTTTTGAGAAAAAAGGAAGATATAGGGGAGGATTGAAGGATTGCAAAAGCACTTTCGGAGGGGGGGCCATGTTATCTGCTGAAGCTGGAAAGGAAGTTATGTGGTCAACTGGATGATGTACTTAATCAAATAGAACTATCGTGGTTCCAAGAGTCAAGGATGGAATGAATTAGAGATGGGGATCGCAACACCCAGTTTTTCTATATAAGTACAATTACTAGAAGAAGGGCTTCAGGACAATTCTGGCGTTTGGATCATAAACTAGAGGAGGTAAAGGCTTTGTTGATGAGCTTTTATGAGGACTTATTCATTGAGGATGCTTCATGCTCAAATCTCATAAGTTCATCAGGCCAATCCTTTCCTAGTATTATAAGGGAGCAGTGTGGGAGTTTGAATAAGTCCTTCAACTCAAAACAAGTGTGGAATGCCCTTAAACTTTTAAGTCTACAGAAAGGTCTGAGCCTGGATGGATTTTAAGCTTTGTTTTTCCAACATTATTGGAGCTTGGTTGGAGATAATGTCGTGTAAATAGTGTTGGAGGTCCTAAAAGGCCAAGCCATGACTAACCCTTTGAACCAAACCTTTTTAAGCCTTATACCTAAGGTTGACCACCATTAACTCATTACACGATTTCAACCTATTGATCTCTATAATGTGGCATACAAATTGATCATAGAGGTCATAGTGGAAAGATTGACAGGGATTTTGCCTTAGGTTATCTCAACGACCCATGTAACCTTTGTCCCTAAGTGTCAAATTAGTGCTAAACTGATCATAATCTAAGAAATTCTACATTTGATGACAAGGTAGAAAGACTCTAAATGTCAATTCTCTCTTTGTGGTAGGGATGAGTAATGCCCATCAATGAAGCTATTTGCCAGAAGTGTAAAGGTTTGATCAATTCACTGGATTGACAAGTGGTGATTGCGCATTGCTATTGAGAGGCAAACAGAATGGTAGACACATATTGCTAATATAGGAGCTAATCTTAGTTGTGACTTCATCTTGTTTAATGACCCTCCTAGGGAAGTCTTTGAATTTCTTTTTGTAGATATTGTATGGATTAAGTTCCCAAGATCCATTATGAATGAATAAAATACTTTTTGGGGTTTGCTCCTCTTCTACCCCACCCAAAAAATAACTAAAACTCTTTTTCTTTTTATTAGGGTAACAATATAAAGCAAAAATCAAGAAACGACTGCCACAACATAGATAATATAGATACATTAAGATAAAATGCCTAGGACTTACATATTTGCAAATTCTAACACTACAAAATTCAATCAGAAACGTAATTTTGGTGAAAATTATTTCTAACATCAATCACCGCAGTGAATAATAAATGTATTGATGAGATTCTTATACAAAAGAAGTCATCAAGCCTTTTATTGCCATATACTTTTTTATTTAATTAATATACTAATATTTTTGAAAATATAATAAATTTTTGACATGAACTATTGCATCATTTAGAAACGAATGCATGAATATAGGAAAAATGTTGCTCATCACTTTATTTTTCCTTAAAAATTATCTCTTTCATTGGTAGTCATCACACAACATTCTCTCAAATTTGCCAATGTGACAATTATAGTTATTCTTTCCTATTGATAGTTATGTCTTTTAAAGCTTCTAGATAAATAATACTTACTATTGAGTTTAAAAAATACTATGCAACCAAATTGTTAAAACTAGAGGACCATTCATTTTGAAAATCATGATGCATTTAATATCTTGTCAAAGTGACGTACAATACGATGCAACAATTCAACATTAGAGTATGTTCAAAGACGTACACCATTGTCTTTGCATAGACTTAATTTACTAATAGAAAATTACTTAATATGTTCAAATGTCGTAGAATATCTAATGATTTGGATTAAGAAAATAAAAAATAATAGTTAACCCATGCATCACATGGATTGCTTAGTGCTAGTTAAAGATTAGAAGGTTAAAATTCTAATTAGTCCACTATTAACGATGACTATTTATTATTATAAGAATACAAATAATTTTATTATTAAAAAAAGAAACCTCTGAAATGTAAATACACTAGTACCCACAACATTATACCAAGAGACTAGCATCACGAAAGTAATAATTCATCACAGAGTTTTTAATCAAAACAATAATGCTTCATAGTTGAAAGAAGACAGAGCGGACACTCTGAATTCACATTCTCTCTTCGGTATGAAGCAACTGCAAAGCATAATATAAAATTAAACAGCACTCGTACTCTGAAATTGAAATATGGTCAAAGTTACCGTTGTGGTGTATATAACCCTCTGCACTTCAAACACAAAAACAAGACCTGATGAAAGAGTTTTTAAAACAAAAAAGGGGAGTTTTACTTTATTCACCATTCAAATGCCTAAGAAAGCTAGTCTTTAGTTTTTGTTTTTGGTCGAAGTTCAAGGACAAGAAAAGGCTACCATTAACAATATGATGCTTATAAAATTTTCGATAGAGTGAACCATATATCTTTCTCTTGAAATGGTCTAAACCTTCACAGTTGTCTTTGAATATCTCTTTGGGGACCTAAATCCCCCTGTTCCTCTTCTTGGGGTATGATTACTATCATCTTTCAAAAGATTCTCTTTCTTTCCGTACTATTTTTGACGATTTTCAAGCGAACTAGAAGATGACATTGAATATGGAAAGGAGCACAACATGCACACAACCCTACAACGTTACTTCATGTACACAGGGCATAGTTCACTCTAGCTCAAAAATCAACTCAGAAATAGAAGCATCATACAACCTGTCATTAAGCCCCTAACGAGAGGGCTCTAGGTGATTGAGTTAGACCTGTGGCTATACTCCTAGAAGGATGACGTCATAGTTCTCCATCGATATTATTTCACGACCATGAAAACCAATTTCGAGTCTAAATTAGATAAGATAAGAAAAATGAACAAATTTAATTTTGTATTAATTTAAGAATATATGGAACAACATCTGCATAATTGTTACAAAATCGGAAAACGAAAAAATTATTTGATTCGATGTCTAATCAACAATTCAAAAGAGTGTCAGCTAGACATGAATCTCGACCAAGTTGACCAATTGTACTTCCATCGGCAAAACTGATTTGAATTCTTGGATGATACACACACACACACACACACACACACACACACACACACACACACACA
>JACYFF010003369.1:18687255-18699113 GCA_017589665.1 Selenicereus undatus
TGTATGACATTCAACAAGTCGTTTATTTTTTCTATTAATTGTAGAAATATGTATATTTTTTATTATATTACCAGTACAAAAAAATTTATAAATATTTTTATGAACACAACATTTCTATATACATAAAAACATAATTTAATGATGTAAATTATATTTCAGTTTCGACTTTAACAATATAGGTCATTACAGAGAAACAAGTTAATGTGCTTTTAAAATTATAATACAAAATTTGCATTCATGTTTGAGTTTGAATCATATATGAAAACTCTAAACCTATATGTGACGAATTATAATATAAAAATTGCATTCATGCTTTTCAAATTCTAATTAAAAAATTATTTCTTAATATTTTAAGGGTCTATTTATAAACTTTTTTGGAAATAAAATATTGAAAATACTAACTCAAAATTGTTTATTTAAAATAGGATTTCATTTTAAGAGTTCTATTCAATTTTGTTGAAACAATTGTGTTTTTTTGTTTTAGTTTTCTTATGGGAAGGTCAAACTAATGTTAATATAAAAAATTGCCTCAAGTATAGAAATTTTTGATTAAAAAAATTATGGGATTGAATTTATTTTGTTGTTGTTTAATTAACTTATTTAAAGTTTTATTTTCATTAATTATATTATTTTTATATTATTTTTCCATCTAAAACGCTCATTGTTAAAAAAAAATTATTTCAATAGTATTAAGAAATAATTTGTTTACTAATGGAATCAAATTTATTTCATAAATGTGACTAATATATTACATGTTATTTCACAAACCATACATTAGACACCAACAATTATGCATACATATCTAAAAATTATACTACATAATTTTTCAATAATTCAATAACTTCTTACATCTATCCTTACAGCTCCTTACAGCTTCTTACAACTTTTTACAACTCCTCACATCTTCTTCTAGCTTCTTACGCCTTCTTAAAGCTTTTTATAGTTCTTACGGCTCCTTACAGCTTCTTTATAGTTCTTACGGCTCCTTACAGCTTTTTACAGCTCCTTACATTTTCTTACAGCTTGCAGCTGCATCTTATCGTAAAAAAGAATAGGCCTTTAGTATGAAAAATTGTTAGACCTCGTGACTTGACTAAGTTTGACTTCTAAACCATTGACTTTTCGAAACTGTTGACTTTGATCTTGATCTTATTGTTTTAATGAACCTCCTATTTGCCTTGTATTTCTTAATGAAATACGGCAATGATGCCCAACTAGATTTCTTCGCTGCATTAAATGGGCTAAAAGTTGAGTAAATGAATTAGAATTTTTAGGGTGTCATTAGAGTGGTATCATAGCTTTAAGTTCGACCATAGCAACTCACCTTGGGGCTATTAACTCCACATGAGAGCCTAAAACCTTGAAGGCATAAGTAGTAAATGGAGTGTGAGTGTAAGTATGAGACATGGGAATCGCATACATTTCGTAAGTATCCTTATGTATATGACATACATCTTCTATTGGTTTTCTGATGACTTGAATGTCGGGCATGTAGTCAAGCTACTAAGTGCTTGCTTTGTGTTTGATATATAGAGCATGTGGTCCAAACCATTAAATTGAGAACTAACCTAAAATAAAGTATTTAAGTGCTCTTCTAGTTAGCATCAACTATGGCCTATGGCCTTGGATGAAACCATAGAATGCTATGATGTATGTGCCTTATGGTCAATGTTAAGCATGGCCACTAAGTTTAATGAGCTAAGTGAATGACTATTAAGCTACCTAGTTGACCTTTGTGGGCCTATGTTTAAGGTGATCTCGGGGTTGAACATGACCATTGATGTACTAAGTTAAAAACACCATCCTTGGTAAGAAGTAAGCTTAAGGCAATTCAAGGGGGACCAATGATGATTGTGGCATGATACAGAAGGTCCCATAACCATCTTTGTACTTTCCCTGACCTTTTGCTTTTTTTACCTTACTAACATCCAATATCTTCTACCTTTTTGATATATCGTTTTGTACTTTGCTTGCATAACTTCTTTCTAACCCTATTGTGATCAATTGCCTCTTGGGAATAACATTCGCTACCTTATCATTGATATCTTTGTCTCTCTAACAAATTGTTCCTTGTACTTTCTTGGAATCTTGTGATCCCTTGCTTTTGTTCATCTACTTGTTACTTTCACTTTGTGATCTTATATATTCCTTTCACTCTCATGTTCATGATATTGATACACTTACCTCTATTCTTCCGTTATCTCTTAGAATTCTTTCCACTTTTTTTTCCTTAATGATGATATCATCTCATTAATTGTTGGCTCTAACTTTAGAATGAGTATTGAATGAAATTTGGATTTATGGATAGATGGAAGACATTGAGTTGTTTGATTGCGTACATGGTTTAGCTACATGGCTTAATGCGTGTTGCATGTTAGATTTTATTTCCAATATGTGTGTGTGCTTATAAGCCGAAGACCAAGTATTGTAAGTAGAGATAGATAGGCCCATGTAAAATGCTCAACCTGTTGGACATGTTCTTATTTAATAGTAGAGAACTATTAGGGTGAAATATGAGTGGACAGGAAGATGTGAGCAAGCATTCCAATAAGTTAATAAGAGACTCACATCTGCACCTATGTTGGCATTGTTATTCGAAACTGAAGGGTTTGTGGTATATAGCGATGCAGCTCACAATTGGTTGGGGTGTGTATTAATGCAAAATGAACTGGTTATACCATACGCATCTCGACAACTGAAGACGCACGACAGGAACTATCCAACTCACAACCTAGAACCAGCGATGGTTGTTTTTGCTCTCAAAATCTACAGGCATTACTTGTATAGAGTGCACTGCGAGATCTTCACCGACAATTAAAGTCTCAAGTACTTATTCTCTCAAAAGGGCTTGAACTTAAGGCAGACAAGATGGTTGGAATTTCCTAAGACTATGATGTACACTTCCAATATTACCCCGGAAAGGCAAACATAATTGTCGATACTTTAAGCCGTAGACCATACCCTACTCTCAACCATGTACTCTATATACCAACAAAATTGTGTGAGAAGTTTATGAGACTAGAGATTACTGTGGTCATAAGGAAAGGGAACACTCACTGAGGAGATTTGAGCTACTTAGGAAGTTGACCCACAGTTAGTGAGGTTAAAGATGGAAGTTCTATAAGGCAAAGCTCCAGGATTTGTGATCCATGAGGATGGGACCCTAAGGTCACACAACTTAGTGTGTGTCCCTATAGAGGACCAGCTTAAAAAGAAGATTCTAGATGAGGGTCAAAATACCCTACATTCAGTGCATCCTAGAGGGGAATAAACTGTACAAGGACCTCAAGCAAACCTTATAGTGGAGCAACATGAAGTAGGAAGTAGCGGATTATGTGTCCAAGTGTTTATTATGCCAACGGGTGAAAGTGAAGCATTGTTGGGTAAACTTTAGAATGAAAAACTGAAAAGGAAGCCGCAAGCGTACGACTGACATCGTAGTGCTTGAGGGTTGAGTCCACAGGGACGAGGTTGAGATTTAGGTCATAAAAAGGTGAGGATTAACTAATTAACCTACGCTAAACTAACCTTTCAAAGTGAACTATGGCTACGCAATAAACATAAAGATTCAACATCATTTTTTTCAGCATCAATTTATAACACTAACCACAAACCTATTCAAACCAATTAAAGCACGAAAAGATAGAGCAACAAATAAACTCTAAACATCAAAAAACCAGATTCAATCTAAGAGCATAATCAACTAAACCATCCAGCTAAACAAACAACCAAATTCAACATCATAATTAGCAGAATCAGCATAATCACTACCCAGCAGCAACAGACTAATTTAATTCAACTAAACAAACAAGGGGGCAGATTCAAGGGTAACCCACAGACATTAGGATCAGAATCATCATCAAGCAACCAAATTCTTCAACAAAGTACCCAAGCAAGCAATCGAAAACCCAAACCAACATATCATAAGCAAATCGAAGCAACAGGGAATGGGGTAAATAGAATTGAAACAGAACGAAGGCAAACCAGAGCAAGTGAGGAGGAAACAGAGCAAAAGCAAGCTAATACTTCACGGCAACTTCAGCTACGAACCCAGAGTGCAACCATCGAACCCAAATTAACAACGCCGAACGATCCAAAAACAGGGGAGGGGGAAATCGACTAAGCTTCAACAAAATTTGCATCCAATTCTCACAAAATCGAACTAAGATCATGAATTACTACTAGCAAACTCCAAATTCAGTGCTTTTACATGAAATTTGAACCTAAAAACTGATCTAAAATCTAACCCTAATTCGAAATCAACCCTTAATTTTGAATACGAAAACGAAAACGAAATTAAATTAAGCTAAACCTAAAACTTAATTTAAACCCTAACCTAACCCTAAATTGCCTAGCTGACCTCAATGGCGTCGACGAGCTCCGATTTATACTCAAACTCTTCGCATTCATCACCGTTGATGCGTGGGTGGGCAACGTGGACGGTGGAGATGAAGGACAACGACGGAGGTGTCGTGGCAATGGCAGCGTAAATTACGGTGGATGAGGATGAGAAGGTGATGAGCTGTCGAGGAGAGAGAAAAACTGAGGGTGGGCATGGTCATGGAGGTTGAAGAAGGCAACGATTCTGGGTTTCAGGGTTTTGGGATGGGTTTCGAGGTAGAGGAGAGAGAGTGAAGGGATTAAGAGGGGGTAATATGAGGGTCACGTGGGACTCGCGTGAGGGCGGTTGGGCTAGACTGGATTTTGCAAGCTTGAGCAGATTTTTTTTAAAATTTTTGGACCGATTCAATTCAATTCTTGTGCCGGTTCAAGTCAATTCAACCCAGTTTTCATTTCCCGATATTTTCAACCATTTTCTTCGCCTTTTTGGCCATTTTTTCACATTTATTAAAAACCTACAAAATCAAATAAAATCAAATAAAAACATTAGAAATAAGATTAAAATGAGGATAAAATATGTGTAAAAGTACCTTAAAAATATCATATTTTTAGTACGAACAAGCATCAGCTCCCTGCAGGACTTTTACAACCCTTGAAGGTCCCAGAGTGAAAACAGGACTCTGTTTTTATGGATTTTGTGAGGGGGCTACCAAAAATAAGGGGTAAGAATAATGTTATTTGGGTAATTGTTGATAGGTTGACCAAGTCTGCATATTTTATCACCATGGCACACACCTAGACACTGGATCAACTCACTCGTGCTTACCTAAATGAGATTGTTCGCTTACATGGAGTATCGAGTTCCATAATTTTTGATCGAGACATGAGGTTCCAAGCGGGATTTTGGTAGAAACTATAAGAAGCATTCGAGACAAAGCAAGCTAAACTTTAGCGCGGCATTTCACCCTACTATGGATGGATAGACCGAGCGTACAATCCGGACACTAGAGGATATGTTGTAAGCCTACGTTTTAGACGTTAATAAGACATAGAATGAGCAATTGACACTGTACAATAGCTACCACTCCAATATAGGAATGTCTCAATTTGAAGCTTTGCATGGTACAAGGTGTAGAACTCGATCTCTCATGCTGGCAAGAGATCAATGAGGCACTCACTATTGGATTTTAACTTATCAAGGCCATCACACAGAAGATACGAGCCATCCAAGAAAGGAAGAAGGTAGCCTAGAGCCACCAAAAGAGTTAAGCGAACAATGGCGAAGACCCTTGGAGTTCGGGATGGAGACCAAGTCTTCCCACGAGTCTCACCCACCAAGGGTATCATGCAATTTGGGCAATCAGGCAAGCTCACCCCAAGGTATATCGGTCCTTACTCCAGCATTGAGTGCATGGGAGGAGTAGCATATCAGCTACAACTGCCATAGGAACTTTCTAGATTTTACTATGTGTTTCATGTGTCTCAACTACGTAAGTGCATTCCTGATCTGACTCACATGATCAAGCTAGAACCCCTACAATTTCGAGAAGACATAACTTATGAGGAGCAATTGATCGAAATTTTAGACCGTCAAGAGAAGCAGGTTTGCAACAAAATAGTTCCACTTGTGAAAGTCCTCTGGGCTAACCACATCACAGTTGAGGCAACATGGGAACCGGAAGAAGAAATATGGTCTAAATACCCTCATCTGTTCATGGGATAGGTATGAGTAAGTTTCAAGGACGAAGCTTCTTTTAAGATGGTTGAGGTGTAAAACCCCAAAAATTTAAATGCTTTTTGATTGAGTTGTTTGTAGAGTTTCGAGGATAAAACTTCTTTTAAGGGTGGTAGAATGTAAAATCCCAAAAATTCATATTTTTAATACTCGAAGAAGGGTTAAGATGATCCTTAGTCGCTTAAGCCCATAGGCAATATTTTAGGGCGGACCTTCATTTAGTTAGAATTTCATACTGAACCTATTTTTCATTTTAGGCGTAATCCAAGCTTCTGATGAAGAATTATCAATTTCAAATTTAAATTTGAAATTAATAATTTATAAAAAAAAATTTTGGATTTTTTGAAATATAAATTTTATTTGAGAAATGCAGATTTTTGTTATTTAGAGTTCTCTCAAAAGTTCAAATTTTAAAGATTTTTAAGTGAAGCTATTTTGTGGTTGGGATATTAAAAATCCTCTAATGTTCAAATTTTTCAAAACCCTAGCTAGACACTCACTTTCCCCCTCTTTGAGCAGCCATGGATTTCAACAAAAAAAAATTACAGCCTTTTTTTTTACGTGTAGCAGCCCCCCGCCATCACTCTCATCTCACTTCTCTCTCTCTTCCCCACAACCCTAACTCACGCCCCTCTCCCCTTCGGTCACCACCACAACCAAGTTGCTAGCCACTCATTGTGATGCCCGGCCAACGAACCGAGCAACCTTCCTCCTTGGTTTTAGGTGAGAAAGTTGATGGTTTTTTTGAGCTGTTTGAGTTTAAAATTTTTATGCTCATAAATAATTTATTGTCCACAAATGTACTTAGTTGCTAGACTCTAAATACTTTTTTTTCATGGTGTAATATGATTCTCATATTTTGGGATGGTTTGATAGCATTCATACTAGCATCTTGCCTCTCACTCTTATATTCGAGGTGAACGAAAAACTCTCTTCAAAACCTCCTTGAAGGGGGGCTTGGATAGATATTTTAATGATTTTATACCTGGTATTGATGATTACCAGTAGTTTCAGATCAATTTTTATGAGTTTAGTTGGATGAAAATCGTGACTTCATGCATGCAATTTAGGATTATTCAGTACCAAAAACTGCCCCTGCAATGACCCAAGTTCATCAATTAAACTGCTTTTATGTGCTATCCCACAAATTGTGAAATAATTTACGAATGTAGATCTACGACTCTATTTTCATAGGAATTTTGAATCACGAGATTTGAGCTTAAAACAAGGGGAAAATAAAGTTACACCCGAGACTATGGAACTCTAGACTGAAACTAACTGTGTAGAAAGAAGTGAATTTTTGAGGCAATTTTTGTGGATTTCTGGGAATGTTCTTAGAACAAAAGTCATAGTAGACAAACATACCTTCCCAGATTGTGCTTAAACACCTCCAAATGAGTTTATAGGTGAAGATACGGCTTCTGTAAGTTAGGGCAGAACCCTAACCTGAAATTAAACTGCCCTAAAGTCCTAATAGGGTTAAGTTTCATTATTTATTTTTCTTAAGTATTTGAGCTTTTAAAAGTGGCATGAGTTCATAATAATTAATATCTAAGGGTGTTGGTCCTATTCAAGTGGTCCTCGTGGCATGCTTGACTCTTGGGTTGACAAAAATTAGTTTTGGGTGTAGGAACTCACTTGGGTCAGCCCATGTGGTGAGGCTTTAATTTTATCATTTAGGCCTAATACTCTAATTCGAGCTCAAGCTAGATACCTTTTGCTATTTCGAGGTAAGTCTATGCTCTAATTCCCCTTGATTGCTCTTTTGAATTGATTTTGGATGTTTATGAATTGTTATATGACATTGTATGCCAAGGGAATTTTATGTGTAAATCATGAACTATAACTTGCAATTTTATGGTTTCCTGAACATGGAATATTGCACTATGATTGAGCATTTCACTTGAGCAGTTCATGTTTTAAATGGCTTTGCTGAGTTAATAGAAGATTGATCAAGATGGGTTGGACTTTTGGGAAGCCAAGCAGATTTATTCATAATGTGCTAAATCCTAAAGTGAAAGATTAAGGTGAGTTTGCAGGAGGATGCCTCCTAAGATCACGGTAGGTTTACCCTGATATAGAGACATGTTAGTATCCCTGGGTTATAGCATGCGGTTTTTGAGTATGTGCCATTGTAGATGGGCATATGTCAAGATGGGTCCCGAAAACCCATAAAATTGTTCTACAGAAGGCCATGAGACCCACTGATGGGATCACTCACCAATGAAATTGACTTCTTTTGATTTTGGATAATGATTAATATTTGAAGTTTAAAGTTTAAAGATCTTAAACTGGCTGAGAGTCATTTTCGAACTGTTTGAATGTTTCCTTTCACTATTTAAAATGTTTTATTTTCAGGTACTGATGTGCTGCATGAGGATGGTATGTGAGCGAGGCCGTATAGCAGTTTAGTTTAAGTCTTTTATTCAGTATAAAAAAAGATTGGACCTTGTGATTTGACTGAGTTTGACTTCTGGACTATTGACTTCTTGGAATTGTTGACCTTGATCTTGATCTTATTGTTTTAATGAACGTCCTATTTGTGTTGAATTTCTTAATGAAATATGGCAGTAATGCCCAACTAGATTTTTCCACTGCATTAAATAGGCTAAAGATTAGTGAGCAAATGAATTAGAATTTTTAGTGCATCACATCTCATGTGTTGCATAGGCCCTAAACACTAGCTTTGTCATTAAATGCCACGATGTTGTTGACACAAACATAAGGTTGCTATAGAAGTTCATATTGCTTAATTAGTTACTCAAACCCCCCCCCCCAAAACAAGAAGCACCATAAACATCATATACCTTCAACTTGGATACTACTACCTAATTTCAACTTTTCTTATCTTATCATATATGTAATATTAAAATGAATTGTATGAATGGGTTAATAGTAGATTGACAAGTGGCATATTATCTATCTTATTTTTTTTCTAATTTCAAATGAATGGGTTTGGCCATATGAAAAGAAGGAGTGTGGACGCTCCAGTGAGGAGATGTGAGAGGATTAACATCCCCAAAGGTAAAAAAGGGAGGGGAGGACTAAAGAAGAGTTTGGACGAGGTGATTAGAGAGAACTTGAAAGTTGTACGGGTGACGGAGGACATAACTCAAAATAGGAGACTATAGCGAGATAGGATTAGGATCTTAGATCTCAGAGAGTTAGCCTCATAGTTGTCTCTCGGTTGTAGTAGGGTAGATTTGGTTGTGAGTCCTTTGTTCATATGTCGTATTTGTATATTGGTATCACAGACATCTGGGAAGAGACAATGTTTGCCTACCCATATTTATCGAGGTATAGTACATTCCCCTGCTATGTTGTACTACTACCTGATTTATTAGTACTTCATTACTCATTCTCTACTGCATATCCTTAGTTTATCTCCATATAATGTTTTATAAAATCCTTCTTCTATAAAATGTTTTCACAAAATCTTAGTTTGTGGGTATTTTGAAACCAGTCTCTCTACAGGTAGGGATGCCGGTAGAGGTAAAGTTGCCTACATCTAGATCTTCCCAGAACCCGCGAAAGTGGGACCCATACTAAGAGGTGTTGTTGTTGTTGTTGTACTACCAAAAATCAAAAGCCAAAAATAATTTTACAATTGAATTTAGTATATAATAATTTTGTGTAGAGAAGTCAAAAATGGTTTTAATATAAAATAATATAAAAAAATAAAGTATTAATGTTATAAAAAAGATTTCATTTACTCTTTCGCTCATGCAATTTAATAAGTCATAGAAAATTTTATAATTAAAATATTAATTTATGAATATTGATAGTTATATATTAATATAATCTATTATAGAGTTTCAAAAGTCAAAAATGGGTTTACGATATAATGAAATTAAACAATAAAAGTATTAGTCTTTTATGCAATTATTTCAGTGAACACAAACATTAGTGAACAAGTAATACAAATATGACTATGCAAATATGTATTGTAAGACAATGCAATTACTATTTCAAAATATCATCAACTCTTCATAAATAGAAAATTCAAATAGCTTTTGAGAATAAAATGGTTGTGCTTAATTGTTTTATAATTATCCTAATAAAGAGTAAATTAAGATAAATGGAGAAAGGTATCCACTAAAAAATAAAAGTGAGTGTATAGTACAATAATTTGATGAGTAAGCTTTTTGGTATACATTATACTCATAAATTATTTATGCATATTTTTTTAGGTAGTACACATATATGAGTCACATGACGAAAATGAAAGTCATGAATTCATTTTCTCTCTAAGAAAACTACATATAGATTACAGGTTCATTTTTTTAATATTTTGCTTAGAAATTATGCAAAACCTAATATTGAAATCATGAACTAGGAATATTAAAATATGATGTGAAATTTTTTTTTGGTATTTTTCTTATAATTTATGCAAACTCTAATATTGAAATCGTGAACTATGAATATTAAAACTATGATGTGAAAAATTAAGATTTAAAATTCATTAATTATTATAAATTCTTTTAAATTTATTTTAAAATTTTATTTGTTTCTATAATTGCTTTGTATTATATCATATTTTAAATGTTAGCAATGATGAATTTTTTTATTTTATTATTATTAAATAAATATTAATAAAAAAAAATTCATGCAAAGCACGGCATTCACATTAGTCACTATTAAATTTTGTAGAATCCTCAGTGACGAATCTGCAGAATCAAAATCGTCACCGGGGATTTCCAATTCTCAATATTAATTATTCTACCTCAACAAAACAAAACAAAAAAAAAGAATTATTTCCCAAGTTTCCAAAAACACGTTAATTGTTCTTGTGGACTTGGCCAAATCGTGTCTTGCCAAATGAAAGGATCCTCTTCAATATTTCTCAGCTCCCAAGATTAGGAAAGTATCGTTCATTACACCCCAAAAACCAACCCCCAAAATCTTGCATGTCAGCTTTCTTTCGCTCTCTATACTTACATATATCCTCAACGGCGCTCATCCTAACAACTTGAACGATTCAATGGATCCCTCATCAATGGCAGCTTTAGGGCAACAAATCCGAGAAGAATGTAATAATGAGAATCAGAAGAAGAGCCAAGGCAAGAGAAAGATAGAAATCAAGCTAATAGGAAAGAAGACGAGTAGACAAGTGACGTTCTCAAAACGACGTGGTGGGCTGTTTAAGAAGGCCAGTGAATTGTGTACCCTTTGCGGTGCAGAGGTTGCCATTGTCGCCTTTTCTGGTGCTGGAAAGTTGTTCTCTTTTGGTCATCCTACTGCTGATTCGGTCATCCTTCGTTATCTCAATAATTCTTCCTCCTCCTCCTCTTCTTCTTCTTCTTTAATAGAGGGTAAGGAGGTGATTACCCACATTGGGGCAGAGAAGAAGATGCCAAGTTCATCTAATGTTGGAGGTCGGTTTTGGTGGGATGAACCCATTGATGAAAATCTAGGGTTGGCTGGGCTTGAGCAATTGAAGGCTGCCCTTGAGGGTTTAAGGAGTCAGGTCGCTTCCAGACTCGATGATATTAACTCTTCATTAGTGGGTTATAATAATATCAATGATAGTAATAATGGTGGTGTTAAAGATGAGCAATTTACTGATTTTGGATGCATGGGTTGGGGCAACTTCTCTCAAGCTCCTGGTGATTTTGCTTGGATAGCTCACCCTCACCAAGTTTATAATGGCGTGGATGGCATGAGATCGGGTTTGTAGTGACAAGTAGTCAACGTTCTGCGGTGCAAGCAAGTTTTATGGATTTAGTTGTCAAGGTTTCTGCAATTAATGATAGGTTATTAGACAAGCATTAACAGGTATGTG
>JACYFF010003369.1:18737845-18751147 GCA_017589665.1 Selenicereus undatus
GGACCCACCAAAGTCAACGTCACACATGGCAATCTGTAGTTGGTCGATTTTTTCACACGTGGCACCATCTGATTGGTTGTAGAATTTTTACCTTCTACAAATGCCCCCTCGAGAGTTGGCCGCGTACACAAATTTGAAGTGTGTGTTTCTTTTTGAAGCGACTGAATCTCGAACACTTGATTGATGCAAATGATCAAAAATTTATCGGGCAATTTTTTATTTGCCAGGTAATTTTTTTCTTGACACTTTCTTCAAATTTTTTTTTGAAGTTAATAGATCAAAGTAAGGCCAATTCGACAAAATCTTAAGAGAGTAAATATAAGATTGGTAGATATTTGGGCTAACGAAAATGAATTGAGGCCCAGGCAAACCCCTTCCCTTTTTTTTTCATAATTCTCTCTCTTTTTTTTTCCTTTTTTTTAATAAATAAATAAATAAATAATGAAAGAATTTTGCCCAGAGCACAGCACGCATGCCTTTTCAGCTTTCACCCCTTTTTGCTTTTTTTTTGGGCACATACGGCTTCCCCTTTGTTTTTTCAGACTATTTTTTTTTGGCTTTTTCTTTCTTTTTGTTTTTTTTTTTGTTTCTAAGTTTTGGGATAAAATTCTATCAACAGTTTTAGATAAAATTTATCAATAACTCAAAGAGATAAAATTTACCAATATTCGAATTAGAGTAACAGTAGGAAGTTTCAATTGCCTACTATATAAACCCATCTATAGGTTCCTTCAATTCATCAATTTTTTTTTCTCAGTACCTACAACTTGAGGTAGTTTTTTTTTTGTTGTTTATTTTGATTCTACTTGCCTTCTGAATTCTTCTTGTTCTTCTTCCACGTCTGTTTTTTTTTTCGTCATCCTCTCCATGTTTTTTTTTTCAACATCTGCAACTATCTCTATGGCTCTGGGAAGATAAAAGAAAAAATAAAATAAAATGGGAAGTCTCAAGTTTGTGAGACAGACGTGAGAGAGAGAGAGAGAGAGAGAGAGAGAGAGAGAGAAAGAGGGGCAGCCATGGGAGATGGAGAAGAGGGAGAAGGGAGAGCAGCGTCGTCAGCGATTTTTAACAATTTGGTGTGAAATCATCTTAGAGTGTTGGTCCGGATGAGACTAACAGCTGATCGTAATTTCGCATGCTTTTTTAATTTCAACACCTCATCGTAATTTTGCATGTTTTTTTTTTGGGTGCATTTTTTTTTACCTTTTTTTTGTCTTTTTTTTTACGTATGACTGCCCCCCTTTTTTTTTTCTTTTTTTTTGTCACCTTTTTTTTTGTCTTTTTTTTTCAGGAAGCTGCTGAATCAACTTAAACTTCTTTCTGCCAGCCACGACTCCTCTAATTAGATCGGGAAGTGAGGTCGACTTCTAATACGAGGAATCATTTCTCCCCGTAGATTCGATTCTTCGCAGGCGACTCCCTCACTTAATCTAATTAGGGTCGACTTGAATTTCTTCCTTCCTGCCACGACTCCTTTGGTTAGATCGCGAAGTGAGGTCGACTTCTAAGACGAAGAATCGAATCAAGACGAAGAATCGTTTCTCCCCGTAGATTCGATTCTTCGCAGGCGACTCCCTCACTTAATCTAATTGGGGTCGACTTGCCATTCTTCCTTCCTGCCACGACTCCTCTGGTTAGATCGCGAAGTGAGGTCGACTTCTAAGACGAGGAATCGTTTCTCCCCGTAGATTCGATTCTTCGCAGGCAACTCCCTCACTTAATCTAATTGGGGTCGACTTGAATTTCTTCCTTCATCATGGTGCATTTTCTAGACTCATCATCCGATCCCAAGAAGCCAGCCCTTACCATCCTGGACAGAGAAGATGATCCAATTGAAGAAGGTGTGACTCTCCGCGTAGATATGCCAACACCGCTACCGTCCAGACGCTCTTTACTCCATAACTACCTTGCAGATTCATGCTGGAGCGTCGAATCTACCCGCGAAGTACAAAAATCAGACGGAGTCATCTCGACTTTGAGAGTCTTGAAGCTTAGCTCGCCATTATTTGCGTCTTCCACCCCTTCTCAAGGAGCAACACCCTTACTTCGACATCGTATCATGGATGGGACACTATCCTGGGGCAGCTTTTCACCTTGTTTCTCCGACAACTTCTTCATACCGTGCTATTGGGAATGGCTTGAAGACGTCCTTGGTCGCAACAAAGACAGACTTAAGGAATAGAGGCTTTACGACGGACTGTATGCATCCTTATTTTCTTATGACGTGAGACTTACCGTCTTCAAAGCATTCTGCGAACTGTGGTGCCACACTACCAACACCTTTTGCACAGAGAGCGGCGATATGTCAATCTCCTTATGGGATTTACGGACTATAGGTGGACTTGAAGCTGACGGTGCTTACTACGAAGAAGTCATTCCATCCGCCAGAGAACTCCTCTCTGCAGGACGTGGAGACAATGGTATTCCAGCGACTTGCACGTTCCTCTTTTCTGCATTCCACAGACTATGCCAAGATGTTCATGGCATTGTTCAACTTCCTGTTTCTGAATGGATACGCTTCTGGTATAGAGGGCGACAGATTTACACACCTCCTCCCAGCCGTGACAACAAAAAGCGGGTTAAAGCTCCAACGAACACATCATGTCCATCTGGCCTGATTGCTCATCGCACAGGGCGAATGAAGAGAGAGAAGGACCCTTTTGTGATGCTTAACATTCCTGAGGCCCTAATCGAAGAGACTTACCTTGCTGCCCTCATTTCCTGTAGGTTGTGCTCCTTTGTGCTACCAACTGAAGCAGTGTGCCTTATTCGCCTAGCTGTGTTTGTAGCTGCAAGCAAGCTGGCTCACGGGGAATGTCTAAACCTCTCAATTCCTGCTTTGGCTAGCATTTATCGGGGTCTGCATAGAATTTCTACGGCTCGAAGCCTGAATAAGTTGGAAGTAATTTTCCCCATTCACTACGTTTACGGGTGGTTAGGGACTTACTTCCAAACTTACTTTGATCATCCCCATCATCGGCACGACCATCCTAAGATGGTGAGGTTCTTTGGTGAAAAGATGAATCGGACTCCCGACGTACAAGAAGCTCGAGAGCTATTGAAATGCAAGGATCCGTCTGTCATGTATTCTAATGCTCTTATGAAGGATACATCGATCACCTTGATTAACACCCAGAGTTTATCCTCAAGCTGGAAAGCATATTTGATTTGCCTCCGCTCTGGGTTTTTGACCTTGCGACAAGGAAGGACAATTGTGATTGAGCCGTACTTCTCCTGCAAGTTTGGTCGACAGTTTGGCTTTTATCAAGATGTACTAAGTGAGCCACGAATGAATGACCGAGAGGGTACCCTACAGGACGTAGCTCGTTATTGGTTCAACCTTACTGAACACATAACAAGGTCCAGCGTGACAATTCCTGCTCCTCCTGATAAGAAGTCTACACTGGTTACTATTGCATATGCTAATTGGTGGCGATCTTCATGGGGCGATCTTTTCTCTTAAGAACCTAAATATCCTAGAGGCGAGGTTGCGCAACCACGAAAAGCTTCTAAAGTGAGAGTTGTTGATGCTGCATCCGTGTTAGTTGTCACTTCCGGTAAAGCGAATACACATAAACCAATCATGCAACAACCTAATGAACATGCCTTATCGCCGACTGAGCTTAGAAAAGAGGGAGGCGATAGTTCCTCGTTGGGGCCAAACACATCTCCTCAGAGAAGTAGAAGTTGTTCACCTGGGAAAGAGAAGATTGAAGCTTTGAGAGGTTTGGGTGTTAGGTCTTCTATTAGTGGAGCGAAGAATTTGTCAGGCTCGAAGATCAGACCAGACGTTGCAACCAAGCTGCCTAAATCCAAGAGCAAGTCTAACAGTGCGACGAGCTCACTGAAATCAAAGAACAAAGCAAAGGGAGAGGTGCATCTTGTTATCCTGCCCCCTTTTCGCTCCTTTTTTTTTGGTGGACTTAATCCTCCTTTTAATGTAGGGACATACCGTCGAAATTGGAGACACACTTAAGGCCGCATTTGGTGACAAAGATAGTGAAGCCACCTTGACTGTGCCGCATGCCAAGTCGACTGAGGACGATTCTATTAACATAATGCCGTCGCTAGTGAAACGAGCAGAGCGCTGTCAATCACCTACTGCTTCTGTTGCAACCTACTTTCCTGGGAGAATTGCTTCTGGCGTGTTTAACGATCTGGCCTTGAGTGTCAAGCAATGCTTTCAGCAACAGTTGAAAAAGTTCCTCCCAAAGACAGAAGACGATCTTGCAAACATTCGCCAAGAAGCTGAGCAGATATATGAAACCTTGTCATCCTTCCAGGCAGATTATTTGGGGCTAAAGAATAGTGTCGAGGCATATTTGAACCAAGTCGGGTAGTACCTAAAGTTGAAAGCCCAATTAGAAGATCGGACTCCTACTAAAGATGTGCTAAACAAGCGAGTAGCCTTAATAGACAAACTTGGGGAGGCACGAGCTTCAGTGGAAAAGGCTGGTGCACAATTTGATGAGACTACTACTGCCATCGCCCAAGCTCATAAGCGAAGGAAGCTACTTGAAGCAGATCTTGAGCGAGCAAAGGCGAATGAGCTGGAATTGCAAGACAAATTAGTAGAGACCGAAGCTTCATTGAAGAAAGCCAAAGACGGTGTATCTCTTCTTGAAAAAGAAGTTGCCGATTTAGATGTTACGCCCCAAGTTACTGCAGAAGAGACGACTCAAGTTGAAGCAGCAAGGCAACGGGTCCAAGAGCTTTTAGGCGCACTGGCTGCTTAGACCATACCCAATTGCTTTGTTTTAGATTTTTTTTTTAATTATTTTTTTTCACTTTGCCATTCTTTTTTTGGACTCAGTATGGTTTAATTGGAATTGGTTTTGATATATTGCAATAAGATGAGTCTTTCAACTCGCGTTTACGCAATAATATGTAGATATAGCCAACGAACGAAACCAATGAGTACTAACACAATTTATTCATCCCTTTTTTTTTGGCTGTAATTAGCAAATATGCCCAAGTTGCCTACGTATGTAAAAGGAATGTAATATTCTAAAGGATCAAGCCATACGTAGTTCAAAAACATAACATTCTTTATTTGTTTTGTTTTGCCGTTCACAGTTAGACTCTTGCGGGTCAGGAGTATTACAAATGAATTTAACTTGAAAGAACGAGCAGTTTAGGCTCTTACTTAGGAGCTTTACAACATTATATTTCAAGGATAATAGCGCTTCAAGAACTTGCCGTTTATGGGTCCTATGCGCACTCCATCAGCACCAATTATCTTGTAGGCTCCATTTGTGTAAACTTCTTTGACCACATATGGACCATCCCACTTGGATGTGAATTTGCTTCCAGATTTGTGGGAGACAATAATTGGTCTTCTTACTGCCAACACCTGGTCTCCGACTTGGAAAGATCGCGGTCGAACCTTTTTGTTGAACGCTCTTGATAGACGGGCTTGGTAGCATTCTAGCTTTTGTTGTGCCTGAAGTCTTCTCTCATCAAGGGCCTCCAGTTCAGCTAAGCGAAGCTTGTGGTCTTCGTCTTCCGTCAAACCTTCCTGTATGGCGATGCGAAGTGATGGAATTTGAAGCTCTAA
The DNA here is from genome assembly GCA_017589665.1 of Selenicereus undatus. Classification (NCBI taxonomy): domain Eukaryota; kingdom Viridiplantae; phylum Streptophyta; class Magnoliopsida; order Caryophyllales; family Cactaceae; genus Selenicereus; species Selenicereus undatus. The sequence continues at coordinate 18,743,403 of JACYFF010003369.1, forward strand.
CGGTAGAACGGCTTCCACTTCATAGACCAAAGCGAATGGGGTCGACTGTGTTGGCGTCTTGTACGTTGTTTGATAAGCCCAAAGAGCTTCCCCTAATCTTTCATGCCAATCCCGTTTAGATTTTGCGACAACCTTTTTGAGTAAGTTGCAAAGTGTTTTGTTAAAGGCTTCTGCCAGGCTGTTTGCAGGGGCGTTGTACATGGAAGACTTATGTTGAGCAAACTTAAACTTCTCGCAGAGGCTAGTCATCAGGCTGTTGAAGAAGGGCTTTCCATTATCGGTGATAATGTACCTCGGCACACCATACCCTAGATAATTTGTGTCTTTATGAAGTCGACCACATTTTCTTTTTTGACTTCTCTTAGCGGGATTGCTTCCGCCCCATTTAGAGAAGTAGTCAGTGGCAGCTAGGATGTAGGAGTGACCAGCAGACGATTTAGGCGTGATTGGTCCAACGACATCAAGCCCCCATACCTCAAATGGCCAAGATGCAACTGTTGGGTGGAGAGGTTCGGGAGGTTGATGTAAGAAGTTAGCATGGAACTGGCAAGCATCGCACCTTTTTGCATAGTTTATGCAATCTTGCACCATAGTGGGCCAGTAATAGCCCATCCTTTTAATGCGATCATGTAGCCTAGGCCCTGATTGGTGTGCTCCACACACACCTGAATGAGCCTCCACCATTGCTCGCTTTGCTTCTTCCGTGTCCAAGCATCGTAACCAAAGACCAAGAAAGGAGCGTCGATAGAGCGTCCCGTTGTAGTAAAGGAAGCTTGAAGCCCTCCGTTGTATTTCTGTCTTATGCCTTGGGTCACTCAGGAGTTTTCCATGCTCCAAGTACTCAATTATTGGTTGACGCCAGTCTTCTGCATCTGTTTCAAGAACACAGATCATGTTGACGTCTTCCTCTGAGTCTTCATCATCTAGCGGAACAACCCAACGGTTACAAACTGGAATAGTCATTTCTCCTTCTGCCCCCAGTGCCAAAGTGGCCGCGAGGCTTGCTAGTGCGTCAGCCATCTTGTTGGCACTCCTTGGCACGTGCTCTAACTTGACCATGTCCAACTTATTTAGCAGGCGTAATACTTGCTTGTGATACGGGACAAGGTCCTCTTTCTTAACCTCGTATTCGTTAAGTAGTTGATTGATGACCAACTGCGAGTCACCATATATGTTGAGATCGGGACCCCCATTTCAATAGTCATTTCAAGGCCCAAGTTAAGCGCTTGGTATTCCGCCACATTGTTAGAGCATAACTGAATGAGCCCAAATAAATACGGAAGAATGTGCTTTTCGGGGGAAACGAAGACTACTCCTGCACCAGCACCATCAAGCCTGGCTGCACCATCGAAATACATTTCCCAGGGAGGGAGGATATTGATGTAAAACACGCCTTCTCCTGGCAAATCATCATTTTTCTCCTAATCATCGGGAATGGGATGATCTGCTAAGAAATCTGCCAATGCTTGTCCCTTGATCGCTCTTTGGGGTACATAGAAGAGATCGTACTGTTTTAAGATGACCGCCCATTTTGCCAGTCGCCCATTTAAGATTGGCCTAGACAAGATGTACTTGATGGGATCAGCTTTGGAGATCACTTGCACTGTATAGGCCTGCATGTAATGCTTGAGTTTTTGGATGGCAAAGATGAGCGACAAGCACATCTTTTCAATAGGGGAATACTTCAGTTCAGCGCCGACCAATGTATGACTTAAGTAGTACAGGGCAACTTCTTTCCCTTCCTCGTCTTCTTGTACACACAGTGCCCCTAAGGACTTTTCCTGAGTTGCAATGTACAGTCGAAGAGGCTTACCAGGGATGGGTGCCCCCAACACAGGAGGATGGGTCAAGTATTCCTTTATTTTCTCGAATGTCATACGACACGATTCGTCCCACTCAAACGGTGCGCCCTTTTTCATAAGGTGGCTAAAGGGATGGCAGCGTCCTGCAAGATTTGAGATGAATCTTCGGATATATGCCAAGCGACCTTGAAGTCCGCGAAGCTCCCTGAGATTCTTAGGCTCAGGCATCTCCTGGATTGCGTTGATCCTTGATTGGTCGATATCAATCCCTCTGTGATGAATGATAAAACCCAAGAACTTTCCAGAGGTGACGCTACATGCGCACTTGAGTGGATTCATTTTCAATTGACATCTTCGTAATCGTTCGAAGATCGAACAAAGATCTTGTATGTGGTCCTGCCTCTTTTTGGACTTCACCACCAAATCGTTGACATAGCATTCAACTTTCTTATGGAGCATATCGTCAAAAATTGTTTGCATTGCCCTTTGATATGTTGCCCCTGCATTCTTAAGTTCGAAGGGCATTACCTTATAGAAAAAAAATGCCTTTAGGTGTGTGGAAAGTCGTGGCCTCTTGATCTTCTGGCGCCATCAGAATCTGATTGTACCCTGCGGTACAATCCATGAATGACAACGCTTCATGCCCTGTGGTTGAGTCGATCATAAGCTCTGTGACAGGCAACGGGAAATCGTCTTTTGGACAAGCGTTGTTAAGATCCCAGAAGTCCACACAAATACGAAGTTGCCCATTTTTATTCCTGACAGGCACGATGTTTGCAATCCATGTTGGGTACTTAACCTCGCGAATGAATCCTGCCTCTATAAGTTTGTTGACTTTCTTTTCAATTTCCGGTACCAACTCTGGGCGAAAATGTCGCTGAGGCTGCTTCATAGGCGGAATACCCCTTTTGATAGATAGACGGTGGACTGCGACCTTTGGATCCAACCCGGGCATTTCTTTATAGCTGCAGGCAAATACGTCCTTGTACTCTGATAGGAGTTCCAAGTATTGCTTTTCCTCTTCGAGTGTGAGTGATGAGCTTACGTAGATAGGACGAGGCTCTTCATTGGTTCCAAAATTCAACTCTTTCAAATCATCAATTATAGCCTGCCCTCCATCTTCGAAAGTCTTAGGAGTTTCTGCCAACTCTATCTCTGAGTCTGAGTCATCACATTCGTGGATTGTGATATGATTGGAAGAAACAACTTCTTCTTCCTTCGCTTCCTTGTTAGAGTCAGAGTTTTTTCGCTGACCTGTGAAGATCACAGTACGCCTCTTTAATCTTAATGAACCATCTGTTTTAACATCCAGACTAGAGAAGCGCTTCATGCGAGACGGGATAGAGCTTTGAACTTCATTTACCACTCCCAAGCGGCTAAATGCAGAAATTTTCTCGTGCTGAAGTTGTGAGTTCGAGGACTTTCCCACAGCTCCTATTCTGGCAAAAACTGAAGGCTTTGATCTTTGACTCTGTTGAAAACAGAGCTTCTGTGATCTTTCCCTTTCCCTATACGGACAAATACTGACGGACGTTTTTTAGAAGTTGATGATTGTAGCCTATCAAACACAGAGGGCTTTGGGTTGGGTGAAGCACTTTCATCTTCACTCACATCTACTTCTTCAGCTGAGATGTGTTGAATCGCTAACTTCTTGTCCTTTCGTCGACCAGAGATTCTGACTGGCTGCGGTGGCGTGAAACCCAGTCCAACTTTAGAGACGCCTACTGAACCTCCCTGCTCTTGAATCTTTCTCTGAGTTTTAGTAAGGCCATGAGGCTTGGCTTCGACTACCTTTCCTAAGGCAGCTGGATTTTGAAAGTCGTAACCAGCCCTCTCCATAAGCTTCTATGCATTAGGATCAAATCCCTCCCTAGTCCGTACACTTGGCAAGTCATCGCCTTCTTTAGAAGACACGTCAAACCCGGAAATAGGGGGCCTACTCACCTTAGCCTGCCACATTTTTAGCGTTGGAATTGTTGCACTTCCTTTTAAGGTGATTATGCTAGCTCCATCATCCTTTTTAGTAGCTTTAGTCTCAATGCTTCTGCTTGTGCACTCGCTAAAGGGTGATTCGCCCTCCTTACGGCGAGACCTAGGTATGTACCTTAAGACTGGTGGCACTGATCCTGTTGACGCGGCAGCTTGTTTAGCAACTTGCTCAATATAAGAAGTGATGCTACCTTGCTTGCCTGCTTCTTTCTCGAGCTGCAGTTTAGGAGCACCATCTTTTGTTGCTCGAGGGGCCTTTTTTGCGACACCTTTGTCTGTGGAAGAAATGGTTGACGGCATGGTCTCTTTAGGTGCAGCACCTTCTTCAAAGAACCTTGCATCTGCAAAATGAGACTCAGCCTTAGTGAATGGCTTGACATCCCCGTTTATTTTCTTCTCCCCATCACGGTAGTACTTAAGGCATTTGTGTAAAGTGGAAGCCACTATCCCATGCTCATGAAGCCATGGTCGCCCAAGTAATAACCTATAGGAAGTCTTAGCATCGATTACATGGAAGATGGAGGACGTCGTCAAATCTCCCATTATCAGTTCAACACGAATCATGCCGATTGCACGTTGGCCTTCAAGGTTAAAGCCTTGAATCATCGTTCGACTCTTAGACAATTCTTCCACTGTGATGCCTAAGTCGTTCATTGTAGACTTGGGCATGATGTTGACAGCTGACCCTCCATCCACGAGAATGCGTCTGACTTTCTGCTCCTTAATGTAACCAGTCACAAACAAAGGATGATTCTGGGGCTTAGATCCCAACAACAAATCATCGTCAGTGAAAGTCACTGTGGTGTTGCAATAGGCACACTGAACAGGGTCTTCTGTTGATGCTCGTGCATCCTTGATTTTATCAGCATAAAGTTCTGGATGTCGTAAGGCAGTAGCAACATGCTGGCGCATCTCATCAGGCAGACAAAATATTTGCTCCCAGCCCATGCGAGCTGGCAGAGCCTCCAAGACAGTTAAGGTCTTATCAGCTACTCTAGGAGGCTCCTCTTGTCCGTCACTTCCTTCGTCTTCCTCTTCTTCAAGCTCAGAACATGAAGTCATGTTGACTGTGACTTTCTCAAAGAAGCCTGTTGGGAAAAACTCTTCGAGTGTGATAGGGACAAGCGGCTCCTGCTCAAGTAGGTCAATAGGCAGAATTTCATGCCTTTTGACGTCCTTGGTCTTCTTCTTTCCTTTTGAATGACGAGGGCTCTTCTTTCTTCCCTGTTTCTTCTTGCGGCGGAGAAGCGGTGATTGCACTTGGCTTTGTTTCCTTGGCCTCCGACGAGTGACAAGAGTCCATCCCTCTTCATCAACATCAGCTTTATCAGAGACATCCACAAAAGGACCAGTCTCTGTCAAGGGTCCTTTGGATTCAATTGGAACTACCATAGGCTCCAAACTTCCAAATTGAATTGTAATTAATTTCTCTCCAATTGAGGAAATCAATTCAGTGTTTACTCTACCACGAGGTTGAGTATGTTTTGGCTTCCAGGGCGATGAGGAACACTTTAGCTGAGTGGAGATATGATTTGTCTCAACAGTGTCGTCCAAATCCAGTATTATCTTCCCTTCTCTGGCAAGTTACATAATACGCTCTTTGAGTGTAATACATTTCTCAAGAGGGTGACTAACCACCCTATGATACCGACAATATTTTGGGTCGGTAACCCTTCCAGCTTCTTCGGGCCGTTTTGGTTCTGGAAGTTGGATAACCCCGTTTTCAAGGAGATCATTAAGCATTCCTGACAAGTCTGAGTCAGGGAATGGGTATTTCTTCTCATGCACTTCCTTCAATGTAGGACGCTTCTTTCCAGAGTCCTTGGAGAATCCACCCTTCTTGTTTTCATCTTGGGCTTTCCGGAGATTCGAACCGGCTCCCCAGTTGAAACAGCCATGGCTTCTTTGTTTGAGGACTTAGTGGACTTGGGATTTTTCTTGAATTCACCCTTGTCCTTTCTAGCGTCAAACGAGGAAGAAGACTTGCCATGACGACTTGCGATCATTATCTCCATATCATGAGCTTTCGTTGCCAATTCCTGGAAGGTCCTTGGCTTACTCATCTGCAAAACGTGTAGTAAATCCCACTCCATACCCTGAGCACACATTTCAACGGCTGAAGCTTCTGATAGACGGTCTTTGCACTCGAGACTTAGGGACCTCCAGCGATTAATGTAATCAAGAATCGGCTCATCCTTCCATTGTCTGGTGCTTGTTAGCTCTGTCATACTAACAACACGTTGAGTGCTGTAGAATCGATTCAGGAATTCCTGCTCCAGTTGTTCCCAGCTGTCAATGGACTCTAGCTCCAAGTCTGTGTACCAATCGAATGCGATCCCTTTTAGAGTACGAACAAACTGTTTCACCAGCCGGTCCCCCTCTGTGCCAGCATTACTGCATGTCTCAATGAAGTGGGCAATATGCTGTTTGGGGTTGCCCTTGCCATCGAACTGGTTGAACTTGGGAGGCTGATAGCCATGTGGCATGCGAAGAGCATCAATCCTCTTCGTGTAAGGCTTTGTATACAGGTGGGTCTTGTGAGATCCTCCTCCCAACTGAGCCTTGACCGCATTTGCTATTAAGCTCTGAATTTGCTCAACAGACATCGAGCCTAAAGAGCGGTCCTTTCTTCCCTTGCGCTCGTCCTCAGATTCTTCGCTGTGGCTGGAATCTTTATCAGAGTCTTCGGCACCTGAACCTTTGTTGGAAGCTTCAGAGGACTTCTTTTCCAACTTCTTCATCAGTTCGGCAATCTGATCGTTCTGGTGTTTGATTTGGGCGTCCGTTTCTGCATTCTCTTTAGAGAGCCTATCCAAGGTAGCCTTCATGTTCGCCAGTTGTTCTTCAAAGTTAGTAGCCCCTGTCACCATAACTGGCATGATGACAGTGTCAGATGGTTCTGCTTCAGTACGCGAGGAAAGTGATCCCTTTGAGGATGCCAAAGAGGAATCACTGCTTGAATAACCATCATCTTCAGAATTGAAGCGTTGGAAAGCAGGGTTGGTGCGGGTTTGGAGTTCATCCATCCCACGCGGAATTGTTTGTGGCATGATGAAGCCGGCAATAGACTTTTGCTTCAGAACATTTGAAGCGATTTGATTGACTCCATTAGATACCTTGGAGCTGAGGTTTTGGATCTTATGTGACTGTGATGGTGCAGCCACAATTGATTGCTCTCCGATGATAGTGGTAGCAGCTTTTGTCATACTTCTGGTCATGACACCACCAGATGCAGCACTAGCAGTTGTTGATCCCTGCGATGCAAATCGGACAGCTTTCCTTGAAGATTGGTTAATAGCGTTCTTAGGGGCCATGTTATCTTCAAAGGAATGTATTGTTTGCTGTTAGGAGAAAGAGATGAGAGGCAGAGTCGTCCCATCGAGTGTGCCAAAAATTTGTAAACACAAATTTCGAGTCTAAAATAAATAAAGACAAGAAATTCAGAAACAAATTTAATTTTGTATTGACGTAGTGTGTAGGTACAATCTCTGAATTTAATACAATAAAAATGATCCTTTGATTCGATCTCCTAATGACTTGAGTATTCCGAGGGCTTGATGCTTGATCTCGGTTGATGCAAATCAGCTGAAGAACTCTGAAGGTTGTTCTTGATTTTGATCTGCAAGTGGCTGATTATGGTTTCTGAAGCTCTGCAAGTCTTGATCCTTCTCGCTTGGTAGCTGGATGCTCCTTGCCATGTGAGTTCTGAATTCTGCAAATGCTGAATCCTCAAATGGATGGAGAGGACCCCTATTTATAGGCTCTGCTAACTAGGGTTAGACCCGGGTTTTGGGCCTAGGCCCAGTAATTATTTTCTTATTTTTAAATAAAGAAAATAATTACTAATTTCTGCATCATTGATGACACGTGACAGCTTTTAATTGGCTGAACTTAATTTTGATCAAGCGGACCCACCAAAGTCAACGTCACACATGGCAATCTGTAGTTGGTCGA
>JACYFF010003369.1:18751247-18803141 GCA_017589665.1 Selenicereus undatus
ACAAAAACATATATATGTGTTTGTATGCGTGTGTATACATATATACATACATATATATATATATGTATGTATGTATATGTGCATGTACATATATATGTATATATATATATGTATGTATTTATGTGTGCATATATATAAATGTACAACGTTGCGCGCGCATGTGCGTGCGTGTGTACATATATGTGTTTGTGTGGGTGGTTGTGTGCACGCGCATGCACACACATATATATGTTTTTGTCTTTCTGTATGTTTTTGCTCAACTAGGTGCGTCTCACCACCCCCGACACTTTCCACCGGCTGGTGGCCAACGCTGGAACAGAAAGGATGGTTGGCCTGGGCATCGTGGCAGACCAGAGGCTACAGGAGTTGGGCACCGTATGTTTTTAGCAAAGCATTCAACCAGTGAAGATAGTAGAGGTAATCGAATGCGAATATTCTCAATTTTCATTAATAATTTGCCTATTGATTTAGACAATTTGGGGCTTAAAAAGCTGTTTAACAGTTTTGGTAAGGTAGTGGATGTTTATATACCTAACAAAGTTGGAAAGAAAAGTGGTCGAAAGTATGGGTTTATCAGATTTGGTGAATTCAATCATGGTAAAAGTGCAATTGAAGCACTGAATGGTAAATCTGTGAATTGGCATAAGTTGGAAGTTGCTTGGGCAAAGTTCCAAAAGAGGACATCATTAAGGGCAAGCAAGCAAAGGGAGGAGCCTCAAAAGAAGATGGTTTGGAAATGGATTCCGAAAAAGAAGCTCACATCATTACCAAATGAGGCACCTAAAGCCTTGGAGAACAATCAACAATTGGCTTCCCCATATAAGCAAGCTCATTTGAGTTATCCAAACAGCAACAAGTTAGAAGCCCCTCATGGTAATCTTGAGGTTGCGGGGAATGATGTTCATGAGGGTCTTTCGGACAATAGCAGGACAATTACTCAACCCTTGGATGGTGCTCATAATCGACCAATTTTTGTTGGAAAGTTCCCTTCTTAGGCACCAAGTCGCATATCTTCTATGGAAGATGATGAGGAGATTAACAGTTCGGTACGCCTGTTTGCTAATGCCCTCGGGATGGACATTCAACTTCATGAGCAAAGGGAGATGGCTAAACATTCAAACAAAGGTAAGAATAGTGGCAACAGGAACTCAAAGTCAACTCCTGATTCACCCACCCTTACTGAAATAGCAAAAGATGCCTTAGATATTGGTAAAAGGCTTGGTATTTCTGTCGTTGGAGATGAGAACCCGACAATTAGAAGGATCACAAGAAGCTTGAGAAAGAAAATAGAAAACAAAGAGCAGGTTTGAGATTCATGTGATCAATAGGTGGTGATCTCAGATGTTGTTTGTGATTATGGTTAGTAGCTGTTTGAGCTTTTCTGTCTAGGATGCAACAACTGTCTTTTTGTTAGCTTTGTAGAGGCTGACTGGCTGTTTTATGTTTCATTTTTCTTTTGTATGGGCTATGCCCAACTAATAATCAAATATATATATATATATATATATATATATATATATATATATATATATATATAGGAGCTACAAAGTTTATAAAAATCCTTTAATGTTCGAGTCTTTAGCCATGTAAACTATTGCGAAGATTCTACCATCATTGAAACAAAAATTCAATTAGCCTAACTGAATTTGCTAATAGCCCTTAATGTACTCCTAAAACATCTCAACCATTCATTTCATCTGACCCAACCTACTATAACAGGTTCATGGTCATTGTTAGTTACTTCTTCCTCCCCAGTAAGCCTCTCTCTTCTCGCCCTTCTCTCCTTGTCAGTCTCACTTCCATTTCTCTCCTCCGGCCCCCCAAGTTTGTGCCAAATCTGGACATAATCGGTATGGTGATGGCCTCAGGTTGGAACTTGGCAAAGAACTCATGAAAAAGATGGAGGTGCAGATGCAGGCATTTGAAATAGTTGTAATAAAAGATAAGCATGGTGATTGCTCTCACTGTGTTCAAGAACCTCGGGAAACAATGACTGTTCCATTAATAGAGGAAAGGAAAGCAAAACAAGGACAAAAAGGAAGAAACATAGGAGTAGACTTGAGAAATAAGAGAAATACAATCATGAAAGAGAAAACCCACCAATGCAGAAGGTAAACATTCAAAATCCTCTAAATCATGAATTTGGGGGGTGGGGGGGTCTTCAATAGAGCTAATCATGTATTTTGAGGCCAGTCATTCTTGGTTTTTGAGCTTGTCCACTGCTGGGTTTGAGTCCCCTAAACTGAGTTAATAGTTTAACCATCTCATGTCATCATCTTTTCATTCTAATTAAAAATTTTGTAAAATATATATGATCACATCATATGGAGAGGACTCAAATGGGATCTTGACTAGTTGGATGTAATAGTGACCCCTCCCCCGCTAGGGGGTCTGAGTGCTTGACCCTCTATTACTACCATCTATATCAGGTATCCACTATGCCCACTTCAAATGCTCTTTGGTGATGAAAGTCTCTATCCTCCTCTTCATCGACTGTCACAGAAAACATGGGAGGAGGGCAGGCTGTATGTCTTTTTTGTTTTCATGGACTTCATTTTGTGAAGTGTTAATAGACAATTTCCTTCCGTTTTGTAATGCGTACTCATGGTGTTCATCACAAATCACTTATTCAAGAACATTTTTTTTTTCACCGTGATTCTAGTAATCCGGCTTCCTATTGAACTCTACTTTCCCTTATAGTTCTTTCCCTTCCCCAACAGTTCTTGTTGTCCCCAATTTAAAGCAAACCCTGTCCAAGAATCTTGTCCTGTTTTGCATAATATTTTTCTGCTTTTCCAACATGAAGGAAGAGAGAAAAATCCAATTACAATAAAAACTAATAAAGAGGAATTCAGGCACCAAAAAATAGAGAATCAAGATGCTTATGGGAAAATGAAGAAGTGAAAAGCGTCGAATTAAGAGCCAGGGAGAGATTAGTTGTATAACAGAGGTCAGGATGGGGGTGGGGGGGAGGAAGCCTGTAATAGAGAGATGCGGATGAACCCGCTGTGCAGGTTAAAGGTACTTATTTTTAATGGTTCAGATTTGTTTGCTTTATACTAACGGTTAAGATTTGTCAATTATTATAGTTGAAAAAAATTTCAATTATGATAGAATTTTCAAAACTATTGATGTTGAAAAATGGTTGTATAAACTCTAAACATTTTATTTTTGACAACAGAAACCACTAGGTCGTTGCAGGCCGATGATATCATTTATTTAATTCAATGTTATCAATTACCTTATTCCCTCTTTCCCCCACAACAAGAAGCCAATTTGTTCCCCCTGTCTCCATTGTTCTTTTTTGTTACAAAATTAGGACATCATGCTTTCTACGAGAATTCATTCTACGAGGATTAAGGACTTGAGTCAATTTTCCTGACATGATTGATACCACAATGTATACACTATCCAATTCTTCAATCTCTGCAACCATTCAAGGTTAGTTTCCACATAAGAGTGCAAATTATTCCAATATTTTGACAAACCGAACATCTATTGGCACTCAGTTGTTCAATGCAACCTTTAACTTTCTATGGAACTAGATCAAGCTATACGTACTCCAATTCGGGTACAAGCTTCTCGCTTTATTTTTAAATTTTGTTTCTATAATGTAATAGTTGGACCTAAGTATGTAATCCAATCATAAGGGCACTAGCTAAGTTGCGTAACGCTTTAAAAGGCCATAGAGGTATATCAGTAATTTCAACCTAAAACCCTAAGACATCGCATTGACTGCTCTATTGTTAGACACAAGAGTTGGTGTTAGAGCGTTTGTGCACAAAACCCTGAAGCTCTTAGGCTATTAGATTGTGAAGGTTGTCGATTGAGCGAGACCCTTCGACTAGTGATTGAAAGGCACATTCAATCGTTTCGCTGTGGGACTAAAATAAACATATTTATGTTTAATCAATATTTTAATTTACTTCATTGATATCAAACCTACACCAGCTTGTTTCCTGGTTGGATCGCTAGTATATTTTCTCAAAATCTGTGTTACATGAATTATTGTAATTTTTCATTTTTCAGCTTCATGCTGTAATTTTGTATGCAGTTTCCTGTTGGATTTTTCTAAAATTCTTGAAATTCCTAGAGCTTGATTAGAGTTTGTATTACAAGCATGATTTGTCTATGTATTTTGCGAATAATTGCATTTGCAAGTTTTAGGGTTCTTCACATGTGGAAACCTTAATTTTACACTTTAGTTAATGATTTTGCTCAACTTGCTTTGGGATTGATGCATGTTATTGATTGAGCTATTGATATCTACGAAAGGCCTCCTATTTCCACCAATTTGATTGAAAAGTTAATCAATCTTCGGCAAAAGAGTTGCTGGCAACACTAAGGTTTGTTTTGAGCAAAATGTTTGACTTATAATTCTATCTTATGTTCGTTCTTCTTTAATTGATTTGTGTCTTTTAATATTTATGTGATTTCAACCAAAAGCCTTCAAAAATCAGGAGTAGTTTGCCTAGATTTTGGCCAAAAGTTGCAAATCGATCGGTGATATAAGTCTAGGGTTTGGGTCGAAAGATGTACTTCATTCTCTATAAACTTTTGATCATTGTTCTTCAAAGTGGGTTTGTCGATTTTTTCGTCCATAAAAATATGAATGAAAGCCCGCAAGTATTATTGCGATTTGATCACCTGGCCAAAAATTTGCAAGAATTTTCTAACAACTTCTATGGTTAGGGTTCATACTTTTGAGCCTATTTTTTTTTTATCAATTATGGGCTCTATGTTTTACAATTGGGTTATGTTACAGTTGCCTATGAAATTCTAAGGAAAATGCTTAAGTCCCGTGGCCATTTGACTAGAGATAAGGCCAAGTTTTGCCACAGTATCGCTAGTGGTGATTGTGTCAAAAACGAGTGATAGAACTCCTATTTTGACCAATTTGTGCAAAATTCTTAACAAGTTGAGGATCCAAATCAGTGCAGTGGTTGGATTGAACCAATATGTACAAGAATGTTAGTTTTAGGCATTGGAATGTGCAATGGGTCATGAAGGACACCTTTTCTTGTGATTCGGGTCAACTGATCGAGTTGAAGGAATGGAACGAAGGTCCTCATGTGCCAAGCACATGACCAACAACTGGTTTTTCAATTTTTTCCTTTTTTACAAAAATTGTAAGTAAGGTTTGATTCTAGTTCACCACATGTGTTGACCATACATAAAGCTTTGTTTGGAGTTATTTCTTGGCTCTATTATTTAAAATTCATGTTGGAAAGTTCACAGTACTCTTTTGTTTTTGAGTAAGTATTTATGCATGAAATTTGATATCTTTTTTGGGTGAAACATTATGTGATTATTTTGAAAATCGACTTTGTTTCCTTATTTGAGCACATTTAATTTCTAATGAATTTCACACGATACATAATAAGTTATATGCTTAATGAAATTCATGAAAATTATGTTGCATATTATTAGAATAAGTTTCATATCTTGTAACCTCCCGAATTGCATATAAAAGTCACATACTCTTACAACAACAACAACAACAACAACACCTCCCAGTATGGGTCCCGCTTTCGTGGGGTCTGAGGAGATCCAGCTGTAGGTAACCTTACCCCTACCAGCATTCCTACCCGTGAAGAGGTTGTTTCCAAGAGATCCACAAAAAAGGAATTTGTGAAAATATTTTCTGGCAAAGACATTTTGTAAACACACTTAATGGGAACATTTAAAAAGACAAGAAGTTGGGGCTATGTAACATAAGAATAGTAAATCAGACATAGGTAACATATCTTAACAACCAAGCAAACGATGCCTCTACCCCATAGAAAGTACTACCTGCAAACAAAGACGCTAAACGAAAAAACACCACCACCAGCACGCAGCCAAAAGCCACTGCAACCAAAAACTAACTACGAGGTCAATGCTCTGCGATCTAAAGTCTTAATCCTATCCCGCCACAGCTTCCTTTCTTGAGTCAGGTTCTTCGTCAAACCGACAACTCTTAAGTCCTCTCTAATCACCTTGTCCAAACTTTTCTTTGGCCTACGCCTCCCCCTTTTGCCTCTGTAAAAGCTACATACTCTTACCAAATTATAAACCTCTATTTTTCCCATTTTCGGCCTTGATTTCTCCATTATTCTCTACCTTTTCCCCTTGAATCACTAAAGAATTGGATCGTTTGTGCTATCCTTTGCTGATAATCAACTTTCTTAGGCTAATTCTACTCCTTACAGGTATTTTAGCCCAAATTTGAGGAAAGCTCAATTCCTTATGAACGAGCAAGGACTGATGTTTCAGAAACAGAAGAAGTTCGAGGAGTCCACAAGAAGACAAGAAGCAAAAGGAATGAAGCTTGAAGCATATGCACGGCTCGCCATGCACATGTGCATGGCCGAGCGGAATTACTGAAAAGTTGAAGACCTGCACGACTGGCCATGCATCTTGCGTGCCGCTGTGTTTTTGAGGCAGAAACTTTCTTGCAAAGGTGCACGACCATGCTCTTTTGAGTTAAAATTCATGCACGGCCTGTCTTGTATTGAAGCACAACCGTATGTTCCCATTTTCCTGGGCTACTTAACTTTTCTTAGGAATAGAGTTAGGGCACTTTTTTACATTACATTAGAGTACTTTTTAGAGGCCACTTGGAGAAGGTGATTTGGGGGAGAGTTTAGAGATGGTTTAGGGATACCTTTGCATTAAAGGTTGTGAATTAAAGATTGTTCAACGGTACTTTTGCAGATTAATTCAAGTTTGTTCTTCACCCTTTCTCCTCTCTTCTAATTTCTTCTTTCAGTTTCTATATTGTTTTATGTCAAGTGAATTGATTGCTGAAATTAGGATTTTGGATATGTGTAGAGGCTAAGTCCTAAATCTGAGGTTTGGATTTGCCCCTATTATGCGTAGCCGAATCATGCCCTAGACTTTCGTGAATTGCGCCCATGCTCTTGAATTGAATTCTAGCCTAGCACACGATATGCTTGTTGAATTTCTTGAAATAGAGTTATTCACTGTTCTTAATTAGGGGTTAGGATTTCAACAAAAGTTGAATCCTCTATCTAGAGCAACTTTTTGAGTGATTGAATTTCTTAACGTGAAAATAATTAGGGGTTCAATTTGGAATTTTGACTACTTATCCTGTGACTTTGACAAATTTATTTTTATGAAAATAAACAATTATGATTGATTAGTCAATATGATGACCTTTGAGAGAAGGCATAGATGTTTTTCAATTTGTAGTTTCTCCATTTCAATCGTTAGCATGGGCAGATTTGCATGATTTAGTTTACGATTTGCAAAGCATAATAGTGTGGTGAATTCCAATCTAGGATCTCTATTATTATTGAATTAGTCAAGTTTTGTAGTATTCAGCAGAATAGAACTGTTTCAGTTGAATATCAACCCGAGTAACTATCTTGCCTAAATTGAGTGTTGAAAGTTAGTTTGGTGATTGAAATCAAGCTCCCTGTGGACACAACCTGTACTTACCGGTTGCTAGTTACAACTACACCGTACACTTGCGACATTTTAAGACAACACCTAAATACGTTAGGTGCCAACAAATTAAATCTTAAAAATTTGTTTTATGAGAATTTCGTTTAATTTGTAAATTATGCTTGAAATGGTCAAATCCTTTTCTTCATATATTTATGGATATATGTTGGATTTTCTTGAAATATTCCTGAGGGTAGAGTATCCTCTTTGATTGGAAAGTTGAGAATTTCTTTTGCCATATTTCAATGCATTTTAAATGTTGTTAGGACTTAACATGAAATAATCAAGTTAACTACGCTAAACATTTATTCCTACAATGTTGATTGGGAACTGTATGTGGGCTTTCAACTCTAGAATCTATGTTTATGTATATGAACTTTATGATAAGTGTATGCTATAACATTAGACATATGTGTGCTTTTGTATTCTTTGCGAAAATTTTATGTTTTACAAGCATTATGCCGACTACCGCAGTCACCAAACTTACGTCACTCACTATTCTATTCATGCTTCTAAGATGATCTCATGCATATCTATGAAGGATAATTTGAGGTAAATGTCAAACTTGGTTGCAGAATTAGCTGAGATGGACTATGAATTAACCGATGAGCAACCAATCAATATTGTGATCCATTCCTTGCCTACTAACTTGGATCTAATGAGATGGTCCTATCTTGAAATGAGTATAGCATTGCTTCAAAGAAAGTCAAGCCATGTCTTAAGCTAGAGGAAGAGTGGCAAGAATGCCATTGAAATGATAAGCACATAAGTTTATATGTACTCTAACTTAAGAAATGATGCTATGATAAAGAATCAAGCGAATTGGGTTGTTAAAGCTGAGTCAAATGAGAAACTTGAGCATGACCAACAAGATGAAGACAAATATTTAAGAGAGAAGAATTTAATAGAAGTTAAGTGCTTTCACAATGACCAAATACGTCACTATACTCGTGATTGCACTGACCCTAAGAAGGTACTTAGTGATGTTTGCTAGTAACCTTTGTGTTGCTAGTTTTATTCTTCTTTATAAACTAATCCTATACAAATTGTTGTATCTCAGGAATTGTAAAAATAGGCCACAAGTGTACAGTTGTAGTTGTTGCACCATACATGCCAATGGGTTGAGTTTAATTACTAGTATTGAACCACTAAATTAATTTAAAGATAATCTAACTAAAATTGATTTCTAATACTTGCAAGCAACCACACATAGCCCTAATCTAAATCATTAAATTGAAATAAAAACTATAAGAGACAAGAAAGAGATTATGTTGACTACTTAGATGTGCTCCATGTAGAGAATTCGAATCTTGAATGAGAGATCATCTCGAGACTTCAATATCCACCATCGACTTGGAAGAGTAACAAAAATTGAAACTTTGAATAAAAAAAAGAATTTTTGGGAACACTAAAATCGAAACTAATAAACATGAATTAAAACTAAAAGTAGACGACTTTGAATTACAACTAGAACTACAAGAATTCAAATTCAACTTGAAAGAATTTCAGGACTCACAATAATCTCTCAAATTCTAAGACTTATGCTATGAGACAAAGGAAGAGAACATGATGATCTTCAAGCACCCCCAAGGCCCCCTATTTGTACTAGTGCCAACCCTCCATAATTTCTTAATTCTATTAGAATTTTTAATACTCAAGCTAGTATTTCACTTTCAAATTAATTTCAAATTTCTCAAATAATTTTGTTTGCCAACTTGCCTATGCTGACTGGATCTAGAAAACGACCTCAACTGATGGAGTGGTGGTTCAGCCAGGTAGGACTTGTCCAAAAGGAAATCCAAAGCTTCTGGGCTAGATCATGCTTGGAAAGGAAGGGGAGAGCGTTGGACCGGAGCTGCCGTCTTGGAGAAGAGAGTGAGCCGCTAGTAGAACAAAACGGTGCAAGTGCTGGGTTGCTTTGCTCAAAATTAGGTTGCACGTACAAGGCCACACGGAGTCAAGGCACTGGGCTCGTTCCTTTTTCTTTCTTTTTATTCCCTCTTTTGCATTTGGTCTAGGTGCAAAATAAGCCCAAGTCTAGGTACTATGCATGTGATGTGCTGGGTTGGGCCATAGGAAAACACGAGTAGGATGGCATGGCCGTTAACCTGAATTTTCGGGCTGCATTCTTCTTTGTTTTCATTTCTCCATTGCACTCTTTTTACACCTATTATTTCATTAAATCATTATTTCCTACAAAAAATCACAAAGTCAAGTAAAATCTAAAAAATAATATCGATTACAAGTAAAAATTAAATGATTAGGAGTATTTAAATGGACACTTTTGGTGCCCAAACAAATACCCCCATAACAAGATTTTACTCCTCCTTGAGTAAAATAAAAGAAAATAAAATTCTATGAGAACACCTAACTCACTTTCGTAGGAATCACGGTTGCACTTAGCACATGTAGCAACCCTTTAAACCCTTAGGTACCCCCTAGTGGACGAGTGTGGTCTCGTGAGTGTTTTCAGAAAATATATTCACAAAATCTTTGAAAAATGAAAAAGGAAAAAGAAAAAGGGAAATAAAAGAGAAAATCTTTTTAAAAATTTTCAAATATGCTCAAATATACCCAGCAAGAAAATTGTACTCACTTGATCAACAAATCACCCTTACCACCCAAATATGAGATTATACAAAAGCACAATGTACATATCTAGACTTAGCCTCCAAACATAGCACTTATACACCAATTTTTCACCCCGCAAACCATCAAAATGGTGAGTCCATCCTAGTGGGAGTATGAAAGTGTACCATCACCCTAGGAGTTAAACTTACCAAAGTTTTCACTCAATTCCACTTTACTAGTTTATTGACTTATCGACTTGGGAAGAAATCTTTCCCAAGAGCAATATTGCCTCAAAGGGTAGAGCACAATAGCGTATGCTTCAAAGGTATACATGTCATTCTTGACTGATTGGCTTTTATTTTTCCTTCTTTTTTTTCTCTGTTTTTTTTTTTAATTTCAAATTTTTGCTTACATAAGAAAGACAAGTGGGAAAATCAAACAAAAACCCTAAGATAATGGTGAATATAAATAAGGATTACACTCCATATTCCAATGGGATGACGGGGTTAGACCTAGAATATGGAGTAGCACACTTTAAACTAAGGTCTATCATGCACACTACACTTATATACAAACAAATAATAGGTCGCAAGGGGGTCATAGTTAATCAAGATAGGGCAACTTCCAAAATCACACAAAAATAGAAAATCTTTTTGGTTTTGTCAAAAATAATTTCTCTTTTTTTTCCCCAAATATTTTGAAGCATGGCTTCTCATTCTCCATGTCAAGATCACACAATGTCCACATTGTAGGGAAATGAGCATCCATCACATAAAATAAAAGAAAATGCAAAAATAAAAGAAATGATATACACATTATACAAGGGATAGAATAGTAACATGAGGTTAGATACTAAATGTACCCAGACGACCTCACTGATGCATATTGAATTTCATTTGATCAAATAAAGGTGTAAAATCCATATAGATGAGCCCACTGGATGTTAAAAGCCAATATTCCCAAGAATGAACCATAAGAGAGAGAAAGAATACCCAAATGGAAGAACTCTTATATTTAAATTAGATTAATACTTGAGATAGGGAACCAAGAGATAAATCAAAGAGGATATATCTAGGATAAAGGTTAAACAACCACCTAGATTAAATTAACCCACCTTATAATCCTCTAAGGCCATAGCATCAAGGATTAGATTAAAGAAATGAACTCATATCACCACTCTCCTTAGAGAGATAAAGATTTTGAGATTTTGAGAAAAGCACCAAGCCTCAAGCTCTCATATCATTCAACAAGTCCGAATTTTCATAAAGGTAATTAGGTCTATAAATACTCAATTGGAGGGGATTACCTATTACATTAGTTAAGCAAGTGGGCCAATAGGGGGCTTACAAAATATCCTTGAAAAATATATCAAGATGCTTAAGATGATTACAATCAAGATGAGCTGTATTTCCCACGATTCATCATCCATCTTCTAGAGAGCTTTGAGAAGGCTCTACTCCACAAATGGAGATGTTGCCACTTCGTAAATCTTCCTTTGTGTGTGAAGAATCATCACTTGTTGATTAATCTCCAAAATTACAACTGTATTCTCCTCAATTAGGCCCATAAGTAAAAACATGCATTTTCCAGCCCTCGACCAACCCTTTCTTGGTTAATAGTCCATAACTTTCTCAATACTTGCAATTTAAATGTGATTCAAGGCTTCGTAGAAAATAGACCTCTGACACTTTTCATCCATGTATAATTTACAAAAATTTGAGCCCATTTGCTTGGTCAAAAAGGAGCTAGAAGTGAGGTCAAATGTTTTGCCTAGAAAACTGAAAATGAGCTAATTAGGTGGTTTTGGGAGGATAAATTAGTTAATCTCCTTATTTTGGGCTACTAATTTGCCTAACCACCTTTTCCTATCTTAGTTGTGATCTTAAAGGCCCCAAATCAATAATAATCTTGGAGCTTCAAGACTTTGACTCCTACCTTCAAAATTTAACATTGTTCATATTTGGACCATGGTTTTAGCTTGGAGGAAATTTTGATCTTCGTGGTTTACTCCACTTCACTCACTACCCATCAGAAATCACTGGGTGGATCGTGGAGTATCAGACACTCTACATCTTCTACTGTAGGAAGCTCTAGGAACTACTTTAATCTCTTATCATTAACCTTTTGCTTAGCCCTATAACCAAGATCCTGTATGTCAACTGCACCATCAAGAAACATGTGAGTCACAACAACGGAACCTGTCCAATGGAACATGAGTTTGCCTGGGAATAGGTGTAGCCTTGAATCATATAAAAGCACTATCATGCCTAGGCAAAGTCCTTCCTAAGAATCATCCTGTCATGAACCAACTTTGCTATCTCCATGGACAATCTAGCACTCTCATACGGCTCAGCTCAAATCTCCTCTAACTCACCTAACTACAGTCTTCTCTCCTCCCATCCTATAGTAAAATCATAGTTGAGGGTCCTAATGGTCCACCAAGCTCGATGCTCAAGCTTAAATGGGAGATGACAAGGTTTTTCATAGGCCACCCTATAATGTGACATGCCTAAGGGCGTCTTGAAAGTAGTCCTATAGGCCCATAAAGCATCAATAAGCTTGTTGGCCCAATCCTTCCTATTCCTGTTGACTGTTTTCTAAAAATCTGCTTGATCTGCATGTTAGAAACCTCAACCTACCCACTAGTCTAGGGATGATAAGAAATGGCTAGCCTATGGATAATATAGTACTGTTTCATCAATGAATCAAAAGATCGGTTATTGAAATGTGTACCTTGATCAGTAATAATAGCATGAGGCATGCCATACCTACACAAGATAGTTTCGCTCAGAAACTTCACCACAACTTTAGACTCATTAGTCTTAGTGGGGATAGCCTCAACTAACTTAGACACATAATCAACTGTTGGTAAAATATACTCATTCCCAAAAGAAATTGGGAACGGTCCTATAAAATCTATACTGCACACATCAAAGATCTCTACTATAATAATAGGGTTGAGGGGCATCATATCCCTCCTAGTGATATGACCTAACTGCTAACATCTAAGGCATATCCTACAGTGCTCATGGGCATCTAACCTAATCGCCACAATCGTACGGGTGTTGTAGTTTAGTAAAGATATCGCTTCCACAGAGACAAATCATAATCTATTGAGTTTTGTCCTATAAAAGTTCTAAGCAACAAAATTTCAATAGAGAGTTTGAACGACATTATAACCTAATTGGAAAATTCAATCAACTTAAAACATCTAGGGATTTGTTTCACTTTTTAAAGATGTGGATCAACGAAATATATCGTGAGCTTGATCTATAATAAGATATTGAAAGAGGTGCAATCGCATTTAGAATTCAATCTTTTTTTTCGAAATAAATTGAATTAGCTAAACTAACCAATTATCATTCTTTCAAATGTCCTTGTTTAGTCTAAGTTATGGATTTTTGATGGCTAAAGGTCCTCTTAACAACGAACCTCTCTCAAGTATTGCTAGTTAAGTCCTATCTTGTCGATCAAATAGCAAGTTTCACCTTTCAGCCTTCCACTTAACTATTTAGAATTAGCAAATGAATTTGGCCAAAATTCAATCACAACAATTTCACACACAAGATAGAATTCAATCAATCCCAATCAATAACGAATACAACTAAATGAAGATGAGAGATTCTAACATCAATACTTGGCTAACAATCCATAGATTCAGAAAACTACTCACACATGTTTAAATTAACAATAACCAAATAGAGTTTGAGAAAAGAAAACTTAGCACAATTGGAGATCCTCCAAGGGTTTCCCAACTTAAGGATTCCAAAACAGTAAGCACTTCTTCAACACTCAGAACTAACTATAAATCTAAACTAAACTTAGAAAAATGGAAAGGAATGAAAAAAAACTAGAGAGTAAGAGTTCTCGTTTCCACTATGTGTTCACCTAATTTGCTATGAAATGGTCGTACTTAAAGAAGGACCTAATCAACCTCAGCCACACGATGAAGGAAAACGAACAGGGTTGCAATTATGGCCTCACCACCGACCGTGGCCTTCACCATGGACCGTCCATGATGAGCTCTGTCTCAATATTCTTTTGTCATTTCTTCCTTTCGTGGGCATAGTGACTTAGGGTGTCCGTGGGGAGTCAAGCTACACTCATTTATGGTCAAATTTGGGGTAAAATGATCCAAAAACCTGTAAAACACAGAAAAGAATCATACCAGAGCATAAAACCGAAAAAGGAGTGCATAATATAACATAAAACCCATAATTCTCCCTAAAAATTGCACAAAATGACCGCAAAATAGAGTCCACTTTAAGGACTTATTAGCATCTTTGAACAAAGTTGGCCAATAAAATCCACACTAAATAACCTTGGCCGCTGACGTTTTTCCACTAAAGTGCCCTCCACAAGCTTGGTTGTAGCAGAAGGACAAGATACTCTGAACCTCATGATCTGCGACACATCTCCTAATAATTTGATTAGAATGATATTTAAACAAGGATCATCCCAAATATAGAATTTTAGAAAGTGCAAAAATCTATCCCTATCACGCTTATTCCAACCCTCAGGAATCATACTAGTGATAAGATAGTTCACGATATCAGCATACCAAGGGTAGACTAAACCACAAATAACTGCTCATCAGATAAGTACTTAGAAATAGGGGCCTCAGTACCTCTAGCACACATTGTCCTAGACACATGGTCAACAACATGGTTTTTAGATCTTTTTCTGTCTATAATCTCACAGTCAAACTCTTGTAGAAGGAGCATCAACCTCACAAGTGTGGGCTTAGCATCCTTCTTTGAAAGAAGGTGCTTAAGTGCAGTATGATCAGTAAAAATAATGACATGAGAACCAATTAAGTAAGGTCCAAACTTTTCAAAAGCAAATACCACAGCTAAGAACTCCTTCCCAATCATAGTATACTTCATGTGGGCATCATTTAATGTGCGGCTAGCATAATAGATCACATGAGGTTTCTTATCAATGCGTTGTCCTGAAACAACCCCAATAGCATAGTTAATGACATCACACATCAGCTCAAAAGGCTCACCCCAGATGGGAGGATGCAGAATCGGAGCAGTGGTTAGGGCTTTCTCTAGCATAGTAAATGCCTCTAGACACTCCTCATAGAATTGAAAGGGCACATCCTCAACTAGAAGGTTAGACAAGAGCTTATGAATCCTGCTAAAGTCCTTAATAAATCTACAATAAAATCTAACATGTCTAATAAAGACCTAACATCTTTCACAAGTTAGAGGGGGGAGATTAGCAAACAAATCAATCTTAGCCTTGTTAACCTCAATACCATCGCTAGAAATAACATGACCTAAGACAATTTCCTTTTCCCCCATAAACTGACACTTCTCCCAATTCAAGGTCAAATGCTTTTCCCTACACCTTTCCAAAACTTTCCCCAAATTAGTCGCACAATTAACAAAAGAAGATTCAAATACAGAAAAATCATCCATGAAAACCTCCATAAAATATTCAGCCAAATTAGAGAATATAGAAATCATGTATCTCTAGAAAATAGCAGGTGCATTCCATAAACTGAATGACATCCTTCTAAAGGCATAGGTGTCGAATGGACATGTAATGGTAGTCTTCTCTTGATCCTCAAAAGCTATAGAGATTTGGGTACAACAGAGTAACCATCAAGGAATCAGTAGCATAAATGTCCAGCTAACCCCTCTAACATGTAATCCAGGAAAGGAAGGGAAAAATGGTCTTTACAGGTGGCAACATTCAATTTTCTATAATCAATATAAACTCTCCACCCATACTAGACTCGAGTTGGGATTAGCTTGTTCTTATCATTCCTAATCATGGTAATATCGACCTTCTTAGGAATGACCTGAAGAGGACTAACCCATTCACTATCAAAAATAGGGTATATAATCTCATGGGCCAACCACTTCAACACTTCCTTCCTAACTACCTCTTCTAGAGTTGGACTTAACCTCCTCTAATGGTCCTCGTAAGGTCTAGCGCCGCCCTATAAATAGATTCTATGCTGCGCAACTATAGGGTTAATACCCTTTACTTCTCCTAGGGTTTGCCTCTTTATTCTCCCTAAGTAACTTAAGCAACTTTTTCTCGTGGTCCTGGTCCAAATCAAATGCAATAATTATGGGTAAAGACTTATCAAGACTCAAAAAAGCATACTTAAGGGAGTCAGGTAAGGGTTTTAACTTAAGTGAAACAGCAAGAGTATCATAGTCAAAACAACATCAGTAATAAAGTCAACAGAGCACATATTAAAGTTGAATACATCATACTCATGCTTATCATCTATGAAAAAGGACTCATACTCAAACTCATCCACATGCTATCAAATTCTAACTCATTGTAAGAAAATTCACCTACCCAATTAAGGGTGGAATGATCCACATCACCAAAACCATTACGCTATCTATGCAAATTAAAAATATTCAAGTCAAGAGTCATATTACCAAAAGACAGCTTCATCATACCATTCTTCTAGTTAATCAAAGCTGGGAACCGCAAAATCATAGGGATATGAGACTTAGCATTAGGCACCCTGTCAGTCTCGAGCAACACAAAGTTAATAGGGAATATGAATTCCCCCACCTTAATAAGCATGTCGTTCACAACACCCCTGGGAAGTCTAGTAGACTTGTCAGCTAACTGGAGGACAATCTTGTTAGGTATCAACTCACTTATTCCAGGTCTCTCATACACGGTGAATAAAAGTAAGTTCATACTAGCTCTTAAATCAAGTAAGGCTCTATGAATGGTCTTATCACCTATCACTATATAAATGGTAAGGCAACCTGAATTCTTATACTTGATAGGAATCTGACTAAAAATGATGGAGTTAACATTAGAGGCTAAGAAAGCTCTCTTATGCACAACAATTGCCCCCTTGGTGGTGCAAAGTTCTTTCAAAAATATGACATATCGAGGCATTTGCTGGATAGCATCCATTAAGGGGTGTTAATCTTGACTTAGGAGAAGGTTCCCCTGATCTTATCAATGAGGGCCTAGTCCTTCTTCCCTTTTAGCCTATTGGGGGAAGGGAACTACATGTTTTTGAACATGTAAAGGTTGAGTAGGAGTATCCTTAAAAGATGTAGTCACTATATCTGTAGGCTTATCCTCTTTAGACTCTTCATAATTGTCAATAGTTACAGGGGGAATAACAAAAGATGAAGATGGGCGTGATTCAGATGCTTCATTCAAGTTATGACCAACATGATTGACAACTTCTCATCCTAAACTCAAATTTATTACAATATCAACCTTTCTCAAGTTATCAGGAACTGGGCGAGAGAAAGTCCTATCCTTAGGGTTAGTCTTAAGTTGATGAGGAAAGGTGCATTTCTCCCTATTCACAGTAGCAAATTGGGAAAACTACTCTGTCATTACTCCTTACATTCTTTCATTATTCTCTGTCAACATCCTTTCCATGTTGCTTTAATTCTCTTTTCATATTTATCAAGTTCACTATAAACAGGAGAAGGCTAAGGCTGGGCAATAGGTGCAATAAGAGGAGGAGGCATTGGCTGCCTAGGTGCATTAGGAACACCATGCTAGCCTAGCCTTGGCGTGATTTGGGAGGGATTTCTTGAAAACCCTCCATATTAATTAGGCACTACCACATTAGGTCCACAACTCGAAGAAAAATTAGGGTGATTACGCCACCCTGAATTAATAGTAGGAGCATAAGGGCCATTCTTTGGTCTCTGGTAGTCCATGTTCACTTGTTCTTTGCCTAAGGTCAATTGGTGGGCAAAGTAGGGGCACATGCTCAAAGTAAGATCCAAAGCGTGGCATTTGGACCATACCTTAGGAGTCTAGGAAGTTTGGGATTATTGAAGAACCAACCCCTTCATCATATTTTTCAAGGGCAGGAAATCTAGACTCAAGGAGATTTAAGTCAGACACAGCATGCATACCACACCTAGCCCCACTATACCTAGAGTTCAAGATATCATCTCTAATGGTTTCCTATTGCATGGTTTTCTCAGCTAGATCTTCTAGAAATTCCTAAGGAACACTAGGGTTGTTGGAGATAAATCCACCTTGACATATTTGCCTGCACCATTATCTTATTCTGTTGGTCAAGACCTTCATAAATAATTTGACATAAGCGAGCTTGGTCTAAACCATGGTGAAGACATTAGGATAAGAGGTTTTTAAATGTATCCAGGTACTTCTAGAATGACTCCATATCTGCTTGCATGAATTGATTAATTTCATTCCTTAGCTCAAATAAATTAGGGAAGTATTTTCACAAAAAGACCTGTACAAATCCATCCAAATTGGTAGTGGAATTTGCTGGTCAACTATACATCCACTTTTTAGCATGGTCTTTTGAAGCAAAGAGAATAAATTTCAATCGCACAGTATTAATAGGCACATTAGGGTAGCACATCATGGAGCAAACCTCTTCGAACTATCACAGAAACAGACAAGCATCCTCTACACCCACAAACTTAGGAAGCATATGGGCATATTGAGACTTGGGTATGAGAGTAATATTTTCTGGGGCCGATATATTAAAACATGATGGTTCAGTGGCCCTAGGTGGATAAAAGATGTCATTAGGAGTCTTAGGTCGACGTTAAGCTTCACCTATTTTTGTATCACCAAATTTTCAATTCTGATTCGCTGCTATTTTCCAGGTTGGTCTCCAATTTATTCAAACGCTTGCTTTTAGGGTCCTTAACCCAACCAGCCATGCAATACAACCACCCTCTTTTTTTTTATGGTTTTTCATTTTTTTGAGAGTAATAAAGATCAAGTTTTTAAGAAGATGGATAAATAAAAAAAGCCAAATTGAAACCACTCAAAGCAAAATAAATTGAGCAATTAAGGCAACTATTAAGAAACTAAATTACTACTACAACTATTTGAAGCAATTAACAATTAAAACTAGCAATCAATTTCAACACTATCCTTGGCAACAGCGCCAAAAACCTGTTGTACCTAAGGAACTGCAAAAATAAGCCACAAGTGTACAACCGTCATTATAGCATTGTACAGGTCGTCTACAGAGATAGGTTAATTTTAATTACTAGTATTGAACCACTAAATTAATCTAAAAATAATCTAACTAAAATTAATTTCCAATACTTCCAAGTAACCTCACAAAACCTTAATCTAAATCATGAAATTGAAGTAAAAACTATAAGAGAGAAGAAAGAAATTACCTCGACTACTTAGACATACTAGATGTAGAAAATTCGAATCTTGAACAAGAGATCACCTCTAAACTTCAATTTTCATCATCGACTCGAAAGAGTAACAAAAATTGAAACTTTGAATAAAAAAAATTGGGAAGACTAAATTTGAAACTACTAAACTCGAATTAAAACTAAAAGTAGAAAACTTTGAATTAAAACTAAAACTAGAAGAATTCAAATTTGATAATTCAAATTGAACTTCAAAGAATTTTGGGACTCATAATAATCTCTCAAATTCTCATACTAGTGGTACGAGAGAGAGGATGAGAACTTGATGATCTTGAAGCGCCCCCAAGACCTCGTATTTATACTGGTGCAAACCCTCCATACTTTCCTAATTCTACTAGAATTCTTAACACTCAAGCTAGTATTCCACCTTTCTAATTACAATTAATTTGTGATTTCTCAAATAATTTCCCTTGCCAATTTGGTTATGCTGACTAGATGTAGAAAATGGCCCCAACCGATGGAGTAGCAGTTTAGGTAGCTGGACTCCTCCAAAGGGAAGTCCAAAGCTTGCTGGGCTGGATCGCGCTTGGAAGGGTAAGGGGAGCGCCGAACCGGAGCTGCTATCTTGGAGAAGAGAGTGGGCCCTAGGTAGAACAAGATATGAGGGGTGCTGGGTTACTTTGCTCGAAATTGGGTTACACCTACAGGCCTACACGGAGTCAAGGCGCTAGGCTCCTTCCTTTTTATTTCTTTTTATTCCCTCTTTTAAAGTTGGTCTAGGCTAAGACAAAACAAGCCCAAGTCTAGGTGCTATGCATTTGATGTGATGTGCTGGATTGGGCTGGGCCACAAGAAAACATGAGTACGCTGGCATGGAGCGTTGACTGGGCTACCAAGTCGTGCTTCCTTTTTGGACTATGCTGTTGACCTGAATTTCTGGGTTGCATTCTTCTTTTTTTTCATCTGTCCATTACACTCTTTTTACATCTATTATTTCATTAAATCATTATTTCCTACAAAAATCACAAAACCAAATAAAATATAAAAAAATAATCACGATTACAAGTAAACATTAAACGGTTAGGGGTAGTTAAATGGACACTTTTGGTGCCCAAACACAAATCGTTTGTTCAGGACTTCAAACCACATAGTTAGGGATTATGAAACTTTACGGGACTTCTAGCAACTTCCTACTAGGTTAGATGTAGACATATGCGAAAGAAACAACAAGATGGTTGTAGAGGACTCAAAATATGCAACCTAGTCATTTATGAGCGTTGAGTCTTTATTCTAGTCATGCGCCATGAGATGGTAGGGTTATGATTGTGCAAACAAAATTGTGTATCTCCATTTGAGGATATGCTCATTTTAACTCCAACCATGTGCTTATGAAGTTAGTTGCAACTAATCCTATGAGTTGTGGACTGGTAGAAGTGCCAACATAAGAGTTCTAACTCTAAGACTATGCTACCTATTTACACGACTCTCTTATGGAAGTGTCGATCGTGGAAGGAAGAGTGTGTTTATAGAATATTCTAACACCTTGAAAGATTTTGTTTTTATTGGGATACAAGACAGTAGGAGTGTAACTGAATTCAAATAAACAAATATCACATTCTGCAAAATGGATGGAAGTGTCGATCGTGGAAGGAAGATTGTGTTTATAGAATATTCTAACACCTTGAAAGATTTTGTTTTTATTGGGATACAGGACAGTGGGAGTGTAACTGAATTCAAATAAACAAATATCACATTCTGCAAAATGGAATTCCAAAGAAAGGACAAAAATCCTAATACTTTTCTCTATTAGATCTCTAAGTTGAATCAACTTCCTTCATTAAAGTTGGAGGATTTTAACTAATGATGAATAAATCATCAATAAGTTCATTGATATATTTACCACTAAGTTATCAAATTATACCCATTTTACCACTACGTTTTTTTTTAGTCCACCATTGTCTTTTTACTTTAAACCCAAAATACCAATCAACAATCTAGAGAATTCTTATAGTTGATTAAATATTTTTTTAGATTGATGGAAACCAAATAAAAAAGGAAATAAAATAGAACAATAAAAGGCCCAATTCACCTTCATTCCCTCCATTCCAATGACATATGCATTCCAAAAAACCCCTCCCCTGCTCCTCCCTTCACCATAGACATAACTAACTCATCCTCCATTGTCAATCTCGCAAAATTTGGAGCTTTTGGAACTCTTCTAGGCACAGACTATAGAATCAACACAAGAGGTTGGGCAACATGTCATCATCAGGTATGAGTTTTGAGTTTTTTAGGGTTTAGGGGTTCTTGAAGTTTACATATTTTGAATTTGTTTAATTAATGATAAAGGTAATTAAATATATGATGTTAAGTTGATTATTTCTTTTATGTTTGTCAATGATTGATTTATGTGATATTCGCTATGGAGCAAACCAAAAATTCACACTTTCTTTAGAAAACCCATCGGAACTACTTGCTCTAGCCTTAAGAAAGCTTGCTTATGCTGGATTTCCTTAAAAATCCAAACATTCAAGCCTTTGTTGATTGCAAAGGTTAAATTTCATACTGTATTATCTTTTAAACTTATGTTATATGAAATGCAAATGCTCTTGATGATGAAAGTGGGGTCGGTCAATGTAGATTGCTAATGTCAATATTGAAACTTAGGCTTGGATGACAAAATTAGATGAGGATTATGATTTTTTGATTGATGATGATGTCGAATCTAAGTTTGATGGTGATGTCCCAAAGGCAAAAGAAAATGTGATGAAGGATCAGACAAAAAGGGAAAAACTAACTCAATTGTTGTAATAGCGACAATGTCCATGGACGACAACATGTTCTAATGGATAAGTTTCAATGTAATAAGATGAACTAGGTGACGTATGTGAGGATTCAAAGGATGCAGATGCAAATAGCCTAGTGAATCTGAGGATGATGAAAGGATAGAAATAAAGGGTCCAAGATGCCACACTCTAGGTTTGATCCAAGTGCAATAGCTCATGATGTTGACTTAGAAGTTGGGCTTCAATTTACTGATAAAAGGCAATTTAGAGCAATTTTTTTAGAACTATAGAACTGTGAATGGGTTGAATATTAAAATCATTATGAGTGATATGCAAAGATGCTAAGCTAAATATATGGGAGGTGGGTGTGATTGGAGGATATGGGCATTTAAGTTTAGCAATGACAAAACATTTCAATTCAAAGGCATAAGGAAAAGTCATAGTTGCATTGCATTTAGTTCTGAAAAGGGAAAAAGGACTATCACTAATGTTGGGGTTGCTAACAACAATATTGAGTTGTTGATGATATGACCTAGGATCACATTAAGAGAGTTTAAAAAGATTGCAGACCAGGACCAAAATTTTAATGTTTCCAAGAAGAAGTGCCAATTAGGAAAGACAAAGGCACTTTAAGAAATTATGGGAGATTATAAAGGCCAATTTACATGGCTAGCAGATTATGAAAACTCAGGAAGCACAGTCCTAGTGACTATAAAAATTAATAACCTATAGAAACCTGAGTTCTCTGGGATATACATTTGTCAAAGGCAGTTAAAGTAAGGCTTGCTAGAGGGTTGTAGGCTAGTGTTATCAATTGATGGTTGCTTCATCAAGGGGCCTTGGAAAAGGCAAATTCTTATAGTTGTTGGTCGAGATGGCAATGATCAAATGTATCATGTTGCATGAGGTGTCATTTGAAGGGAAAATTCAGTTAGTTAGAGTTAGTTTATGTCCTTGGCAACAAAGGATCTTCAAATGGGAAATAGTTGTCGGTTGGACCATAATATATTACTAACAAAAAGGTTTAGCTAATAGCATAGGCAACATACTTGCACAAGCTAAGCATCAACTATGTTTACATTATGTCTGTGCAAACTTGCCAAAAATAAAATAAAATATAAAGACTTGAAATACAGAGAGCAATTTTGGAGAATAGCTAAGTCTTCCACCAAGGTTGATTTCTAGAAGAATATGCAATATATGAAAGACTTTGATGCAAGTGCTTAAGATTTCTTAGTCAATAAGAACCCCGAGCAATGCTGCAAAATTCTCTTCAGTTATTCTCCCAAATGCGACTTAGCCGACAAGAACAAGGTAGAGATATTTAACGGGTCTATTTTAGAGGTAATTACTACAAATACATTTCTTTTTTTAAGCTTATGTTGTAAAACACAGCAAACAATCTAATTTCAATATTGTTATGGTGTGCTTTTTGTTATAGGCAAGATGCAAGCCAATAGCATCCATGTTGGAGGATATCTTCATGTCCGCTGTGTCGAGAGTTGGAAGCAAGTATGAACTTTTTCAGTCATATGAGAGCAAGATCTACCCCAGAATTATGAAAAAGCTAAAGAAAGAGAAGAATAAATCTCGAGGGCAGTAAGCAGTACTAGTTAGAGAAGGAAGATACAGTGTTAAGCATAAAGAGCATGGTTTTATGATTAATCTATCGAATAAGACATTCAACTGTAGATATGGAGCTTTAGTGGTTTGCCTTGTGCACATGCTATAGCAACCATGAGAGAGCATAGAGTTAAAGTTGAGGACTATGTCGATGACTACTACTATGTTAAAAAAGTATGAGAAGGCATATGCACGTACAATCAATCCCATCAATGGCAGAAAATTATAGGAACAAGTAGGAGTCCAAATCCATTCTCTAGAGCTCAAGTGCACAAAGAAAAAATTTGCCATTTAAAAGGAGGCCTAAAGAAAGGGAGAATAGTTGTAGAAGAAGGAGATTTGGAACTGGTCAAGTATCCAGAAAAGGCCAGAAGCATACATGTTCAAAGTGTGGTGGGGTTAGACACACCCCAAAAAAAAAACTAAAACATGCAAGGTTCTTGCTCTATTTGTTTATTATTTATGTAGTTCCATACATTTAACAGCTATAGCTACATGTGTTTTGTTCTGACTAAGTCTTATTTAGTGCAACAAATACTTGTAGATGAATAAATAATCAGCAAGTAATGATGAAAGAGGGACATCTACTTATCAAGGTCGATCCATACCTATTGAAGCATCATCTACTCAGTTTTAGCAAGCTGCAAGTACTCCCTCTTAGCAAACTGTAGCAATGAGTCATACCGCACCAGCAATTGAATAAGAACAGGCATGAACAATGAACTTATAATATAAAAAAAAATTCGTAGAATGATTAACAAATTACATTCAATTTAATCCTGGTCCAAATCAGCAAAGGCCAAAATGTAGGCTCACAAGACTCAAGACCCTCATTACTAGCCTCATCTCATGTAAATTTCTTCAAATTATGAAATGGTACTTGAGAGTCTTTTTTTTGGTTCCTAAAGATGAATAAAGGACTTCATGTTTTGTTTTTTTTTTATTTTAATGACTATATCAATCACAAAAATATCATCACAAGGCACCACGTACGGCTCTAATGCCACCAACAACTACTCAATAGAAACTATTGGTCGCTTGATAAACCAAGCTTATATGAGATTTTAGTTTTTATTGATTTTGAAATATATTCATTGGGAAGCTTATTTTTGTAGATCAATTGTAGTTTTGATTTCTCACAAATTGTAAATTTGAAATTCAGATCAAGAGAGGAGGAACTTGTTTTAAATCAGCATTAACATCCTATGTGCAATAGCCTCAGACCAAGACATCATCTATGCAAGCAGCAGGAGTTCATACCATAGAACTAGTGACAATAGGACAAAGCATACCACCTCAGGAAAGTACGGGAATTATTGGTGCAAGCCTTCTATTATTAAAGGGGGAATATGAATAGTGTTGAAATGGCATGAACTTTGAAAGTTTGAGTATTACTTGATGTGTTTGTGTAATTCTCAGACCATTAGATCTTAGGTTTGACACTCTAAATCTAACAGGATTATAATGATTCCCACACCTTAAGTTTTAACCTATATTAGCAAACCAATATCCATTCATTGACATTTTCTTATGACTAACAACCTCTAATTCCTTTCATTGATTCAGATTACAAGAAGCCCTCTAGTGTGAGGAAGTTAACATCTTTAAGACCATTATCCAAAGGCAAAGAGCAAGCTACTCCTTCAAGTGAAAAAAGCCCAAGAAAAGAGAAAATTTCAATATAGCAAGCTTTGTTTTGTTTAATAGTATCTATATTTTGGATTATGCCATTTTCCATAGCCAAGCCTTGTTTTTTTTTTTTTTAAGAATTGAAATTGGTTTTATCAAATGTACATGGCCTTATTTCGCTTATGTAAAGAGGAGTAGTAAAGGCAAGGTTAAACTAAGACAATTATGTGAGCATTGACATTTTATGGTGTTAGTAAACCTTTTCAAGGAGATTTGCAATGGGGTTCAATTTTAAGGGGACGTAAATTATTATTTTTTTAATGCCACGGTTAACTATCAATTTTAAATAATTTTTTAAAAATTGAAATTCCATTGCGTTATAAATAGTTGGGATAGAGATCAATGGGTAGTAGTATTGGGGGGTTAGCAGAGAAGAGAAAAGTAGTAGCGGAAGTGAGGGGGAGATTTAGCAGGGGGAAGAGGAAAGTAGCAGGGGAAGGTAAGGGGGTTAGTAGGGGAAGAGGGAAGTAGCTTGATTTGGAATTAGGAGGAGGGAAAGGGGATGAGTTTGGAATTGAAAAGAATATTATTAAAAAAATACAAAAAAGGGCCTATGGAAGGTTTTCAGGCTGTCCAATGGTATTTTGAGGTCTCAAACAGGAAGATGGTGGCACAATGGATTAAAAAAACATAGTGGTAAAATGGGTATAATTCAATAACTTAGTGGTACATAGAGCCATCAGCTATATCATCAATATCCACCTTCATCATCAAGAGTGAATGAAAGTTATCTTATTCTTGTTCTAAGTGGGAGCGACATTATTAGTGTTGGTTTGGGTAGGAGAAAAGTTGATCGAAAGAGGAACTGTCGAAGATTATATGAATTTCTACCAAGACTTAGTAGCCGTAAAGCACTCCTCCTTGCCATTTAGGCAATTAGGTAAATGAACATTTCGCGACAAACCTGCAAGAGATAAATGAGCTAAGATGCTCTTTCCAACTCTGCTAAGGATAAATGGATTAAGAGAATGGAAAATATAATGGAGTTAATAAAGGTTAATAAAGTGTTTAAGATAGTTGGCTTGCCAGAAGGACACAAAACTATTTGAGAATAAGTGGGTTCTTAAACAGTAAATTTAATAGCACAGTTGATATTAGGCTTAACATGTTACAAAAAGGCATACACAATAAGAGTGGATCAACTGTAAAGAGTTTGTCCCTCCTATTGTGTGCTTTGCCTTGCTTCACCTTTATCTAACTATTTTTGCTAGCTTGGACCTAAAACTGCATCATATGGGTGCACAAGTGCCAATCTCAAATGTGAATAGCATAAAGGTTCCATTGAGATCACAAACATGAGGTTTGTAGACATGTGAGGTCATTTGATGGCCTTAAAGTATCTTCAATGCATTAGTATATTTGCTTTTCACAGTATGGTCATTTCTAGTAGTTTTATTCTTGTGTCCATACCAAAAGGTCTTGCAAGCCTATAGCTAGGTTATTATATGTGAATGTCATACTGATATTGACAAACAATATAGGTTGCTAAGTAAGACAAAAAGCCATGTCATCATCTAACTTTGAGATGATTAATCCGGGTAAAGTAGCATATACTCCTTAAGTTTTTGGGATAATATGTAAGGACAATATTCTCTTTCATAGAGGAAATCACATTGGAAGGTCCTAGAATAGCTTAGTGTGCACAATTATAACCCTATTAGTACTCATATTAATAATATTAATAATGGTAATGCCTTATGATAAAACATGTCCATATACTATCAGAAAGGACTAATTAGTGAAACTAGTTTGCTAGTGTGAATGGGAGTATGATATGGTGCATATTAGACTTGATATTTTAAATAGATGTCAACCATACCCAAAACTAGCACAGTAGTAGGTAGTTAAGACATGATGCACCTAAAGGGAACCTCTAATTGCGCGCTTTCATACGTAGGCAACAAACATACACCAAAAGGAGTATGTTGTTAATGAATAAGCGAGGGCTACATAAGAAACAAACCTCTAAATATGTCTTCCTACTTGGTGATGGTGCTAAAGTGGCAAGAACAAGTCTTATATATGTTTCCTTGGCTATAAGATAGGATAAGTTTGTGACTCTCTCCTTGAAAGCACAAGACTCTATTTCGTTAAAAAGGTGTTTGACTATTTGGGCGATGAACTAAATAGTACTGTCTAGTAATGATTTACGGTGACAGCTTGTGATCACTTGTGCTAAGAACCTTAAGTATCATAATGATACTATTATTCTAAGACCAAACATATTGGAGATGAATTTCAATTCATGAATGACATAGTGGCACACAAAGAAGGTGAATGTAAAGTAACTTTTCTATGAAAGATATGATTATGGGGCCATTCATCGAGCCTTGGTAGAAACATGTGTTTATTGAGCACATAAGGGTTTAGGAGAATTCGCAAATTATAACAGGCATTGGTTTGTTCAGTAATCTTTTCTCGATGTTTACAATAATTTTCTAATGTTGTGAAATCAAATAATTTGATTTGCATACACTTGGCATTAGAATGTTTGAATGCACATTCTTACTCATAGATGTTTGTTGTGCATTCTTAACCTAAAAGGTATATCGGACAGATAGGAGGTCTAACCCTCTCACACAGGTAATTGCCTCCATTGATCAAAGTATAGATGGGCGATGAGATAGTATTTTAGCTAAAATTATCATAAGCATAAATTGACAACTTATTAACCTAAAATTATGAATCTCACCTTGATAATGATAGAAGGTCATTACCAACTTTAGATAAAATTGATTTTTACCTACTCTACCTTAAAGAGGCAAGATGTAAGTTCAAGTTGTTGACTACTTTTAGGAACTCAGTTTGGACAATAGGGGGTCCAAATATCATCAATTCAACAATTTGGTTAAAGGATTGTCAAGTCATAATTTATGCATACTTTTAATAATTATTTGGCTTATGTTTTATTTATTAATTTGCCTAATTTACTTTATTTTTTTTAGTTTGAAGTCAATAACTAATAAAGTGACAAAGGAGAAGAAAAGACGTTGGAAAGTGAATTTTCATTTATCAAAAAACTTTTCAAAGTGAATTTATCGAGTCAGTCTGAAAATAATAATTTATGAAAAATATTTAGTTTCGTAACAAGTTATTTAAAGGACCAGGGTTAAGAGATTACTAGTTTCAATTGGAGAAAGAGAAGAAATCTTGCTGAAACCCTACTTGAATTATTCACGTTATAAAATACATCTTCATGCCTTTCTCTTCATTCTTCACTCACAAATCATGTTTTAAGCACCACACCATTAATTATCATAATCACTATCACAATATATTACCATTCATCCCATAACCATAGCTTCACCACTACTGCCTAACCTATGTATCATCATCATCAATCACATATCATTATCATCACTGCCACACCATCACATTATCCTCAAGCACCTCCTACCACCAGCAACCAAATTTATCAATGCCATAACCATCTCCTCATATTATTATCAAAGTATTATTGTTTTTGTTTTATTAGTTTAGTTTGTTATTAAACATAAACGTATTTGGACAATTTATATGCTTCAATTTATATATGAGTGGATAAATTTATTTTTTATAACTTAGTCTCTTTGAAGTGGGGATCATCTTACTCCATAGGCTCGAATCGAGGATTTTAGATTTAGGGGTAAAGGTACGCTAATGTAATGGAATGCATCACGACATTGCCTGTCATAACCGATGGCCTCTACTAATCAATACGTGAAATTAAAGCTAACTATACTTACAATAACAAGCATGCAACATATTTGGATCAATCAACTCATATAATAAATATTGAAAGTACAATGTTAGTCCAAAGGAATTCAAAGCAACAATTCAAATAATTATAGGGCCCAAGGACTACACAAATTAAAAACTACATCTTTACTTAAACCTAAAACTGACTAGAACAACATAATAGAAAATAGAAAGAGAAGAAGGGACAATTAAGGTCATCCCCTCAGGATGACAAACCTTATCTACCTGGGAACCTAGCAGAGTGATGCGTCTTTAAAAGCTGACCAATTTACCACACCAAGTGTCTCTCAATATTCTCATTATGTAGTGTATTTCTTTTGAGATTTTTCAATATGTTCAACCATAAGGGGGAGGCTCCCTTTTACATTGCTT
Organism: Selenicereus undatus; assembly: GCA_017589665.1. Lineage (NCBI taxonomy): Eukaryota > Viridiplantae > Streptophyta > Magnoliopsida > Caryophyllales > Cactaceae > Selenicereus > Selenicereus undatus. The sequence continues at coordinate 18,780,592 of JACYFF010003369.1, forward strand.
AGAAAGATAAGATGATTTGATTAAAACAATAGGAAAAAAAAAACCAAATTATCTATTAAAAAAATTAATCCAATGAGCTGCATATATTCAGATAAAACTCTATCGATTGGGACACGCTTTGGACAGGGGGAGGGGAGAGAGTGGCCAACCAGGTTCCTATAAGTGAACCAAACCAAGATCCTGGTTGGTTTAACTCTAGTTTTAGCTATATCCTAGATTGCCTCTAAAGTCATGACTTAGGCCGGTTAATTGTGTTGGGTCTGAAATATACAGATTGGGACACAAACATCATCATCAAGCATTTTCTAAAAGTTGAGACGTCATTTTCAAGCATCTACAACTGGCCCCCACTTTGACGAAGCCTGTGCAAGGTGATGATCAAAGTTGTTACCTCTTATGCTTACCTGTTTATTGCTCTACTTCTGAATTCGAACTTTTGCCGATCTAGCAAATTTAGATTTTGACTTTTTACCTGTCTAGCGGATGTGGAGTTTGACCTTTCACTGGTCTAGTGGAACTTTCACCGATCTAGTGGGCCTTTCATCGGTCTACTGGATTTGTACTTCGACTTTTTGCAAGTCCAATGACTCTAAACTTTAACCGTTTGCTAGTCTCACGAACCTTTCACTGGTCCAGCAAACCTTCGTCAGTCTAGTTGTTCTAAATTGTTGGCCTTTCTCCAGCCTAGCAATTTTGAGATTTGACCTTTCACCGGTCTAGTAGTTCTGAATTCGATCTTTTGTCTAGGGCTTGAGATTTAACCTTTTTCCCGCCTAGTGAACCTTTCGTTAGCCTAGCATTTTTGACTTTTTCCCTTTGCTGGTCTAGCAGACTTTTCATCGATCTGACAATACTGATGTTTGATCTTTCGCTAGTCTATTTTTGCAATCGTTTTCTCTATAAACATTTTTCACAAAACTATTTTTGTGGGTCTTATGGAATCAACCTCTCTATGGGTAGCAATACCGGTAGAGGTAAGGTTGCATACAGCTGGATCTCCCCAGACCCCGTGAAAGCGGGACCCACACTGGGAGTTTGTTGTTGTTGTTGTTGTTGTTGATCTTTCGCTAGTCTAGCAGTTCTAAATTTTGACCTTTCGCCTATCTAGTAGACATTTCCCTAGTTTGGCGATTGGTAGCTAGATCCTTGTGAACTTGGTGGCATGAGAGCCTAAAGAACTATAGCTAGATCCCTGTGAACTTGGTTGTATAAGGGCCTGAAGATTTGTGGCTAGATCCTTATGAACATTGGTGCCATGTGAGCATGAAGGCCTGCAGTCGAGCACCCACTTGACTAAGCCTAATTAAGGTGAGGTCAAAGTATGAATTCCTCATGTGGAAGTTGTTGATATAATCCTAATAACCTTTAACATATATGTATGACTAATCAGGGTTGTGTGCCCTTCATGTAGGGTAGTTGTCATGCCTAAATGCGCACTTCTTTAATATAGTGTTCCCAAGTGATCAAGATGGAGGGTGAACTGGTAAATAAGTAAAAGATCCATGTATAGATGCAAGTGAACTCATTAGCCTAGGTTAGACTATGAATACATAATTATGCTGATTATACTGACTCATGATGACCTCACCTCATATGCAAGTAAGTGAAAGTCTAATGTTAAGTTGTAGGTGCATTGGATAAGGCCTAATTAATGTATGGGAGACTGGCTTAGGTGTAGTGTTGCTATCTAGCTTAAGCTGCATCATATCATAAGACGAGGAGTAAAATGTTGAGTGATTGTTAGATTAGGCCAAGTTATACAGTAGAAAGTTATAAGGATACAAAATCTTTATTTTTAATGAAGGAATAGCCTTTAATTTTGTATTAAAGTGCTATTGTTTTGAAGAATCTCCCAATTTCTATTTGTTGTAATACAAGCCCTAGATGTATAGGGATGTGGCAAACAAAAATGCTTTCAGTGGTGCTACCTAGAGTAGCCCCTAGCTTAGTATAAATAATATGGTTATCTCCTTGAGAAATGTTTACCATGATGGAAGCTCTAACTATCTAGGAAAATGTAGAGGAGCCCCCTATGTTGTATAATGGGTTAGTACTCACTTAGAAAGGCCGAGAATATAGAGCGAGCATCCATTCTTGAATTTCAGACAAAAAGTCCTGAATTTTGGAATTGAGGCTAGAGTGGAGGCTATGATGACTAGGAAGAAATGGTAACATGGATGAATGGTTTATCCAAGTCTTATTTGATAGGAGTAGGAAATGGAATGCTTCTTTGTCCTCAAAACCCAAGGTTTTATTTCTCTTTTCCTTTTGCCTGGCCCACATTTTCAGGTTTTCGGACTAGTCACTGTGTTTTCTTTTTGAGCAAAGGACTTAATTGAAATGTTCTCTTATATAAAATAATCTTCATGGTCAGGTCTCAAAGTGATTATGTAGATATACAATATGAAATCAAGCTAATCGTAGTTCGAGACTAAGAATACGCAACTTAAAGGAGGGATGCCTCCCATAGGACTTTTTAAGGCAAGCTCTAGGTTTAGGGTGTCAAAGGAAGGAAATCGGTGTAAAGACTCAAATAACACTTATGAAATCCCCAAGTGTGCATAGGTGATGAGAAGAGTGTGAATCAACAATTTTTTCCTTTCTTTATTAACTTTTTTTTTTTGGCATTCTGCTTTTTCTTTAGGGTTCTTCTTTTTCTTCTTTTTGCATGGGATTGTTTGGTCCAAACACCCTTTTTTTATTGCTATTTTTGATATTGATGCCACCCATGACAAACTCCCATTCTTTGGTTAGGTCAGACATGGTTATAAAAAAAAAATAAGCTCATTTGAAGGCTCAAAGGGGTTCTAAGTGGTAGCTTATCAGGTTCAACATAATTATTAAAAGATCATAAATTTATCCTAGGCATGTCTTTTAAAGTTGCATGACTTATAGCAAAGAAATTTATGATCTTTTCCTTTTTCAAATGATGGACTGAAATCCTTAGTCGCTTTTTTATTTTATTTCTTTCATTCTCCTTTTGCCTATCTCATCGTGTGATGTTTTTGAGCTAGCCCTTTATAGGCGAACCAACACACGGCTACAAGTTAAGCATGACATCAGATTAAGTCATTAAGACATACCAGATCCTTTAGTAAAACTTAAGGCCTTTTATGTGTAGGCTTTTCTTCATAGTTTCCTTACGCAAGGGTATCTGAACCTTGAACTCAGATTCATCCAAACTTTTCAATAAATGAGTCTCACTCTTTGCTTTGCTAGTCTAAAATGGCTAGAATGATATCGAACCAAATGGGTTGCTTTATTGTTGAGCAGCCTTAGGTAGGGGAAGTTCCCTTGACTTCAACATGCTTTCTTGTTAATTCTCAAAGGTCCAAAATCCTTAGTATCATGGCCCCGTATTTGGTGATATTTGTAATACTTACGTGGGTCCTAGTCCTCATACTTCCATGTGTTCTCTATCCTGCCCTTATAAAGAACCCGTTCTAGGGCTTAAATATAAGTGGTTTCGATGAGATTATATTTTGTGTAATAGTATAGAGCATACACCTCTTTGCTTGTCGAACCATTGTCTTTCTTATCCCTATTGGATAATTATTCTTCTAGCTGTAGTAAGCCTTTGTCGGCATTTCCCTAGTTAGCTTTTCTTCCACACGCATGCCAACATTCCTTAATGTTGCGAAGTTTTTGAATGGTGTAAACCTCTAATGTTGCCTATATGTGGGTTGTAGGTTACTGATGAGCAATCTTACTTGGTCAATCTATGAGGTCAGCCCACCATATAGGTAGCCTTTGCCTGCGATCGAGCAAGGAATCAGAAAAGCCTTGCTTTTTCTCCTGCTTGATTAATTCCAAGTCCCTAAGTGTAATTGGTAGGCCAGCATTTGATGGATACTAACGTAGAAATTTCTTACAAAGATCATCCCAGTTTGTGACATTCTTGGGTCAACAATGGTATATCACGTCATTACATCCTTGTCAAATATTCAAGAAAAGATGATGTGAAATATATCTTTATCAACTCCTTCTAAAGTCATGGCACTGCAAAAGTTTTCACATGGTAGTAAGGGTTTTTAGTCCATGAAATTTGATATCTAGTGTAGTGAACTGCAGGTGCAATTTCCTTTTTGGATTGAGGTAAATTATACATAGTTAGTGAAACAATTATTAAACATTAATGACTTTTAGAGTAATTGTTCTATGCAATCTAGTTATGGATTGGGTTAGAGGAAACTATTTTCCCTTCTTCTTCTTTCCTCTTACCATATGTTTCTCTTCCTCCATCATCTTTTCCCTTTTCATTATGAGGCTCCCCAACATCTTCCTTCGGGGTGTCTTGATAACAGTTTGGAGCGTAGTGGCCATTGGTTTCATCTTCTTTTCACTTTTATCCATCATTGCTTGCATTCTTTCCACCATTTTCATGATTGGACCATTTCATTATTTTCAACCATCCGGATGTAGAAGGATTGGATTTTTGACTTTGAACTTTGATCTTATTGGTGGATTTCCCTGTCTTTTTCCTGGGATAATAATCTCTTGGTTTGTGGACTCCGCTTATATACCCTTTTAGTTTTGCTTATTTGATTAATAAAATGACAGTTTAGAGGAGTGAAATGTTATAGATGTGAATAACGAATAGTCAAAACATTGGCTATGGGTTGAATGAAATGATTGTAATCTGGTGAGGAAGAGATAATGGCTTTGTGGGTTCGAAGGTTTAGGCTAGGCCGGAAGGGATGGGGTTAAGAAGATGAATTTAGGCTGCTGGTTTTAGAAGAAATCAAGCATTACCTTGGACTGAGTTTTAAGTTGGGCTTGGACAGCTTACATGTGGGCCTAAGTTAGATCTAACTCTATCTTAGATGAATCAAGGACCTATATTGAGCCTAGGCATGACTTTGGCTTGGCTTGCCTAGAATGAGTTAGTTTAGGCATATAGATGGATGTAGGTGGGCTAATGCCTATATCCTATAACTTTATGATGCATAGGCCATACACTCATGCAAGGATCGAATGTCTAGGTCTTAATTGAACTTATGTATTATGAATGTCATGCATGATTAAACACAACCTATAATGGACTAGGACCCTAAGGGTCTGTTTGGATGGGGAGTAAAGGAGAGTAAGGAGGAGTAAAGGGACATATGTACTCCTCCTTACCCTTGTTTGAGAGTAATAAGAGGAGAGTAAGGAGGGGTGAAGAGGAGTACCTCTTACTCTCTCTTACTCCCCATTTCCCCCAATTTTCTTACTCTCCAATTTGGGGTGTAAAGAGGAGTAAGTGAGGACTAAGGGGCCTATTTTACTTATTTGTCGCCATAAATCTAATTATAATATATTTTAATCTATTTTATAAGGGCAAATGTGTTAATTCGTTTATTTACTCTCTTTATTCTTCCAAACAAGGGTAAGTGCTTATTCCCCTTAAACTTCCAAACAAGGGCAAGCAACTTACTCTTATTTACTCTATCTTACTCCTACTCCTCCTTACTCTTATTTACTCTTACTCTTCTAACTTACTCTCCTCCCAAATGGACGCTAAAGGTCTAATGGGTTGCATTATGGATTGTGGACCTAGAAGGGCTCATGGATTGTGCATGATGAAGCCAAATGATGCATAACGCTTTGAGCCTAAGTGGCTTGCAATTGATGTGTTAAGATCGACAATGATGTTTAAACTTTCCTAATTATGTAATGAGACTTTCAAAGCTCATGACTTAAGGTGACTTGGCCCTAGACTAACGATGTCTACCCTCATATTATGATGCACGCAAGGTCTAGAACCAAACATTTTTTTTTGTCCTTTCCTAATGCAAGACCAATACACTTGGACTTGACCTAATCTGAAGTCTAAAACTTGACCGCACCCTTAACTAGGCTGGACTAACATTTTTTTAACTTAGGCCCATAAACACAATGATGAAGTTATGAACCCTGAAGCATCAATACATAGGTCTTTAGGTGTACTACTAGAGTTCTAAACATTCAAAAAATTAGCAGGCACATGAATTTCAGCCTAATCAAAAGTTCTAATTCATAAGTGGTTTAGGCACGATTTAACGCAGCTCTCACGACCCAAATGCTTCGTCATCTATAGGGTGCATGACCATACTAGAATGTTCACTTGCTTTCCCATATATCATATGAAATAAGGAAAGTGTGCCACAAGTGGATTAAATAGTTGCTTGCTCAGTAGAGAGTCTTAATGAACCCACCGAGTAATTAATTATTTTCCCAAGAACAGAGTTTCACCTAGAGGCGTTGTTAATCCCAGTAAGGCTTCACCTTTAATGCTAGAATGCATAATGCAAATGTAATTAAAACAATTTTCCATTTTGATTTTCAAATCTCGCCTTCGTAGAAAAAATATCCCTAGTAGAATTGTCACCATAAGAATCACAACCTAGAACTCGGGTGCAATCCCCTGCGAATGGTTAGGCCCTCCTGCTAGGTTTTTATAGTTTGGATTTGATCTTTCTTTTTATTTTTGTTTTTATTTTAAGCAAAAAAACATATTGGATTGCAACACCGCTGGCTCTTGGCCCAGAAAGCCGGACAACAACCCTGATCTAGGACCCCGCCTGAGATCCTAGGCCAGAACTTAATCCAGTTTTCTGGTTAGTCTCCAAGCTGTAGCTTCTAACTTGCCCAGGAGGCTAGATTGCAGCCCTGATTTAGGAACCGGGTTAGGCTCCTTGGCCAGGATAAAGTCCATTCTTCTAGTCTAAACAACGTTACTATTGGGGTCATGAAATGAAATCTGCTTCCCATTCTGCCTAGTCCAAAAATTAGTTAACTGAAAATGAAAAACATTAATTAACAGAGTCACCAGTAAGCTTTTAGCAAAACTTACAAACCAAATCTACTCTATAAAATGAACAATAAATCGAAAGGGATGCCGAAAAGGACAATTGGTTAGTTTTAAAGATGTTTTGTAAAGGCCCCCCAATAATTCCTGAAGTGTGGGCTATCTTACTCATCAAACTAAGCATCCAAGTTTGGAGGTAAAGGTAAGATGTCGTAATGGAATGCATCACGACATTGCCCGTCATCACTCACGGTCTCTACTAATCAACAGGAAAAATTAAAACTAATTACACATAAGGAAAATTAAAAGTAATTACAAAAGTAATTACACTGAAAATAATAAGCATACAACACATTAGGATAAATTGAATCACATAATTCAAATTGAAGCACGATGTTAGTCTAAAGGATTTCAAAGGAAAGATCCAAATAATTACACTAGATGGGGTCTAAACTAATTGGAAATTACCTCTTTAGTTGAACTTGAAATTGAACAAAACAAATGATAGGAAAAGAGAAAAAGGAGGGATAATGAAGTTCGTGCCCTTAGGATGTGTTGTGATTTTTCCGCAAGTATACGGTTATTGTTGTAACACTTACGGGTATCGTCCTCAGGGATGAATGTGAAACTGAGATGAGGCCGCTTCAGAAGGATAAATTACCTATGCTAAACTAAACCAAAGCTAATAAATTGTTGCAAATTTAATGAACTAGCTTTGCAAATAAATAGAAATAGTGATTAATGAAAATTCTTGAGCATCAACACCTTCTGGATTATGATGCACCAATTAGTCATAAAACTATCGAAGGACCACTCTATGCAAATCTGAACTATGCTAGAATTGCTAAGCAGCCATCAGTAAAGGAAAAAGAAAGAAGAACAGAGGAAGCAAACTTGAAGAAAACAGAGCAATATGATTTCACAATAGGACCCAAAGTTGAACCTCTTGCTTGCAATTCAACACACTTATGCTCAATTAACAATCTCGAATCCAAATTACACCAACTTGCGAATTTAAAATCTAGATCTGGGCACAAAGTGAAGATGAAAGCTTATAAAAAAACAAAATTGAATCCTACTCTCTCTCTACCTGCTACGCTACCGCCCTGTTCTGCTCCTCGGGCTCCATTAAAACCCTGATGAACTCGTTTGTTACCCCCACATAATTGCCCCTTTGAATGCTTGAAACTGCTAAATTGATGATAATACTGGAAGGCAACGGATGGGCATGGTAATGGAAGCATTAAAGATGATGATTGAAGGAGGAGAGAGAGGATGAAACGGCTAGGCAAGAAGAAGGACCGCCATGCTTTTGTTCTCGGTTTCTCTGGGTTGCACAGGAAGAGAAGTAGACGAGGGGTTGAGAGGGGGAAGGGAAAGAGAAAACCAAGTCATATGCCATGCATGTGGTCACTTAAGTGAGAAAACGGGATGGGGAATGAGTTTGGCTTTGGCGGGCCGTGGAAGAACTGAAACCGAAGCCCAAACATGAGAAAAAAAAAACAAGGAAAGAGGGCAGCAATCTGGGTCATGTCTGAGCACAGATTGGGCCAAGCCCGTGAGAATAGGAGGGGGCAATGGACCGGCCTGGAAGGGAAAGAAAGAGGTAAAAAGAAAAGAGGGAGGCAGACTGGGCTTGGACATTCTGGGTCGTCCAGTGAGTTGGGCCGTTGGGCTCCGTTTGGCCTGGTTTTCCTTTTCTTGTTTCTTGCTTTCTTCAATCCGATCTAAGCCATGCACTTGTTGCTTATTTTTCGAAATTTTTCAAATCCTACAAAATAAACATAAACATTATTAAAAATCTAATTTAAAAATTTATTGAGAGCAAATATTAGACAATAAAAGGGTATAAAATATCATAATTTTGGATTGAACAGGATGACCCACCTAATCTACTTGGAAACCCAACATAGTGACACTCCTTTAATAGCTAACCAATTTCTCATGCCAAATGTCTCTTAGCATTCTCAGTATGCAGTGTGTTTCTATCAAGAGTTTTTGGTATGTTTAACTCTAGCAGAGGCTCCCTTTTATAGCACCTAAAACGATAAGACGAGCCGATTCAAAATAGAAAAAAATCAAATTATCTCTTAAGAAAATTAATCTAATCAGCTACACCTATCCAGATAAAATTCTACAAGCTAGGAGATGCTTTGGACATGGGGAGGAGATATCAACCTTCGCTAAGTTCCTGTAAGCGAATGGATTGGGATCCTGGCCAGTTCAGGTTTGGTTTTAGCCAGATCCAAGATTGAGTCCAAGGTTATGGGCTAAAGGTTAATTTCACAGTTGTAGCCTAATATCCTCTTTTTTTAAACTCATATTAAGGGCTAATTCTATTATGCCTAGATATACAGAATGTGGCATAAGTTTCGTCATCAAGCATTTTATAAAAGCTGAGATACTACAGCCTTAAATTGATTCTGTTGGTCACTTTTTCTCTTAATGGTGCGAGTTAGTGTGGAGATGCTTAGATCTAGAAGGATTGTTGCCCCCCTTTCTTCAATCGATTCATAACTCATTCATTTGGCACCCTATATAGAGTTTCATAAGTGGATGATTCAATTGTCAACAACAAAAACAAAAGATGTCTTTAGATTGAATAAAAATAGAAACAAAAACAAAAATTAAATAATAAATTGAATAACAATATAATTAGCAACTATACAATCCAAAAGAGAGGAAGAGAAAATGTCTTTAGATTGATGTTGTCAATTTAAGACCTTTTTTAATATTTTTATTTATTACGAAATAAAGCTACTTGTTACTTGAGAGTGTTTTAATTCCTAGAGTTAGGAAACACTATTTTAATGGAAAAAAGGGTTGTGCATTATTGATGAATTTGTTTCTTTGCACATTTGATATTTTTCTGCAATAAATGAATAAATTGTCTCTTTTTTTAATGTTTTAAAAAAAGCCAACCCCCTCCCAACAAAAAAAAAAACATTAGGTCATGTCAATAGCACATGCATGAGAAATTTTACTCATCTAGGCTTTTGGAGGAAGAGATGGGGAGGGGGAATGTGAAGGAAGCAGAGGGAAATTGATAGATAACTTGCTTAATTATGAGCATGCATACATAAACTTATTAAGCAAACAATTAAATTTGAATACCTTGCATGCATGTATATTGCTTGTTGGATATTTCCTAGACCTATAATATGTTATATTATATATTTTATGAAAGACAAAGGACTAATACAAATATAGACTAAAAGTATACCTGTATATTATTTGGGTGTGATTAACCAAATTAAGAAGACTATTTGATGAAAAATAAAATCAGAACTTAAGTTAATAAAATAAATATGTTGTCAATGTTGACATAATAATGTCATAGTTTAATGTGAAAATATGTTTCAAATTCTTTGTGATTTTATCATGATGACTCATGTAAATTGGTTGAAATATACGCATTAATCGTCAAGCCATAACAGGGTAATTGTCATTAAAGAAAGAAAGTCCTTGATGACAATATTTTACTGATTTTATTTTAGATTTATTCCCCACAAAATATTGGCATATACTAAGATTTTATTGGCATAAATATTGAAGATACTATTTTGTTATCTTCCTAATCCATAGAATATTCTTTTGCATATTAACCAACGAATAAAGATAGGGTGACAAATATGGAAGAATGCTTTAGGGGTACTATGTAATAAGAGGATCTTACTAAGACTGAATAGGAGGATGTATTATATGGTTGTCAGACCAGCATTATTATATGGCATGGAGTGTTGGCTTATTAAGAAATCTCAACTCTAGAGGATAGGGGTTAAAGAGATGAGGATGATTTGTTGGATGTGCAACCACATGAGATTAGATAAGATTAAAAATGTAGTGACTAGAGGCAAAGTAGGAATGACATATATAGAGGATAGGATGAGAGAAGCTAGACTTAGACAGTTGGTCATATAAGGAGAAGGAGCATGAATGCACTAGTGAGGAGATATGAGAAGATTGAGCTTCCGAGGTGTAGAAGGGGTCAAGGAAGACTAAAGAAGAGTTGGAGCGAACTGATTAAACACGATTTGAAAGCTTTAAGACTAACAAAGAGCATGACTCAAGATAGAAAACTGTGAAAATCTAAGATTAAAGTTATAGGCTTTAGGTATCCATTCGGTTACGAGGGCACTTAAATTGCTTGTGCTTGGTTGTGACAGTCAATTATCATGCATTTACAATCTGTGTGTATGTTTGTATTGGTTACTATGTGACATATTGTTATTTGTAGTACAATGCTTTTAATTTATTATCTATCTATTGATTTGTTTATTTTTATTAAAGGATTTCTAACTGCAAAATGTTTTCTCAAATTGTTTTTGTGGGTCTATTGGAATCAACCTCTCCGTAGGTAGTGATACTTGCAAAAGTAATGATGTTTATATCTGGATCTCCTTAAACCCACATAAGTAGGATCCACAGTCTAAGATGATTGTTGTTGTTGTTGTTGTATATTTGAATTTGGGTTTAATTTAATTGGTTTTTTTATGAGAATGTTATTTATTGATATTATTTGAGAAAAATTTTATTATCTTAATTGACACATATAATGAGATTATATTTGATTGATTGTCCTAATTGATTATCCTCAAGACATTTTACGATATAGATTATTTGGGGGATATTGTTAGCTTCCCTTACGCTTAAGATATATCTATTAATATGTTTTGATGAAAGACAAAAATGGATTGGTCAATTGATATATTCATCATGTTGTGTTTAAATTATCTTAAAATCTATATTGTTTAAATATATTAAGATTCTAAGTGAATATTGGCATGCTAGTGCATATTGCTTAATTGAGTTAATATAAGTTGCCACAATATCTTGAGATGATTTACAATTTAAATTTGAATATGTGGTGTTTATGATATTATGTGTTGTAATTCAAATTTGATTATGAGATTATGATTCTATATTTATCACATGTCAAGATTTGGTCAAAAGATGATATTATCTTTTGATATAGTATTTTGAAAGATTGTGCTGCAAAATAAATCAACTTCTAGATGATTCTCTCAGCCAAGATCTTCTGCAAAAAATAAGGAAATTAGCCATTGGAGATCAAAATAAGAACGTTGAGCAAAACTGCAAAACTCAAGGGCTTGAAAGATTGGGTTCAAGGCCTTGAAACTAGATGGAAGATTGACTTTCCTTGTTTGGTGTAATGGTCACTTACCAAGTTTTACTCCAACCACTCCAATACCTCTTGCTATAAAAATGAAAGGAATTGGCAGCTGGAAAACACAAAAGAGAGAGCACAAGTAAAGAAGAAAGAGAGCTACACTTGCAAATCAAGAAGAAGACGTTGAGAGATACATGGAGTTTATATTGGCAAAAGAGAGAGCACAAGTAAAGAAGAAAGAGAGCTACACTTGCAAATCAAGAAGAAGACGTTGAGAGATACATGGAGTTTATATTGGCATGTCTATTGCGTTTATTTACTCCTTGTTATAAAGTGTATTTTGTTATCTTTCTTTGTATTGGGTTGGGTTAATTAGTCGGAGGGCCGACTACCCAAGTACGGTTGGGGAGCAACGCGTACAATGGGACACTTATTATTGTAGGGTTAACTAGTAGGTCTGGCCCAACCTCTATAAATAGTGTGTTTCGTCCACATTTACGGTTTCTGTATTTCTATTTCAATTATTTTGTGACTTTGACCATCACGCTATTCACCCCCCTCTAAGGTGATTTAACTAGCCAATCAGACCGACAATTGGCATAAGAGGATGGGCTATTATTTTAAGACTTGACTATCCGGAGCTAGATCCATGGCTAGTTTATTAAATGTTTCCATCAATTGTTCTACAATATTTGATGGAACTAACTTTTCTCTTTGAAAGTGCAAGATGAAATCATTTATTAGATCCATCAATTTTGATTTTTGGGACATTATTTCGAATGGTCCTTTTGTGCCAATTTGGACAAGAGATGATGGAGGTACTGTTATCAAGTCAAAGAGTGAATACACTCAAGATGACTACGTGATGCTTACGAAAAAATTCTGGAGTTTTATATATTTTGCAATGTGCTCTAAATGAAGAAATATTCAACATTGTTTGCTATTATGGGACACCTAGAGATCTTTGGGGAAAACTCACATTACTATACGAAGAAACAAGCCAAGAAAATCCAAATTCATCAAGAAGGGACAATATGCTTAGCAACTAGACTGACGAAAAAAAGATTACTCATTTTTGTCTAATGGCAAATGAAGAAGTTAAAGATCAAGATGCGAGTGACAATGATGATGATGATGCTTGCACAAGTGATGATGAAGAAGAAGAAGAATATATGGAATATGACATTACGGATGAGGTATATGAGTATCTTCACAATTATTCTAAACGTAATTTAATAAAAGTCTTACTTTATTATATTAGACGTCAAGAAGGATGCATTTCTAAAATTAAAGATTTGAAGAAAAAGAATTTTGAATTGTCTCAAGAAAATGTTGAATTTCAAAAATTAAATGATTTAGTTTCTAACAATTTAAAAAAATTTCAAGAGAAAGTTGTCCTTCTTGAGAAAGAAAAAAATGAATTCCAAGTGATGTGTGATGATCTTGAAAAAAATTGTCTTAAAATTTTCAATAGGAGAAGAGGATTTAAATAAAATTCTTGGCACACAAAAGACATCATTTAACAAAGAAGGAATCGGTTTTAACCCGTTTAATAAAAAGAAGTGTTATAAAAACTTCTTTGTTAAATCAACTTACTACAAAAGTAAGACTTATATTACTTGTAATTATTGTTGCAAAATAGGACATATTTCAACTCATTGTCCTATTAAAAGAAATGGTCCTAGTAGCACCCAAATTTGGGTACCAAAAGTAACACGGTCATCCATTATGACGAATAATTACGATTATGGAGCTGAGTTTTCTAAATGTGTTTTAAGAAATGTATAAGTTTGTTTTACAGGGAATTTTGCATCCACACGAGAATAAAACATGAAATTGTGAAATTGGATGTCTGAGAAATATTGAAATACTCATGAAAATTTCTTAATGGGACAAGGAGATTAAACTAATACGTAATCAGTTCAGTGCCCAGATTTCATGGCCATAAAATACAGTTCAAGGCTCTGAACTGTATGCAGAAACTAGGATTTTTTGGTATGACTGAATCAAGGGCTTAAATTTCTATTTCAACAACATGAATAGAAATCAAAATTTGAACTCTTACCAAATGGAAGACGATGTTATCTTTGCATGATTTACTTTCTATTTTAGAAATTTTGATTTTCAAATTTTCAAATTTTAATTTGCTTAACTATCTTTGGAATGAGAGCTTGATTAATATTCCATCATATTTTATACTATTATGACATTTGATTATGCACGTATGATCTCAATACTTTTGTCCATAATTATTATGCTCCCTAATATTAATTTACATAAATGATATTGCTTGTTTCTATAAGTGAAAAATTATATCACTTGATGATTTTTTGATAATCATGATTTACTCTTGATAGGGAGAGAATTTTGTTAATCCTTTATTGCATTTTTATGCTGCTTATGAGAATTTCAAGTCAATGAGCATTAGCGTATATTATTGATTTTATTGTTAGTATTTAACCCCTTATGCTTTCTTTTCATGAGTGCCATAATTAAGGGGGGCATCTTTATATGTCATTGATTTATTAAGGGTGAGTTATATGTGTTTGTCATAATTTTTATACTCTTCGATTTTTCTTTCTCCTTCTAGTACTACCTTTTTGATGAAACACAAAAAGGGCGAGAAAGATTAGGGTAAGCTAATTTATTTTGTGAATACATGGGTAAGTTCATAAGATCTTTTTTTACAAGATTTTGTCTTTCATCAAAAAGGGGGAGATTGTTAGCTTCCCTTAAGCTTAAGGTGTGTTTATCTATATGTTTTGATGAAAGACAAAAATAGATTAATCAATTGATATATTCATCATGTTATATTTTAATTATCTTAAAATTTATATTGTTTAAATTTGTTATGATTCTAAGTGAATATTGGCATGCTAGTGCATATTACTTAATTGAGTTGATATAAGTTGCCACAATATCTTAAGATGATTTAGAATTCAAATTTAAATATGTGATCTTTATGATATTAAATTTTGTAATTCAAATTTGATTATGAGATTATGACACTATATTTATCAAATGTCAAGATTTGGTCAAAAGATTATATTATCTTTTGATATAATATTTTGAAAAATTGTGATGTAAAATAAACCAACTTCTAGATGATTCTCTCAGCCAAGATCTTCTGTAAAAAATAAGAAAATTAGCCATTGTAGATCAAAAGAAGAACGTTGAGCAGAACTGCAGAACTCAAGGGCTTGAAAGACTAGGTTCAAGGCCTTCAAACAAGATGGGAGATTGACTTTCCTTGTTTGGTGCAATGGTCACTTATCAAGTTTAACTCCAATACCTCTTGGCTATAAAAATGAGAGGAATTGGAAGATGGAAAAGACATAAGAGAGAGCACAAGTAAAGAAGAAAGAGAGCTACACTTGCAAATTAAGAAGAAGACGTTGAGAGATATATGGAGTTTATATTGGCATGCCTATTGCGTTTATTTACTCCTTATTATAAAGTGTATTATGTTATCTTTCTTTGTATTGGGTTGGGTTGATTAGTCGGAGGGCCAGCTACCCAAGTACGGTTGGGGAGTAAGGCGTATGTTGGGACACCTATAGTTGTAGGGTCAACTAGTAGGCATGGCCAAATATCTATAAATAGTGTGTTTTGTCCACATTTACGTTTTCTACATTCTATTTCAATTATTTTATGACTTTGATTATCACGCTATTCACCCCCTCTAAGGTTATTTAACTAGCCATTCCGGCCAACAGATGTCTTGATAGATAATATTCTAAGGATAATATATGATTTTCAAAGATTATTCATTGGATTATTTGAAACTCATATTTGAATTATAAGTTTGTAAAGGAATGATTTCTAGGTCAATCACATGTGATAAAATCTTATTGTTATGCTTTGCTATGTGAGATCTTTTGTTGCGGATCATTACTTATAATTCAAGGCTTTCAAATGGACTTCAAGGCTTTGCAATGCTAGGAGATATCTAAGGAGTCAAGCCTTCCTTATTTGGAAGAATTGAAGCTAAAGACTAATTGGACTAATCCTGTCTATATATACAAGTTGCCATGAAGCTAAACAACGCACCAAAACATCTTAGACAAATACATTTAAATAATACTTTGACCTAGAACTTGCATGTTGATTTGATCACTACTTGTACTCATCTTGTGAGGAAAAATCTTTTGCAAGGGAGTTTTGTAACAAGTGAGTTATGGAGAACTTACTTCGATAACTAAGTGTTGAGTGAGCAATTCTTAGTGAGTGACTCAACTAGAAGAACTTAGTTGAGCGATAGATTGAGAGAATGTTCTCAAGATTGAGTAGCTGACCTTGGAAGTATCCAAGAGAGTCTTTGTAGAGTCGAAGGATTCGAGTTTGTATCTTGTTAGGCGAATAAAAAGTAGAGCAGTTCAAATACCAAGAAAAGAAACATATGCTGTGACTAACCATGCTTGGAAGGCCAACATCTTAACAATATTGACTTATTTTGTCTTGCTTTCATTTTCGCATTTAATTTGTAAATTGTTTTAATTTTTGCCAATCAGTCTATTCACCTCTTCTATGGTGACTGGACTAGCCTAGCTGAACTTCTGTATACTAGGTGAAATTATGAAGGGTGCCTTAAGATGTGAAATGTTCATATTATTTCACATTAAAAAAGCTTGCTATAACAAAAATGGCAGTATACTAATGTCAAATATTTTCACATTAGCTATATTGGATTTTTAGTCTTTTATTGATGGTAGATAAGTTATCGTAGACTGTTCAATGATCCTTAATGTGGTTAGTGTTTATTCACCTCAGATTGGTTTGTTTAACGAGGTTAAGAAACGATTCTGGGAGGATTTGGATATGATCGTGCAGGATGTACCTCAGAGCGAAAAGCTTTCCATAGGAGGAGATTTTAATGGTCATATTGGGGGAGACTCAGGTGGTTACAAGTCGGTTTACAAAGGTTTCGGTGTTGGGGTGAGGAACGGTGGGGGAGTTGTTGCCATGGACTTTGCCATTGCCTACAATTTGTTGGTGGTTAACTCCCTTTTTAAGAAGAAGAAGGACCACTTGGTGACCCTTAAGAGTGGTTCCTTTAAAACCCAAATCGACTACTTCCTGACTAGGGCGGATAGTCGGAGGTCGGGTAGGGATTGTAAGGTGACTCCTAGTGAGTTTGTAGGATCTCAGCATAGGTTGCAAGTTCTAGATTTGGAGTTTAATGGTGTTAAGTAGAAGAGGACGGGTGTTGGGGACTTTAGAGTCAAGTGGTGAAATCTTGCAAAGGAGAACACCTTGAAATTATCAGCAAGGATCATGGAAGAAGGAGCCTGGAGGCAAGTAGAGGATTCAGATATGATGTGGGAAGCGATGGCAGATTGTATTCAAAAGTCCGCTAAGGAAAGCCTAGGGGCTTCGCGGAGTGGTGGTAACAGAATGAAGGGAGCTTGGTGGTGGAACGAGGGGGTCAAGGAGAAAGTCAAGGAGAAAAAGGATGCTTTCACTGCTTTTATGAACAGTAGAACGGACGAAGAGAAAGAGTTCAATAGAGGTGGGTACAAGGTAGCAAAGAAGGTAGCCAAGAAAGCTGTTGCGGTAGCTAAGTGCGGGGCCTATGATAGGTTATATCAAAAGTTGGAGACCAAGGAAGGTGAGACGGAAGTCTTTAAACTGGCTAGGGCTGGAGAAAGGAGTACTGTTGAGGGATGAGGAAATCAAGGGCAGATGGTAAATGTACTTTTTCAGACTCTTCAATGGGGAAACGAGCGAAGACCCTCGAAGTACAGGTCGTGAGAGGAGCGAGATGGGTCTCGACCTTCGCCTGGGTGAATCAATCAGCAGGGACGAGATTAAAGAGGCCTTGAACAGGATGCCCAATGGGAAGGTAGAAGGACCAGACTGGATACCGGTAGAAGTGTGGAAGGGCTTGGGTGAGGAGGGACTGGAGTGGCTAACAGAGCTTTTTAATGTCATCCTTAGGACTTCTAGGATGCCCAGAGATCAACAGTTTAGTACAGTCATCCCATTGTACAAGAACAGAGGGGATATTCAAGACTGTAACAATTATAGGGGCATAAAGTTGCTCCGTCACATAATGAAGTTATGGGAGCGGGTGATTAAGCGAAGGTTGTGGAAGGATATCCCGATCTCAAAGAAGCAATTTGGTTTTATGCCTGGCAGGTCGACCACGAAGGCGATCTACCTCCTTAGAAGGCTTATAGGATTGTACAGAGATAGAAAAGTGGATCTTCACTTGGTGTTCATCAACCTGGAAAAAGCTTACGATAGAGTTCCACGCGACCTAGTTTGGAGTTATTTGGAACAGAAAGGAGTGCTACCTAGGTATATTCGAGCTATTAAGGATATGTACAAGGGATGTAGGACGAGGGTTAGGACGCCAAGAGGGGCTACCGACGACTTCTACGCTGGTACTGGCCTGCATCAAGGGTCCGCTTTAAGCCCTTTCCTATTCACGATAGTGATGGATGAGCTTACTAAAGAGATTCGGGATGAGTTACCCTAGTGTATGTTATTTGCTGCCGACATTGTTCTTATTGACATGACCAGAGAGGGAGTTAATAGTAAGTTGGAACGTTGGAGGCACACATTGTAGTCTAGGGGTTTTAGAGTGAGCAAATCGAAAACTGAATACCTCCATTGCTGCTTTAGCAGGAGAGAAGGTGTGGGGGGAGATATCACCATTGACGGGGTGCCGATACCGAAGGTCGAGAAGTTTAGGTACCTTGGTTCGATCATTCAGCAGAATGGTGACATTGACGAAGATATTAACCAGCGCATTAAAGTGGATTGGCTAAAATGGAAGCACGCAACGGGTGTGCTGTGTGATAAGAGGATGCCGGTAGGTTTGAAAGGTAAAGTTAATCGTACGGTAGTGAGGCCCGCTATGATGTACGGTTCGGAGTATTGGGCGTTAAAGAAGACTCATATTCAACGATTGATGGTCGCAGATATGAGGATGATCATATGGATATTTGGGTATACGAGGTTGAATAAAGTTAGGAATGAAGTGATAAGGGACATAGTCAAAGTGGCGCCCATCGAAGACAAGATGAGGGAATCAAAACTAAGATGGTTTGGCCATGTGAAAAGAAGGAGTGTGGATGCACCGGTAAGGAGATGTGAGACTATTAACATCCCCGACGGTAACAGAGGAAGAGGTCAACCAAAGAAGAGTTTGGATGAGGTGATTAGAGGGGACCTGAAAGTTGTAGGATTGACGGAGGACATAGCACAGGATAGAAGACTCTGGCGGGATAGAATTAAGGTCTTAGATCGAGGAGCATTGTCGACATAGAGTCTTTCGGTTGTAGCAGGGTAGGTTTTGTTAAGGGTTGTCGTTTGTGTGTTATTTGTAGGTAGTGCTTCCTTCTGGAGATGTCATTATTTGTCTATCGCTACTAAGGTATGGTACCTCCCCCCTCTGCTTTACTATACAAGTGGTTCTCTCTCTATAACCCTTCTTTTACAAATGTTTTCACAAAATTCTTGTTTAGTGGGTCGCTTGGAATCAGCCTCTCTACGGCAGAGATGTCGGTGGAGGTAAGGCTGCCTACATCTAGATCTCCCTGGACCCTACGAAAGTAGGACCCACATTGGGAGTTGTTGTTGTTATTGTTGTAGAAAATAAAGCAATTATTTACCAATTTTTTTTTATTTTTTCACCATTAAGGATGTTTCCTATATTCCCACCCTTAGCTTTAGAGATAGGCAACGGACTAGGTGCCCATTGGGTTAAACAATCGGCCCGTTTAAAGTAGGGCTAATAAAGGGTCAGGTCAATAATGGATTGGGCTAATATTGGGCCAACCCATTAAGGCAAATTAACGGGCCGGATAGGGCTAGTCTATTAACGGTCCGTTTATTGATCCATTATTTTTTTCAACTTACTTAACACGCTAGTTTACATGTTCTAATTAATTAAATTTGTTACCAATACTTTGTACACAAAAATAATTATTATACATCATTTTTTGGCGCAAGTTTGTTCCATTTTTAAACAGACCCAAAGTGGGCTGCCTGTTTGCACCAAAAATATGACATTTTATCAACTCCTTATACTTATTTTATGCTTGAACTAAACAGAAATTAGGATTTTATTTGATTTTTTTTTTGTCTCGTAGGTTTTATAATAAATGGGAAAATATGTAGGAAGCTGATAATTAAAGTGTTAGGAAAATGAATTGGCTCGAGTATCTCGGGTTTAGAAGCCCAAAAGCCCAAAAGAAAAGCAAAAGAAGACGAATTTGGAAATTAAAATCAAATCCAGGCTGAACCCTCACCCGAGCCTGGCTGATCCATTTTCTGCCCCCTCCCCCAAATGAGTCGTGCACGTGAGTTTTAACTCCATCCCCCCTCCCTTAGTTCATCTTATCTCTCCTCACAAAACCCAGAGAACCCCCTATTCTCGGCTTCCCCTCACCATCACAGCTTCAATTCTCTCTCTCCATCTCCCATTTTCGATCCATCTCTCTACTCCACGCATCATCATCCGCATCTCCACCAGTCTCATCCAAATCCCACACAGCACCACACCATCTTCATCATCTTCACCCACCATCAATCTCCACCTCTTGACGCAGCATACACCTTAGCACCATCCACGGCATCTGCGATCGAAGGGCCAAGATTGAAGAGGTTGCAGTATAAATGGAGGCTACAGCAAAGGAGTAGGGGAGAGCCATAGTTAATCTCGAGCTTCTATCGATTCTCTGTTTTGTTTTTAGTGTCAGTTTCATATAAATCCATTCAACCTTCAGTTATAATCTTTTTCTTTTGTTTTTTTTCCATTCATAGGAGACAGATTGGAGATTGCGTTCAGTTTCTTCCATACTTGGATCTAATTCAGTTGATTTTCCTTTGGTTGAATCCAATGCATGTTCGTAGTCCCCTGCCCTCTCTGTTTTGTCCAATTTTTTCTGGTTTTGAATTTTAGAGCATGGAAATTTCTGGGTCGAGCTTCCATGGCTAGGACACCTATGAGCTCTACCTCCTCTGCTCTGCTTCCTCCTCCTACCTTCACTGTTTGCTTAATTCATTTTGATTTAGGTACATGTTGTTTATTTTATTATGGTATTGGTGATTTGAACTATTGAGCTAATCTCTTACTTTTCGCATTTTGCGTTGAGAAATCAGTAAGTCAGTGGTTAGGGAAATAGTTTAGTAGTTTAGAGCATCCCCAACGGTCGGCTCCCCAGAAGAGAGAGAGAGAGAGGCACGTGAGTCGAGGCTCGGCTGGGACGCGTGCAGTGGTCGACTGCGTCTCGCGGCTCGCCGAGCCGCTACGGGGCGCGAGGCGCCTCTGCTGAATTTTTTTTTGTCGTTTTGTACCCCAAAACGACGTCGTTTTGGGCGCTGACAATTTTTTTTTTTTTTTTTGACCTGGGCCAGGCAGTACTGCTCCAACAGGTATTTTTGCAGGTGTCCGTTGGCGCAGCAGCAGGTTTGTGCCCCTTTTTTTTTGGAAAAAATTTATATTATGTTTTTGGTTATAAATTGATGCAAATTGTTCCAATTTTTCTCTCATAAATTCACACATTCTCTCATCCTCTTCATAAAATCTATTATTTTATGTGCATGCTATTGGGTTAATTTCTCAAGAAAGAAGTAAGAAAAATAGTAAGAATATCTATTTTTTACTTCCTAAAATACTTAATTTGTATATGAAATTTGAGATTTTATTTGACTAACATTGTTATTTTTGTATTTGTAGGTAAGTTGTTTGTGTTATATTTTGTCAAGGAAGAAGTGAAGATAATTGTGAGTAGTAATTTAATTTATTTTCATGTGTTTGTTGCTATATTCAAATTTGTAATGAGTATATGTTTGTAATGTAGTAGCTATATTTAATTAATTATGTTTAATATAGTAGGTATGATTATTTGTGTTACGAAATATTTTGACATTACGGTTATAAATATTGAATGAAAATATGATTACGCAAATATTTTAGAGCATGTTAATGTGTATGTTGTTATATGTAAATATATGTAGATGTTATTACATGTGAGTGGTTTCCTTTTCTTTAATTATATGTTAACGTATATGAAAATTAAAATGAGCATGTCACATTATTAAATGAATGATTTAATTTATTTTCCGTATATGTTAGTGATATGAACATGTTAAAATATTTGGTAACGAAAATGAAAATTTTAATTTATAAAATGAATGGTGTGCTTTATTATTCGTAAATGTTATTAAAATGGATATCGTAATGTGAATGATAATTAAAATGAAGAAGTTAGTCCCAATTTAAATGAACGTGTTACTTGGTGAAGTGAATTGTTTTTTTTTTTTAGTATATGGTATTACAAAAATTTAACTTTAATGTTAATTTACATGAAAATTAAAATGAACATGGCACTTGATTAAATTAATGATGTGATGTGTTTTTCGTATATGTGAGAACTATGAACATGTTAATATATATGTTGTTAAAAATTAAAGAACATGTTAATGTACATGAAAATGAAAATGAACATGTCACTTGATTAAGTGAATGATTTAATTTGGTTGTCGTATATTTGAGTGATATTTACCTGTTAATATTTTTGTTAACTAAAATTAACATTTTGTTTTATAAAATGGATGGTGTGCTTTAATTTTAATGTTAATAGTTTGGACCCGTGCTTTGCACGGTGTATGTTAAAATAGACACTTTGAATATGTGTG
>JACYFF010003369.1:18803541-18819946 GCA_017589665.1 Selenicereus undatus
TATATATATATATATATATATATATAAATATGCATAGATAGTAATTTAATGCACGACCATTTAAAACTCAACAATTAAAGCAACATACGATTGTGAAAGACATGACATAAAGTATGATGGAGATTGTAGGCAGTCAAAATGAAACTAAAAATCATGCTACACGACATGATGATACATTAATTCATATCACTAATAATAAAAAGTCCTCCTCCTCTTCCTGTACCTTCATATAGTTGTGAAATTGTATAAATTCAGATATAATTTTACTTGTGCACCTTCATTATTCATATCATATGAATGGACCAAGGTTGGGAAATATATTTTTGTTTGAAAAATGGGTAAAAGGAGAAAGTATGTTTTCGTTAGTGTGACATCTTTTGTTTTTCTTTATTGAAAAAAACTGGAGGGTAAAAAGAAACATACAATCAACTTGTTCTAATTAAGTTAACAATATATTTTAAGAAATTTTGTATGAAAATCTTTACTAATAATTAAGTCAATGTTGTGGGTCCCTCTCATTTATCTATTTACCTATTAATTGCAACTTTTTGACCTTTGGATAAATTATCAATTGAATTACAACTGTTAGATGTACGTAAAAAATACATACGATATCTCAAGAGGGAAAAAAAATAAATTACGTCTATAAAATTATTATCAATTTTCCAATATTATGCACAATATTCTCGTTTAATTTAATAATAATATGTAAAATGCCTAATTTCGGATTTACCATTAAAATAAGAAAAGTGAAACTTTAATACTTTATTCCTTCCTTGGATAACTAAAATATTAATACCATCCATAAACTTTAGTACACAAATATTTTCAGTGATTGAGAAAAAGTTATTAAAGTATATTTTGTTTTTAGGTAGTTAATAGATTCCACTACAAAAAAAAAAATCAAGAAATAATATACTTTGAATTATGATGGTAATTATTTTTACTGAAAATTTGATGGTTGTGATTATATAATCAAATAACCTAATAATATTATGATGATAATTTTTTTTATTGATTTAGGAAAGGATATCAAAGTATATTTTGTTTTTACGTAGTTAAGAGATTCTGTTGCCAAAACAAAAATCAAGATATTATATATTTTTAATTATGACGGCAATTATTTTGTTGAAAATCTGACGGTTGTGATTATATAATCAAATAATCTAACGGCTCAAAATCTCAAATTTATGGGAAAATTTGAAAAATCCACGTCATCACAACATTGCTTTTATATATAGTATAGATGTACATGAAAATGAAAATGAACATGTCACTTGATTAAGTGAATGATTTAATTTGGTTGTCGTATATTTGAGTGATATTTACATGTTAATATTTTGGTTAACTAAAATTAACATTTTGTTAAATTTTGTTATTTTTGGTATGTGGTACTAACAAATTAAAATGAACATGTTAAACGTATACGAGATTTAAAATAAAAATGTTACTTGATGCAGTTATTAATATGATTAATTTAAAATTTATAGGTGGTAATTTCATCTAAAATATGAATCCTAACACTCCCCCGTCCTTTATGAGCTTGCTTGAGGGTGACAATTCCCCCCAAGTGGAGCGTAATAGTGCTACCCCAATCCCCACACACAATCATCATGTGTCTTACCCCCCTTATGTGCCACAAAACTACCAACACTATCCGCATCATCCATATTACCCACCCCACCTTACCTTGAGGAATCCGAGTGGTTCAAGTCAGAATCTTCGACCATGTCCTCCACCATATTACACATCAACACATAACGAACCTTTCAATGTGCACAGGAGTGAATACCCGGACTACCCTCCTCACTATCTACCGCCACCTCCTCATCCAAATTACCTTTCTGCAGGAGCAACTCCGCACCCTCATCCACACCGACAGGATCAGTGGTCGGGTTAGGGCAGTCTGAGACAAACATTAAGGCAAGTACTGATGAGGGAGACGTGAAGGAAGTAATGGGAGGTACGATGGATGGTGCGAAGAAGTGGACATTTGAGGAAGATCAACAACTTATTCGAGCATGGATAAATGTAGGGACAGGCCCGATTGTTGGGGCTGACCAAAGGAAAACTAGTTTCTGGAGTAGGGTGGCCTCGGCTTTCAATGAGTACCATCCACAAGGGGCATTGGCATGAACTGCAAAGACATGTAACAGCCGATGGCTTCGGTGTGCCCCAATGGTCAACAAATGGACAGGTGTTATGCTCAAAGTAGAACGAAGTAATCACAGTGGGTGGAATGAGGCGAATATTGTACAAGAGGCCCATAGATTGTACGTTGAGCTTACATCGAAAAAGTTTGAGTTGGAGCATTGGTATGAGATGCTAAAGGACCAGCCAAAGTGGCGGGCGATATGTGACCCACCTAAGTCAGGGTCAGGATCGTCAAAAAGGTCCGAACCCAACACTGAAGAGGCTAGAGATGAAGGTGTCGATGGAGGTGAAAAACACGAGGGCCACAAAGCCGCAAAGAGAAGGATGAAACAAAAGGCGCACAACATAGGTTTTGATCTAGTAGCATCTGAGCTGAAGGACATCAAGACTGCCAACATGGATATGAATGAAATGTTCAAAGAGTTCTTCGTCACAAAAAAACAAGAGATGTCTCAGAAAATACTGATAAGGGAAGCAAAACAGAGGAGGGAGGAGGATCGAATCATGATGATCGACACCACCACAAGGCCTCCTCAACAAGCGTCTTACTACGACCAAAAGAAAGCGGAAATAATGCAAAAGAGATATGGAAGCTCATCGTCACATCAGTAATATGTCTCACCTCCCCCCCTAATGTTGTAAACTACGAGAACTATGTGTGTCTCATCGTATGTTGTAACATGTTATATGGCTTTTGTTTTGCACGTGTTGTAGTAGACAGGAGTTTGGTTACTCTTATGTATCTCAACTTATGTTATGAAATTATGAAAATTGGGTGTGTCTATTATTGTTTAATAAAAACGGTTACTCTTATGTACATTAACGAGTAATCATGATTATATTGCGCAGGCCATTTGAAATGGAAAATTTTAATGAGGACACGCTGCCTACTGACGAGGAATCATTGTCCTCCCCCTCGTCGACCTCTTCCTCATTAGATGATAATGTCATAATCCCTGTCATGGCGGCGTACGTCCAATATCAACAACGGGTGCAACAACAAATGATGTTCCTTACGCAACTAAGGCATGCACCAACGGAGATGACGCCATCGGCATCTACGCCTCGAATACAAAGGAGATGTATTAGGAGAGATAGAGAAGCTGCCCACAAGCGCTTAAACCAAGAGTACTTCGCTGAAGATTCAGTGCACAATGAACATCATTTTCGACGGAGATTCAGAATGCGGAGGCACTTATTTATCCGTATTGTTGAAGCATTCGGCAATCATTCAGAGTACTTTCAGGTGAGGTACGACGTGGCGGGAAAGCATGGGTTGTCGCCATTAACCAAATGCACCGCAGCCATCCGAATGCTTGCCTATGGTGTAGCAGCTGATTGTGTTGACGAGTACTTGAAGATTGGTGCCAGCACCGCATTGGAATGCCTCAAAAAGTTTGCTTCATGCGTCGTTGAGGTATTCGGGGAACAGTACTTGAGAAAACCAAATCAAGCTGATGTAGATCGCTTACTGCAAGTTGCTGAAGCCTGTGACTTTCCCGGTATGTTGGGAAGCATAGACTGCACGCACTGGGAGTGGAAGAATTGTCCAACGACTTGGAGGACATCATTTCAAAAACAAGTTTACAAGGTGCCAACAATCATCCTTAAAGCCATTGCGTCATACGACCTTTGGATATGACATGCGTTCTTCGGATTGCCTGGAAGTCTCAATGACATCAATGTCCTCGATCACTCACCGGTTTTCCAAGATATGTATGAGGATCGTGCTCATAAATGTGAGTATGTCGTCAATGAGCATCAGTACAACATAGAATACTATCTTTCGGATGGAATTTATCCATAATGGGCGACATTTGTTAAAACAATCCCACTTCCCCAAGGGCCGAAGAAAAAACTTTTCGCAGAACATCAAGAATCGGTAAGGAAGGATGTTGAGCGAGCCTTCGGTGTGTTACAAGCTCGATTTGCCATTGTACGTGGGCCCGCTTGTCTGATGGATCAAAGCGAAATTGGTATTGTCATGAGAGCATGTGTCATACTCCACAACATGATTGTGGAGGACGAGCGGGACAACTACGAGCTTGCATTAGACTACGACGTTGTCGACGGATCTGTCCCGGAGGCGATTGTTAACCATGATCATCACCCGTGCTATGAGACGTACTTTTAACGATCATGCCAAGTTCGCAACTCCAATACGTATTTAGCTCTTCAAGCAGACTTGATTGAGGAAATATGGAAGCGAAATTCGGGTCCGCGCCACAGAAGATAGTTTATTTATGTTCATATTCTCAATTTTTTTTAACTGTTCAACTATTGTAATTTTCTCCCCGTCCCACGTCAACCAATGTAACTCATTTTTATTTTAGTATCGGACTCTTGTAATTTGTGATTTTATGCATGTGGCCTTTATATTTTCCAAATTGTTGTGTTCTTTTAATAACATTTACGACCCTCTAATTTTTTGTGTTTAATAATTATTACATGCACATTATTTTTTCCCCAATACAACTTAAACCCAAATAACCAACCCAAAAAATTAAAATTGATAGGAAGGTCATTAAATGTTGTCTTCATTCATCATCATATTGTGATTTATTCTAAATTATTAACGCACAGTAATTTTAATTTCGTTTAATGTCAACCAACGCATCGTTTTAAATTTATTTATTGCACTCTTGTAGTTTTTATATTCAGCCATATGTCAATTTCTTTATTCAAACTTTTGCACTGCTCTTCTCAAAAAATTTATGATCCTTCAAATTTTTTCGTTACCGAATTATCATATCCAACTTATTTTCCCTTAAAATAATTACACCAAATGACCAACCAAATAAAATAAATAAAAGTCAAACAATTAAATTTGATTATGTGTGGGTCTATAGGTATTATTTTATTTGGTGAGGAAAAGTGATGAGTCAACCATTGCAGAGAGTGAGAATTATGAGATAAAAAATTAAAAAAAAGACTAATATAACAGTAATAAAACTCAGTTAGTGAGTTAATTTTTGACTCACCATATTTTTGCTCTTAGTAGTTGCTTATTTCCTCTGTTTTCCGATCTTCTCTGCTTTTGCTTGGGTTGCTTCTGGTGTTAGGCTTATTTCTAGTCTTGTTATTATAATTGATTTCTTCTTTTTGTTCATTTATTAGTTGGGACGTTTGACTCTTTGCTTTTCTGGACAAATTCTGTACATATGTCAGCCTTGGTTCTAGATATTCATGCATTTCACAAAATGACAAAGTTAGGCGGTGTTTTATTTGCTTGGTGTCTGTGGCAATCGGTTTGGTGTATCAATTTATGTATTTAACTAGCTTTTGTCAGTTGGTCATTAGCAGACCAGTATTACTGTTTTTTATTTGTTTATTGTATTATAGTTAACAAATTTTATTTTATTTTATTTTGTAGCAAGTTAGTTATTGTTTTTACCTAGAAAACTTTAATTATTACCAATAGCTTAGCTAAGCAAGTGGTTAATTTGATTCTACCATCTTTGTTGATGACTTGTATTTGTCGGATCATACTATAAATTAGACACCGTGCGTTTATGGCTACATTTTATATCAACACTGTCCATGGGCGACTCGACACAACCCGTTTATTAGCTTGGTTGTGTGTTTTCTAACTTTGAATTTGGATTAGTTTAGTTTGGTTAAAAAATTACAGAAACATTAGTTGAAAAATTAACTCACAAAAAACACGCTTTAGGTGGTAATGGGCATATCATGGGCGGGCTGAGTTTATTTGGTCCATAACCCAGCTCGATCCATTAACAAATATGTTGGGCCCAACTAGTTAATGGGCTTGCTTAATCCGGCACAAACCGGTCCGTTGCTCACCCGTACTTAACTTAAGGTTTCGGATTATATGAGCTGTAGACTTCAAACCATGGAAGGAAAAACCATAAACGGATGAATATAAAATTCTCAACCCATACAATTTCAATCATGAAATATTGCTAACCCAAAAAAAAACCAAAAAAAAACTCATCTTCAGAGAAAAAAAAAAGAACAGAAAGAAAAGGATCCAAAAAGGTTAAAAAAGGGGGAGACCATGATCTTACCTCCTATGAGGAATAGGTGGAATTTGAAAAGATGCCAAATATGATGCCCACGGACTTCTTTGGGCTCTCACGCATAATAAAATCAATTAACCTCTGGTCGCACTACATTTGCATTCGCACATTGCCCAAAAACTAAACGCGGGTAATCGCAAATTTTCGAAATGTCTCTCTCCATTCAAAATTAGAAGCTCCATTGCCAATTTGCGATCGCCATAACTATTTATCACCTGAAAAATCAAAACTCTCTCTCTCTCTCTCGCTAAAAGGAAGTTGGTCTACAATGTTGGCAGTGAAAGGGAGTGGCAAGAAGAGATCAGAACCCGATGCTGTGCAGTCGGATAAGCGAAAGCGCAATCAAGAAGAAGACATCTTCGACAACGAGATCTCCAGGTGTTTAATCCTCTTCTTTCATTATCGCTTTTGAACTTTGATTTCGTCATTTTTTCTCTAGAAAAACTTCTCATCGTTAATTTCGGCGGATTGCTGTTTCTCTGTTTGTGATCGTATGAATTTCAGTGAAATCAAAGGAATTGTGTCGGCGTTGCAGCAGATCAGAGAGAAAGCTCAGAAGGATGGCCAGAAGAAGAAGGAAGAAACCATTTCCAGGTCGATTTTCTTTTTAATTTAAACTAACTGAGAGCAAGAGAATTGAAAACGTTGAATTATGTGAATCTATGTCAATTGAGCCCTGATTTCGGCTTAATTATAGTTTACATGTTTGATTTTGCAATAATTTTCGAACTAACGATGTGCATATTCAACAAGATATTTAACGAGTGAAATGAGCTTGTCACAGTTTCCACTTACTGGACGTTCGAACTCACTGATTATTAGCTTATATTATATGTTCTCAACTCATGTCGAATTTGTACGATTCTTTAACTTGATCGTCAATTTTCTGCGATCTTTTAATACCTGAACTTTGATATCCTTAAATTTCAGTCGCGTTCAGTAAGGCTAATCCCACATTATGGTCGCCTTCAAGCCAAAAATGGACAAGCTATAGTTCAAATCATCTTGTTTCTAACTCCCGTCCAACATCGGGTGTCCAAGGATTTGTCATAGATATTATACATTGAAGTGAATAGCCAAGCAACATACGTTGTCGTTTAGCTCTAATGTTGCTGAAATCCTTTTAACAAAAGGAACTGCATGTAATAATTGCTATTTTTTTATGTTCACTCGACGACGAACTCTCTGGAAACGAAAGAACATGATTAAGTCATTGGTTTTCTCACAGTGTGGCTGCAGAGATCCAGTCCATGTTCGAGGAGTTGAAGGCAAAAATTGAAAAGGACAGGTAGAGATTCTGTGGTTGTGCATATGCAAAAACTTATGGGAGCATTTATTGTTGTGCTTTATAATGCTTGATCAAGCGTTTGTCAAAGCTACCTAATAGTTCGCTTCTCTCGTTATCAGGCTAGCATTTGCAAAGGCATTATCAAAGAGTTCAAAAGAGGTCGGGCTAGAAAAGAACCAACTTTAGAGCTCTAAATAAGTTACATTCCCAGCTAGACGCAGTATAAAATTCTAGCAATTATTTTGATTTTTCCAGTGTGAAAATGCATTGAAGGAGGAGACTGCCAAGTTCCAGGCAGTCTATGAGAGATTTGGCAAAGAAAAAGTGGCACACCTGGAGGCACTGAAAGGTATCATGCTGGAAGTTGGTAACTGTTCACTATATTCATGGTTAATCTACCACCATTACAACTTATGATATCTATGTAAATTCAGAAACTGCTCTTGAAAGTAGTTTCAATCCCAGTGGATAGCATTTGTAAGCGCATCATAAAGGATGATCGTGTGAATTATAATATGGAACTAATCTCTTCTCTCATGTTTAAAGGCAAATTTTGATCAAGTATACCTGGTTTCTTTCCTGTTCTCCATGCTTTTGTTGGCTGCTTTGTAGTCCTAGCGTAGTGATTGAACTCAGGCCTTAAGTTTACTCATCACTCCTTTGTATTTTATGTTGGTTTTGCAGCTCATTGAGACAACCTCCCCCTCCCCCAACGCCCCCCTCTCCCGGCCCCAAAAAAACAAAAGGCACAATTGTGCTTTCTGCCATTGCAACTCTGTAATCCGTACGAACTCGTTAATTCCTTGCTCTCTCATGCAAAATTGATGATATTACAGGATCAATTGATTAAGGCTGTGCAATTATCTATTCTTTGTTTGTACAATTTTGTACTTTTGACATGATATGTTTAGTGCTCTAATCTGTCTGATCAAAAATTGCGCCCCTCAGCTCAAAGAATCAGCAGGCAGCTGTAATCTACAGTTTCCTGGCGGCTAACAATCTCAAACTGTTCTTCTAACAGATACTATTTCCAAATATGAAGAGGAGAAGGAGAGACTTTTCATGAGATACGAACAACAAAGTGAGCAACAAAAATGCACTTCAGAATTTTGTAACTGCATTATCTCACGCGATAAAATGCGTTGATTTCAGGGAAGAAAGAGAAGAGCATGATACAAGAGAAAGAGAAGGCTTGTGCTGACAAGATAGCTGACTTGGAGGAATCCTTGAGAAAGAAGAAACAGGTAAGTATCATTTTTCCTTCAGTCAACCTCCCCTAGCTTCTTAATTTTCCTTTCTGTTGGCTGTAGTGTTGTGAGTTGTTGCAAGAAACTGTTTGGTCCGTTTAAACAATATGTGATTTTCACCTTGGAGAAACTTCAGAAGCAAAATTGTGCTCTAGGCATCATATGTAGCCTTAAAGCTCCATAGATGAGCACTGATAATGTTTTCTTTTTCCGGCACAGGACGACAGAACTTTTAGCCTGCTGAGGAAGACTCTTGGATCATTTCTTGAAACTGCCTCAGATGAGGATTTACCACCAGATGACTGAAAAGAGTTCTTTTTGCTTATGGCCTGAACTGCACCTATCAGTTTAGGGGACTAAAGTACTGATGATATGACACAAATCTCACGGCTTGTGTTTAAAGAAATTTCTACTTACGGATATCAAACATATCCCAGAAGTGGATGTACTCTTTATTCCACGAATTTTGATCGGCCCATCGGTCAGGGTGGTTTGAAGTGGGGGATGAAGTAGTTACAGTTTATTGTGTAAATAGAAAGTACCAGAGCTGTGAGATCATATGACCTTCCCTCAACCTGCTTAAGTGGGATATACCTCCGGTATTAGTTTGGTTTGAGAAATTGTAGAAATCTTAGACGATTAAGATTTTGAGTATTATAGTGAACAATTAGGCTTTCTAGCTGAACTTAAAATCCTTATAACAACATCAAAGCATAAGTCAAGGGCCTTTTCATTTTGTGTAGTTTGGAGAATTTGCAATGAAACGGAGGAAATTTCACAGGCATTGTGCTGTCTCCATTATAAATTTGGAATTTACCGAAAGCGTCAAACTGGGAATGCTATCATAGGGTGAAATTTGAGGTTATTTAATCCAAGATATTGAAGTTTAGATTAAAATAGATGTCTTTTTTGTAGGGATGGTTGTATCTTAGATTACATCTTAGGACGAGCATTTTTGAATAGATGTGAGAAGATAATACGAATTTATGGCAAGAAAGCATGAGAAACATCTCACAAGATTATGTTTAGTGTGAAGCCAATTTAATTTGATAATTTATTATGTATGAGTACGACTATTTTAGATGACAATAGTTATCAGGTTGTATTTCTACCATAAGTAGAATTCATGTCTTAATGTTACCGATCCTTGACTGTGAATTACAAAAGTTGGTTAACTTGCCTCTATTTATTTGATTTTGATAATATAATTTCATTTTCTTTTTATTGAAACGTAATTTCATTGGCTAAAATAAAATTAATCCAAGAAAACGTATGGAGTTAAGCTTTTCAGAAGGTAGATATCTCAAGAAATATACCATCAACTGCAAAGCCAAAAGCCGGGATACCTCAGTTGGGAGAGCGTAAGACTGAAGATCTGAACATCGCGTAATCGATCCACGCTCACCGCATCTTAGTACTTTCTTTTTATATCACGGTCAGTTTTTCAGTACGGGTCTAGCAGTCCGTGAATTCTCCACTCCATGTCCCTTCACGGCCCAAAAATGATCCTAGTACTTTCTTTTTATAACACGGTCAGTTTTTCAGTACGGGTCTAGCAGTAATCCGTGAATTCTCCACTTCATGTCCCTTCACGGCCCAAAAATTGAAAACGTCATGCCTAGGCGGCTACGCCTGGCTCTTCTTTCCTTTTATTATTTTCTAATTTCTGAAAGCGTGTTTTTTGCTGTTTTTTTTTTTTGTTTGATTTGATGGTTCAATTTCAGCAATTGATTTGGTTTCATTTCATTGATTCTATGGAAAATTGTTGATATTATGATCTGCGTTCTTTTCAATTTTGAGTTTTTAGTTCCTCATTCCCTTATTGACAAAAAAAGATGGCTTCCAACACCCCGCCCCCCAAAACAAAAGTCAGAAAAAGAGAAAAATTAGCATGATTGGGGTATCATCTATTCGCTAATTTCACGGTTTACATGAATGGATAGTTATTTGAGGGTATGGTGTGGAATCTTAGACATATCGTTCAACTGATTAACCAAAAAAAAAAAAGAACTCCAATTCAAGTTAGAATAAGATTTGCCAACCGGTATGAAGAAACAACGATTTGAGTTGGAATACGAGCAATCATCGTGTAAGTTAGTTTTGTTGAGACATATA
This sequence comes from Selenicereus undatus, assembly GCA_017589665.1. Lineage (NCBI taxonomy): Eukaryota > Viridiplantae > Streptophyta > Magnoliopsida > Caryophyllales > Cactaceae > Selenicereus > Selenicereus undatus. The sequence continues at coordinate 18,814,386 of JACYFF010003369.1, forward strand.
TTGTATTTCGATTTGATGAAATTATTTTTATTTTGGCCGATCCTATACTGTAAGTGCCGTTTGACAAATCATTAATGATTGATGAATTCTGCCTTTCCTACAAAAAAAACAGAAAAAGATTTGATATATTGATATCAACTAACTTAGGTAACGCAGTTAGTTGATAGTCTACATAATGATACATATCAAGAATGCGATTTAAAGTCCAATTTTTATGCCGCATATATCTAAAAAAATAAAATAAAATTGTGAGACTTGGTATTGAACCCTTTCCCATTTTCTTTAAATTAGTAACTTACCTGCTTTTATATGTTAGAGAGCGCGGTAACATTCTTACAACCGAGCAAGGGTGGTGTTAATTTTAAAGCTGCACAACTGAGGAACGAGAAAAATAACCTTCTCCTCAATAAAGGAAAAGGGCGGTAACAATCCACTATAGGTTGCGCTCCTTGTTTAGCGCCACAACCTGTGTACACCATGGGATTCGTAGGGCTAGAAAGATTCAAAATTTGTGTGCAATGCCATCCTCACCCTCATATATGACTTGTAGCCCAGAGCATCCCTCATTTGTGTAAAAAATCCACCTTTGCTTCTTCTTGTGATGGGGTTTTTTTTTGGGGGGTGAAGAGGTAAAATTATAGTTTTAGTTAGATCAACTTCTAACCCAGTATAAGTCAAAAAATGTTACAATATGAATAGAACTCTATCTAGATATCTTCTATGTGATATATTTGAGCTAGCCCAATTTGAGTAGAAGACAATCTGTCTTTGCCACCTCATTAGACTAGCCGCGAGCATGCTTGTATAAATAGGGCCTATTGGTAGCATTAATGATCAAGAAAAAGAGCAGAGGTTGGATTGAATTTATCAACCCAAAATTACACTTTTCACAAAGTGATTTGACATGGTATTAGAGCAAGGTTAATGTAAAACCATCCGCTTAAATAACTCACAACATATACCCAAACATGACCAAAGGTGGAGACTCAAAAAGGTTCGTAATAGAACCTTATTCCCCATACTATCTTCATGCATCCGATGGACCAAGGGTATTGATCACAACAGAGATTTTTGACGATGAAAACTATGATCTCTAGAAGAATATCGTACGAACAACATTAAAAGCGAAAAATAAACTCGGGTTCATTGATGGAACCCTAACCAAGCCAAAAGTTGAGGAAGGAGATTTCACTGAATACCATGCTTGCGACATGGTAAATTCAATTATATGTTCATGGCTCCTTAACGTGATAGAGAAGAAGCTACGTCCGAGCGTTGCATATGTCGAGATGGCCTGGGCGATGTAGGAAGACCTCCAGAAAAAATATGGGGTGGTAAGTGCTCCAAAAATTTATCAACTAAAAGCAAAAATCTTTGAATGTAGACAAGGAGGGATGAGTGTGGTCGAATTTTATTCCAAATTAAGAGGATTTTGGAGTGAACTTGATAATCACGTAAAGGCTCCTCACTGCTCTAGCAATGGGTGCAAGTGTGGAGGATGTAAGCGCAATATCGGGCCCAGAATGATTGCCATGTTTGAAGCACAAAAATCCTATCAGTTTCTCCTTGGCTTGAATGATGACCACTATTCTCAAGTTCGAGGTTAGATCCTAGCCACGGAGCCTTTGCCATCTCTGGAGAAAATCTTTAACATAGTAACCCAAGAAGAGCAGCACAAGAAGCTCATGGTAAGACGTGACAATCGAGTCTAGACTGTTGGCGCCTTTGCAATAACCGGAAGAGCAGAAAAGCGAACGTGCAACCACTGTGATAAATACGACCACGACAAAGCTGGGTGTTTCGAACTGATTGGGTATCTGACTGGCTAGAACTCGCGTGGAAGGGGACGCGGTGGACTTGGTAATCGGGGAGGACGCGGTGGACGATCAGATGCTCGAAGAGGAAGAAGTGTAGGGCGTGAGGCTATTCATGCTGTGGCGTCCGAACCCGCAGTCACTCCAAGCAGCTCGTCAGAATCAGCGTTAGCCGCCATGCTGGGCTTTGATGAACGATAAATTCACCCATTTTACATGCCTCTTTCACCCACTTTTTGCTCGTATAATAACTTAATCTTTAGGATTTTTACTTGTTTTATTTATGTTTTGCAGGAAATAACTCCAAATCAAGCAAACGTCGCGAAAAGGGACGAATACGGGACGAAACGAAGAAAAGCAGCGAAAACCGACGAGAACCGGCAAAACCGGGGGACCACCACCGTGCCACCAGTGAAGTGGCACGGTGAGGCCGTGCCACATGGCACGGTGGGACCGTGCCACGTGGCACGGTCGTGCCTCCCGGGGTTTTGTCCGGTTTCGCGATTTCTTCTATTTATGCCCCTTCGGGCGTTTTTGGCTGGGGGTCGCTCGGGGGTTCTTCCAGGCGATTTTTAGGGTAGTTTAGTTTAGGTTTTAGCCAATAAAAACTCCATTGGGAGGATTAGATTAGGGTTGTATTGGATTGTTCTTGGATTCAAGCAATTGGATTTGAAGTTCCTTCCATCAATCTATAAGCCTTCTTCTCTCTTTCTCCACTTATTTCAATTTGGTCATTGTTTGTTCTTATTTTGATTATGTTAGTTTAGATTGTGTTCAGTTTATTTGTTTGGTTTCCATTGTTAATTTATGTTATTTAGTTGTTTAGATTCGTTTTATTTCATTCTCTTTGTTTTGTTCTTCGTGTTCTTGCACTTGTTTGTTAGTTTAGGTTTTGTTGTGTTTGTGATGTTTAGTTGTTAGATTTTGTGGGCTTGGATTGTGATTAGCTTCTTGATGGCTAATTAGTCTTGTATGTGGCCTAACCATACCCAATCTATGCCTAGAACCTAGAGTTTTTCCTCACGCCCGCCAAGTGTTCGATGAAATGCTTGAGAGAGCTTTCATCCATATTTTTGGGCGATTGACTTATGCTGAGAGGTGAGGTCAATTAGCTAGTGTGGGAGAGGGAATGACTGAGTTCGGGACACGAAAGTAGTATCCGAATCGAGTTAGGTCCAGGGTTGCTAGTTTTGTGGTCTAATTCGACTAACCCCACGAAAGTAGGTGGTTACGCGAATTAGACTAGCTCATGACCCTTGAGAGAGGGCTTGGGTGGTCTCTGATGGTGCAACCGACCATCTCTAGTTCGTGATGTATGATGAGACGCTTTAGTTAGCCTCGGTAGTTGGAAACACAACTCCCTGCGGACGACACCCCAAGTACTCAACGATACACCTTGCACTTGGGGTTTATAAATATTAAAACTTTTTCTGTAACAAGTTTTTGGCGCCGTTGCCGGGGAGTTGGCGTTTTTCAATATTGTGGTTTACTTGAGCATTTGAGGCTAGGCATTTAGAAAATCCAAAAAAAAAAAAAAACAAAATCAAAAATTTCCAAAAAAAAAAATGACAATTTTCCGCTTCCCTCAGTATGAGCATGAATTATTTTGGAAATATTACGATAGATTGCATGATTTTCTTGCTCATTGTGGTTATTGCTTAGAGAAGTGGGAAATTTTGAACATGGTCTATGAGGGCGTGACTTGTGAGACACGTGCTCTTTTGGAGCATTGGGATTTCTGTGCTCGAAATGTTGATGAAGCTTGGGAATTACTTGAGTGGTTGGCTAGGGATACTTATGAATTTGAGACTTGTCAATTTACTCCCTCCATCCCATCCCCATGCGTTCCTAATTATACACCTCTTGCATGTGAGATCTGCCATTGTTCTGACCATGACAGTGTTTCTTGCCCCTATCATATTTCTAATGAAAGCTTTGCTAGACTTAGCAATATGATAGAGACAATGAATAAGCAACAAGTTGAATTTGCTGAGTTTGTTAATGCACAGCGGGAGTATGACCTATCACCCGAGACTGACCTTAGTTCTAGTGCTCTTAGACTTGATGTCAATCTGTGTGATGATGGTGCGTCTTTTCCTCCTCTAGAGTCCGGACTAGAGGACGTACTCGACCCTCCCTTGACCTCTTCACCCCTTGTTGCTCCATCCCTACCTAGCACCCTTACGGACAATACTATGACCTATCCTGATCCACCTTTCCCTTTAGCTCAGTCGACGGAGTTCGAGGAAGGTGAGATATTTTGTGTTGATGCTAATATTGATGGGGATGATTTATGTCTTGAGTCAGACGATACTTTTAGTGAGGTGCATGATCTCGACGAGATTCTCGAGGGGGGGTCCTGTGTGGATGCTGTGGCTGCAGTTTCATCTAGTTCTGATCTTACTGACCATGTATCCCTCAACCCCCTTGATATTTCTCCTGCTTTTTCATGTTCACTACCCTCCCCTTCCCCTCAGTATTGTGATCTCTCACCGATTGACTCTCTTGCGATGCTCAAGGGGACTGTGGTTGACTGTTTTGAGTCCCTAGGTGCTTTTAGAGGGTATGACCCCTCCCTTGACCCCTATAGTCTATACCTAGAGGACATGCCTAGAAAAATCATCTTCCCTTTTGCATTCAATCATTCTGCAGATTTTTCTAAGGCATTTGATAAATTTAGAAGAGCACTTACTATCACTCCTATATTCATGCTTGGGTGCTCTTACTTACACTCATCTGAGTTGCAGGCTCAGGTGTTTGATAAACTTCTGCGAGCGTTGACGGCATCTGAGTTGGCGATGCGCGTCCTGAACGCCGTCGAGGAGTGGCTGATGCTCCTCGCACTTCCCCAACCTCGTCCTAGCGAGGTGTAGTTCGGGTATATTCAGTACCCGCCCTGGTATAATCGTTCTCACTCTCTCTCCCTCATCTTTTCTTTTCTTTCTTTTTCTTTTTGTATCGTTGTGAATATTAGGATTGTATTTTTGTTGGTGATCATCTTGTGGTGAAATTTGGATGCTGTTGAGCCGTTAGTGGCTATGATCACCATTTTTGTGTTTTTCTGGATTTTTGTGTGTTGTGTTTGGTGGTGTTGATGGGTTGGTTTCTCGATGTTTTTTTTGGTGGTGTTAGTTTGTATATATGTGTGATCTTGTTTTTGTTTGGGTGAGATTGTGTTTTTGAGAGAGTGTGTTTGCTTGTGTATATATGTGTTGATTTTGTATCTCTTGTGTTTGATTTTGTTTTCTTTATTTTTGTGTGTTGGTGATGACTCACGGCTCCCAATGAGGACATTGTGAGATTTAGGTGTGGGGGTGGGGTCGTCATCTCCCCTTTTATTCTTGTTTTTGTGAAATTTTCATTTTTTTTTTGTATCATTTTTTTTCAATTCTCCTTATTTTTGTATAAATTTTTCTTTTCCTTTTGAATTTAGGGGAGTTTTGTACTATTTAGATCAGTCTTAATCTCCGATACCTTGGCTATTAGCTCGTATATAAGTATAATGTGCGTGATAGATATTCATCTCCAGTTTGTCATTTTAGACCTCAGTTCTAACCCCAATAGTCCATTGTAATTTTACAATCCAGTCCTGATTTATGTATTATCATCATCCTACATTCTTAGTCTTCCATGATTGACCCTCCCACTTGTCTAGTGCACAGTTCCTTTTATATGTGCTGGCATCCCCTTTTCCAAAAAAAAAAGAGAAAGAAAAAAAAAAAAAAAAAAAAAAAAAAAAAAAAAAAA
>JACYFF010003369.1:18824946-18862566 GCA_017589665.1 Selenicereus undatus
TGGGTGGTCTCTGATGGTGCAACCGACCATCTCTAGTTCGTGATGTAGTTTGGGTAGGTTAGGACTCGTCTTGATTAACTGGTTCATCACTTGGTGAAATCATAAACCCAAGTCCCTTTTTGTTTGTTTGTTTTAGTAGTTTAGTCCTTCTTCCTTCACCTTCGATCCTGCCTAGATTGAGACGCTTTAGTTAGCCTCGGTAGTTGGAAACACAACTCCCTGCGGACGACACCCCAAGTACTCAACGATACACCTTGCACTTGGGGTTTATAAATATTAAAACTTTTTCTGTAACAGGCTTCTCCTCAGAACGATTTCAGCGGCTTATGAGCCTCATTGACCCACCAAAAGGAGGTAATGAGAAGCTCACATGTAAGCCATTATGGATGCTCAATAGCGGGGCATCGACTCACATGACTGGTATCGAAGGCTTGTTGAAGGAACCTGAGAAAATTTCATCAGTTCTTATTGACCTACCGAACGGTGCAAGGATTGTGTCCACTTAGCAAGGGACTGTACCCTTAGGAGAGAAATTAAAATTAAACAAAGTTCTCTATGTGCCTAATCTTAATTGTAATCTTGTCACTATTGCTAGAATGACTCAAGATTTACATTGTGCGGTGACATTTTTTGATCACTATTGTATTCTAAGGACCGTACTTCAAGGAATTCGATTGGTCTGGGTGAGAAAAGAGATGGGATCTCCTACTACAAAGGGGCACAAGTGAAGATTCAAAGTAATGCAGCCAGAACAGGTGAACTATGGCATAAACATTTGGGTCATCCATCGGGTGAAGCTATGAACTTTGTTACTAAAGATTTATGGCTGTCAACTAGTGTTAGGAATAAAATTAATGTATGTGAAGTTTGTTTTCATGCGAAACAAACAAGATCTCAGTTTCAAGTTAGTGAAAGCAAAGCACAATGTGGTGCACATTATTTCTTAACCCTAATTGATGATGCTAGTAGAGGTGTGTGGTTATACTTGATGAAGGAGAAGGGTGAAGTAGAATTCCTTCTAAAAGGGTTTGTGGCTATGGTTAAAGCCCAATTTGATAAGAATGTTAAAGTGGTTCAAACCGACAATGGACTTGAATTTAATTTGGGTCTATGAAAAGTTTTATGCTAAAGAGGGGATAATTCACCAAACCAGTTGTGTGGAGACTCCCCAACAAAACGAGAGAGTGGAGAGAAAACACCGATACATCTTGAATGTAGCTAGGGCTTTGCGGTTCCAAGTCAATCTCCCTTTATTTTTCTGGGGCGAATGTGTGCTCACTGCAGCACACTTGATAAATAGGACTCCTAGCAAAGTATTAGGAGGAAAGACCCCTTATGAGGTTCTATTCCATAAGAAACCATCTTATGACCATCCTAGAGTATTTGGTAGTCTGTGCTTCGCTCAACATCGCTCAAAACAAAAGGACAAATTTGGATCATGCAATAGATGGTGCATCGTAATGGGTTATCCTTACGGGAAAAAGGCATGGAAGCTTTATGAATAAATTTTTCGAAAGTCGATATGTAGTGTTCCATGAACATATTTTTCCTTTTGATAATCACATCAGTTCTGTTGAGAATTTTGGTAATCATCATTAGGAGCTCAGCACTACACAGAGACCTGGTCATGCACCTCATCTCCTTGATTATGATTCTGAACACGAGTCCCAACTTGATTTGGGCTCACCGGACGCAATACTCAGGGTATAGCGCCAATCAGAATTTAGGTGGCACAAACGAGATGGGCTCAGTGCCACCATCCACAATAGAAGAAGAAATGAGTCTAGTGAGTAAGCCTACAATAGAAGAACTGAGTCCAACGCTACCTACTTCAGAAGCCAAGCCTGCAAACGAAACTAACATAGGCCCGAATCTTGCGTCTGCAGGCCAGCCACATGCGGAAACCCAAATTGACAGAACTCAAAGAGGGCACCGAGTAAAGAAACCCCCATCCCACTTTGATAATTATGTGTGTTGTAGTGCCCATTCAACAAATCTCGTCTCTCATGCCACATCACTCCAAAAAGGATCCTCAGGTACGCGTTATCCTTTATAGAATTATGTTACATGTACTAAGTTCTCTGCTCCCCACCAACAATTCTTAGCGACCATATCTAAGGTTGAAGAGCCTAAATTTTATCACGAGGCTGTAAAAAAATGAAAAGTGGAGACAAGCCACGGCTGCAGAAATACATGCACTAGAAAAGAACAGAACTTGAACCATTGAGGACTTACCGCCAACAAAAAGACCAATCAGCTGCAAGTGGGTCTACAGGGTCAAGTACAACTCAGATGGCTAGGCCCAAGGAAAGGTCCTGGCTGATCCAACCAGGTATCGCAAACTCATTGGTCGTTTGATATACCTTACAATCACTCACCCAGGTATCACATGTGTTGTTTGTATCCTATCTCAATTCATGCAAACGCCAAAAGAAGAACACATGGAAGTTGCGCGATGAGTGGCTCGCTACTTAAAAGGAACTGCTGGAAATGGAATTTTTTTGAATGCTAAAAGTAATCTTGACCTTGTTGGATATTCCGACTCAGACTGGGGTGTATGTCCTCACTCTCGAAAGTCCCTAATGGGGTATTTTGTTACACTTGGTGGCTCTCCTATATCTTGGAGAAGCAAGAAGCAAGCCACAGTGTCCCTGGTCATCTCTTGTTTTCAGTGTGGTTTGGGTAGGTTAGGACTCGTCTTGATTAACTGGTTCATCACTTGGTGAAATCATAAACCCAAGTCCCTTTTTGTTTATTTGTTTTAGTAGTTTAGTCCTTCTTCCTTCACTCTCACTCTGGCCTAGATTGAGACGCTTTAGTTAGCCTTGGTAGTTGGAAACACAACTCCCTGCGGACGACACCCCAAGTACTCAACGATACACCTTGCACTTGGGGTTTATAAATATTAAAACTGTGTGGTTTTTCCCTAACAAGTTTTTGGCGCCGTTGCCGGGGAGTTGGCGTTTTTCAATATTGTGGTTTACTTCAGCATTCGAGACTAGGCCTTTAGAAAATCCAAAAAAAAAAAAGAATTTTGAAAAAAAAAAAAAAATTTCCAATGGCAATTTTCCATTTTCCCCAATGTGAGCAAGAATTATTTTACCGTTATTGGGATCGTTTACATGCTTATCTTGCTCAATGTGCTTCTTGTGGATGTTTATATGAGAAATGGGAAATATTGCATGTTGTTGATGAGGGTGTGAATTGTGAGACCCGTGCTCTTTTTGAGCATTGGGATTTTTATGCTAGAAATGTCGAAGAAGCATGGGATTTTCTTGATTGGTTGGCTCGAGATACTTATGAATTTGAAACTAGTTGTTCTGATTCTTGTACCTCACCCCCTTGCATCCCTGATTGTGCCCCTCCTGTGTGCGAAATTTGCAATTGTTCTGACCACGCCAGTAATTCTTGTCCCTATTATGTTTCTAATGAAAGCTTTGCTTGACTTAGCAATATGATAGCGACAATGAATAAGCAGCAAGTTGAGTTTGCTGAGTTTGTTACTGCACTGCGGGAGTATGACCTATCACCCGAGACTGACCTTAGTTCTAGTGCTCCTAGACCTGATGTCAATCTGTGTGATGATGGTGCGTCTTTTCCTCCTCTAGAGTCCGGACTAGAGGACGTACTCGACCCTCCCTTGACCACTTCACTCAGTGTTGCTCCATCCTTTCTTAATACCCTTTGGGACAACATTGCGTTTATCATGACCTTTCCTGATACACCTTCCCCTTTAACTCAGTCGGCGAAGTTTGAGGTAGGTGAGACCATCGACGTTAGCGCTAGTGTTGATGAGGATGATACTTGGTCTGGGTCTGACAATGTTTCTATTGAGGTGCATGACTTTCATGAGACTCCCACAGGGACTTCATGCGTGGATGTTGTGGTTACAGGACCAACTAGTCTTGGTTTTATTGATAACATATCCCCCAACTCTCTCGATACATTCCATACTTCCTATCCCCATTCACCACCCTCCCATTCCCCTAAGTCCTGTAATATGTCACTTATCGATCCTCATGTGATACTTGAGGGGAATGAGGTTGACTGTTGTAAGTCTCTAGGTACTTTTAGAGGGTATGACCCATTCCTTGATCCTTATCGTCTGTACCTAGAGGGCATGCCTGGAGAAATCGTATTGATTATTGCATTTGATTATTCTGCTGATTTCTCCCAGGTATTTGGTGAGTTTAAGAGAGCACTAACTTTGTTTGCTCAATCTTTACCAGTGTTCTCTTACTCACACCATTCTGAGCTGCATGCAGCAATGCATGATAAGCTCTTACGAGCTTTGACTGCATCCGAGCTGACGACTCGCATCTTGAGCGGCAAGGAGTGGCTGATGCTCCTTATGTCATCGTGGAATAGCTCGGGTGCATTCAGTACCCGCCCTGGTATAATCGTTCTCACTCTCTCTCCCTCATCTTCTCTTTTCTTTCTTTTTCTTTTTGTATCGTTGTGAATATTAGGATTGTATTTTTGTTGGTGATCATCTTGTCGTGAAATTTGGATGCTATTGAGCCGTTGATGGCTATGATCACCATTTTTTGTGTTTTTTTTGGATTTTTGTGTGTTGTGTTTGGTGGCATTGATGAGTTGGTTAATCGATGTTTTTGGTGGTGTTAGTTTGTATATATGTGTGATCTTGTTTTTGTTTGGGTGAGAATGTGTTTTTGGGAGAGTGTGTTTGCTTGTGTATATATGTATCGATTTTGTATGTCTTGTGTTTGATTTTGTTTTCTTTATTTTTGTGTGTTGATGATGACTCACGGCTCCCAATGAGGACATTGTGAGATTTACGTGTGGGGGTGGGGTTGTCATCTCCCCTTTTATTCTTGTTTTTGTGAAATTTTTATTATTTTTGTGTAACTTTTTTTCATTTTTCCTTCTTTTTGTATAAATTTTTCTTTTCCTTTTGAATTTAGGGGAGTTTTGTACTATTTAGATCAGTCTTAATCTCCGGTACCTTGGCTATTAGCTCATATATAAGTATAATGTGCGTGATAGATATTCATCCCCAGTCTGTCATTTTAGACCTCAGTTCTAACCCCAACAGTCCATTGTAATTTTGCAATCCAGTCCTGATTTATGCATTATCATCATCCTACATTCTTAGTCTTCCATGATTGACTCTCCCACTTGTCTACTGCACAGTTCCCTTTGTATGTGCTGGCACCCCCTTTTCCAAAACGAAAGCAAAAAAAAAAAACAAACAAATTCAGGCGCTACTGGGTGTATCCCTTTGAGGCGTGGCATGAGTTTGTATTGAAAAAAATAATGGAAAGAAAAAAAAGTGGGGAAGAAAAGAGTTGGAAATGACAATTACCCCTTTGAGGCATGCACTACTAGGTGTTACCCTTTGAGGCAATACTGCTACTGGGGAAGCCTGCTTTTCATGCTAGCCATTCAAAAAGGTAGCTTGTGTCAGTGAAGTGGGATGGAGTTTGGTTTTGGTTGGCCAAAGTTTTAGGGTGATGATACACTTGCACACCAGGCACCAGGATGGATTCATTGTTGTCATGCGTCATGGGGTGAAAAGCTGATGTCTGGATGTCATTCTTTGGGAAGATGTGTCCTGAAATGCATTTAATGCTTGTGTACAGACTGATACTTGAGTTACTGGGGGTTTTAGTTGATCCGAATGTGTACAGTTTACCCCGATGTGTATATTGTGTTTGGTCATTTTCATTTTTCGTTTTTGTTTCTCTTTTCTTTGTTTTTCCTTTTTGAGATTTTGTGGGTATATCTTCTGCAAACCCTCACGAGACCTTACTCGTCCACTTAGGGGAACCAAGGGGTTTAAAGGGCTTGTTGCATACGGTAAATGCAACCGTGATTCCTACGAAAGTGAGTTAGATGTTTACTTTAGTTTTTCTTTTATTTTGCTCGAGGACGAGCAAAAGATAGGTGTGGGGGTGTGATGAACGATAAATTCACCCATTTTACGTGCCTCTTTCAACCACTTTTTTTTCGTATAATAATTTAATTCTTAGGATTTTTACTTGTTTTATTTATGTTTTGTAGGAAATAACTCCAAATCAAGCAAACGTTGCGAAAAGGGACGAAGACGGGACGAAACGAAGAAAAACAACGGAAACTGACGAAAACCGGCAAAATCGGACAAACCGGGGGAGCGACACCGTGCCACTAGTGAAGTGGCACGGTGTGGCCATGCCATGTGGCATGACCGTGCCACCCTGGCACGATCAGGGCGTGCCAGATGGCACGACCGTGCCTTCCCCCCAGTTTGCCGTTTGCTCGGGTTTTTCTATTTAACCCTTCTTCGGGCGTTTTTGCAGGGGGTCGTTCGGGGTTCGCTTGGGGCTTCTCTCTGGCGATTCTTAGGTTAGATTGTAGGTTAGTTTATCAAATAAAAACCCCAATAGGAGGATTAGTTTAGGATTGAAGATTGTAATTTTGGATTCAACCTGTGAATTTCAAGTTCCTTCTGTCAATTCAAGCCTAAGTTTTCTCTCTCTTTCTCTCTCTCTTTATTTTACACTTTTGTTCTTGTTTTGATTCTTGTTAGTTCAATTCTTGAATTCGATTTGTTTAGTTTATATGTTTAGTTTTCATTGTTGATTCATGCTATTTAGTTGTTTAGAATTGTTTTATTTCATTCTCTTTGTTCTGTTCTTCAAGTTTATGTTCTTAGTTGTTAGTTTAGGTTTTGATGTGTTTGTGATTTCTAGTTGGTAGATTGTGTGGACTTGGGTTGTAATTAGCCTCTTGATGGCTAATTGATCTTGTATTAGGTCTAACCATACCTAATCTATGCTTAGAACCTAGAGTTTTCCCTCACGCCCACCAAGTGTTCGATGAAATGCTTGAGAGAGCTTTCATCCATATTTTTTGGGCGATTGACTTATGCTGAGAGGTGAGGTCAATTAGCTAGTGTGGAAGAGGGAATAGCCGAGTTCGGGACACGAAAGTAGTATCCGAATCGAGCTAGGTCCGGGGTTGCTAGTTTTGTGGTCTAATTCGACTAACCCCACGAAAGTAGGTGGTTACGCGAATCAGACTAGCTCATGACCCTTGAGAGAGGGCTTGGGTGGCCTTTGACGGTGCAACCGATCATCTCTTGTTTTCAGTGTGGTTTGGGTAGGTTAGGACTCGTCTTGATTAACTGGTTCATCACTTGATGAAATCATAAACCCAAGTCCCTTTTTGTTTATTTGTTTTAGTAGTTTAGTCCTTCTTCCTTCACTCTCACTCTGGCCTAGATTGAGACACTTTAGTTAGCCTTGGTAGTTGGAAACACAACTCCCTATGGACAACACCCCAAGTACTCAACGATACACCTTGCACTTGGGGTTTATAAATATTAAAACTGTGTGGTTTTTCCCTAACAAGAAGCACATTGATTCCATGACGAGCACTGTGCTCTAGCAAGTTCAAGAGCAAAACAAGACTACTATAGAGTTACGGGTCCTAGAGTTGAAAAAAACTAACTCGACACAATCACTAACACAAAAATAGGCGGGTTTTGGTGGAGATTTTTAGGTCATTTAATTAAATGAGTTGATAAGTTTAAACTGTTTAATTAAATTGGTAAAGATCATGTTGAGATTTTCAATGTGAAAAATAACATATTCAACCCATTTAATCAAATGGGTTAACATGTCAACCTCTTTAGCCCATGTACTTAATAACCTATTTCAAAGCAAGATCGTGGGATTTTTTTTTTTTAAGTTGGGAGAAATGGGGGAAATCAACTTTGCAATTAATAGGTAGGCGTGGCTAGGTTCTTTTCTTCTTTCGCATTTTTGCTAAACCTTTAAGTTCACTAAGTTGTCTATGTACATAAGCCTCCTAAAACTTGGTAACCCTAACTCTCATATGTCTCTTCATTCTGTCCACTCTCGCATCACTCGCTCTCTCTGAAATGCAAAACACACTCTCTCCCTCTTTCGGATCTTGCTTCTGCCCCGTCTGGGGATTCTTTCAGGCTCCCTCTGGTAAGGTATGGTCTCTAGTGGTCCTTCTTTTGCCTTTTTCCTTTGTTATTGCATGTTAACCCCCTGTTTGTGCTCCTTCTTGATTTGATGGATTAACTTACCGGTGGCTTATTCAAGCAAAATAAGGTTATTCTGTTGATTGTTTCCCGTTTTAATTTTGTTTGTTTTAGTTCTTACGTGTTGGTTCCTCTCTCCCCCCCCCCCTCTCTCTCGTTCTTTTCCCTTCTCAAATATGAAGGATGAACCTTCTGATAGCTTAATCTAGTGAGGTACGGTTATCTTTGTCTTTTTTCCTATTTTGATTTTCATTTTGTTTTGGTTCTTGCATGTTAATTTCCGCTCTCTCTCTCTCTCTCCCCCTTCCTCTTTCTTTGCCTTTTTCAGATATGAAGGGTAAACCTTAGTTTTTTTTTCTTTTTGATTAATTCCCCTCCCATTTTAATTTTCTCATATTGTACACCGCAAATTGGTGAGCATGAGATTTTAGACTGACTACATGCTTGCATGCCCTGTGCATTGTCTTTTAGTGATGACAACTACGTAATCCATTAAAGGTGAGGCAACATTATATTTGAATTCCTAATAGTTCGGCTATATAAGGAAATGATAACATGATCCAAATATTTCAAATAAGTTTTGAAAAGCATTTGAAAATCCAAATATTTCAAATAAGTTACAAAAAAGCAAAAACCCCAATTTTAGAGCAATTTGTAAAAACGGAGACTTGAACTTGTGACCAAGAGCATTACATAATAGGTGCAAGGCCAGTGGGGTGACACATTACTTTGGACTAATTTGCTCCAAAGTAGTTCCTTTAATCATGAAAACATAGGCTTGACCCATAGTACAAGGTGATAGCATGATTCTAAATGCTGCCAAGACCCAGTAGTAAGTTTTAAAGCCCAAAAATAGATGCCTCTGGGCCATAACATGCTAACAGTGTCTTGTCATGATTTGCACCTTATTTTTAATACCATACTAGGGCCAAGTATAATTGAGTTTAATAAATTGATTTCATATTGACAGAGTTTTCCAATGATGCATTATGAGCGTAGTTCTAATATGCAATAGGAAATTTATGGGTTAGATAGTAAGGTGTGCACAGACATTGGTAAGTTTTTCACTATTTGGGTCATAAATATTTCCATACCAATGAAAATTTCATAAAACTATCCCCTAGAAACTATACTAAACAAGCTTTGAAACAAAAAAAAAGGACAAAGAATTGCATTGATTCGATATCAAATGACAAAGGTATGGCCCAAACAACTTGACTCAACCACGTTGATGATCCAAATGACATGATGTAGGGCCCAATGGCTACCACTGGGCCTATACGCTTTTAACTAGGCCTAGGTTAGCCTACACTACATGAATTGATGCAAGTTTTGCATGAAATGCTTAATGAACTGCCTAAATCTCCGCTAACTAGGGACAAAATTGATCTTGATTGATGGAAAAGTTTACATTGATTTTATTTCATATGATTTTTATTTGATTTGATCCTTTTCTTAATGAGATCATTTCTTAGCCAAGTGCACTTTCTTCACTATTTGGGTGAAAAAGCACTACTTTTGCTATTTTTTGGGCCCTTAATTTCATCGTATTCCTCTGCATATCTCATTAATTTATTTAAGAATGTGATCCTATTTGCTGTCCTTTTCGCGTAATCATCTTATTTGAACTAATTTCCCTTTTTGTATGTATTTTGGTCATAATTAATAAAAGTTTACGATTTTTTGACTAATTTTCTGACCGAAAAAGCAGCTTTTTCCGTCAAAAAATTCATTTTCAGAAGGTTATTCCGACTAACATTGTCCGTCAGAATAACTGTGGTGGGAAATGGTATCCAACAGACTGGGATGTTTCGTCGGACTCGTTCCGACGGAATTTGAATGTCCGTTAGAAGGCCCTTCCAACGGAAAGGACGAGGGGCGACAGACATGTCCACCGGATGCAAGGGGGAAATTTTGAAAAAAAATTGATTTTCCACGGATTTTCGTCGGAAATATGATGGAATCCATCTGAATCCGATGCAATTTCCGTTGGAGACCGCTGAAAATTCCGTCAGAATCCATCGGTTTTCGTCAAAAAATTTTGCCTTTTTTTACAAAAAAAATTCAAAATTTCAGCAACCAAATTACAAGTTCAACAAAACCTGCAAGTGTAACATTTACAACTGCCACACATGGAACATGTATGACAGCAACATAACCACCACATGTGGTTACTTTCATTCAACCAACACAAATGTTGAGTTGTACACAACCGCACCAAGATCAAATTCTAGCTAGTTCACAACGTAACCACCAAACATGGTTATTTTCATTCAACCATCACAATTACAAAGTTTACACAATCCCAAACCATTGTAGCAAATACACATAACACAACATAAAATTCATACAATGTTAAAAGTTCTAATAGTTAAAGTAGTTGTAGTTAGAGTGCTGATCATACCCATGGTCATCACCATTACCATCATCATCATCATCATCATCTTGGCATTCAGGTTGAAGAGGATGAGGAGGAGCAAGGGGAGGATAAGCATAAGTAGAGCAACGGTGTTGTTGAGGGCACGAAGAAGGTGGTAGGCGTGATCGAGAGCCAGATACTTGTTGAGATTTAATGAACTCACTTAGTGTGTTTTGCACCTTACTAAGTTGTTCACTCGACGTCATGACTTTCTCTTCTAAATGACAGCTCCTCTTTTCTGTTCTGGGGTTTATCTTCACCATTGTAATTAATTCATTGTTCAATTGGGTGACCGTCTCTCGCACATCAAGCTTCTGACTGCCCTTGGACGTTACTGTGGACTTGAATAGCTGCTTCAATTTCACTCCTTCTGAACCTAGCCCATACATGGGCCCCTTTTGTTTAAATTATCTCATCTCAAATGGAATTTAAGATGGATCGGAGTTAGGATCTGTAGAAGATTGGAAGTTTCTCATTTGTTCCTATTTCTATTGATGCTCCGTCTACAAAATAAGAATAAAAATATTATGCATTGTAAATATAGCATCAAAATCGTGAGATTAAGAAGATTTTAAACACGTAGAAAGCAGAGGTAACTTACATTTGTTTTTTCAGTTTTCTTGTCAACCCATGTGTTGTCCTGCTCATGTTGATGAGTGTCTTTAAATAGTTTTATTACAGTTGGCTCCCTATTAAACTTCATAGCCTATACAATATGCAAATAAGTTGAAATAGATGAGAGTTCTTCCTACATTGCAAAACATATAGAAAGTACAGGATACAAAGAATTAATGAACCACTTACGAAACGTCTCTTTTGCTCACTAAATGGGATTGAATCACATGAATGCAAAGAAGGACCTAAGCCATCCTGGTCACTGTTCCAGTTCTTCTTCACTTGTGCACTCATCTTTTTAAAGCTTTCGGAAGCCCAATACTCTTGAAATGACTTCCAGGTGCTGTCAGACAACCACAACAGCTGGTTGTTCTTCTTTCTTAGCTCCCCAAATGTATCTTTCAATCTACTAACCCCTTTCTCCTCAAAATTCCTCCTAATATAGGAGTCATGCTTTAGAGTCCAATAGAAACGCTTTTGTAAAATAAAAGTTAGTAAAACATAAATAATGTTTTCACTAAGAACATATTTATAGTTATAGCGAACTTAGTAATTTATCTTACCTTGAACTCACCAAACCACAGATCCCGTTGTGATTTGGTCACAAATGTCTTTTTAATTTCGAACACCACATCATAGGGAAAGAAGCTTGCAAATAAGAAACACACAGTTAGAAATTTGTGTTCATAACAAACAATTATATATATCTTTGAGTTATGAATATACAAGATTGAAAATGTATAATCACTTACTCTTTACCATCTAGCTTGATGAGCACCTTGTTGGACATGCTCCCATGGCTTGAAGCATCTTCACTATGGTCTCGACTCCTTTCTTAATTGTTAGGTGGAATGACAGGTGGTGCACGTATGTAGGAGCCAAATTGGTGGACCATAAATGCTCTTTTAGTCTGAGTGTTAGGAGGTCTTTGTGACTGAAATAAGGACAAGTCAACATGAGGGAACGTAGAAGTTTGATGTATGTTTTGGGTGATTGCATGTTTTGGATGCTGTTGGGATTAAGAAAAGCATTGTAAGGGACGTCTTGGTAGTTTTGCCATCCCTGAAAATCATCTATGTTGCATAGCTGACATCTTTAGGACAAACATACAAAGCGTAGTGATCAAATAACATAAGTTACAACAGTAAACAATTTCACCAAATCAAACTATGACCATGAACAAAGTCTATATGCATACAATAACAAAGTCCACATGCATATAATGACAAAGTCCACATGCAAACAATTCACCCAAAATACTTAAATTGACTTAATGTACAATTTGATAGGAGTTAGTCTAGTCATCATCCTCAATTTCATTGTCCACATCAAAGTCTTCAAGGTGGACATCAACTTCGTCTTTAGTATCTTCATAATCATCATCCCACTCATCCTCCTCACTTCCCTAGTTTGTACCTTCTTCATTAACCACTTCAATGTCTTCGTCTTCATTCAACAAAGTTGCAGGAATTGTGTCATTCACCGGTGTCATGTGAGACACATGTTCCTCTTAAAATGCAACTGGTAAAGTGAATTCATTATTCACTTTATGTCTAGGTTTGTTTGGTATGACAACCCACCAGTTAGATTTATCTCTTATTCTATTCGGGTATCTCATGTACATCACTTGGGTTACAGAAGTCCAACTATGAATGGGTCATATATTCTATATCTTCGGGTGCTATTCACCTCTACAACGAGACATAGTTTGGGGCAACGTGTTCCTTGAGAGGTGTTATCAAACCAATCACATCTGAACAACATACAATGTTTAAATGACTCTCTAAGATATTCAACATGAATAACCTCTTGGAGGATTTCGTAATAATCATCATCAAATCCACCTTCCCCACTCCCTTTAACGCAAACGCCACAATTGTGAGTCTTTTTCCCTTAACACTTTTTTGTGTGTGAAATAGAAATCTATTGACTCTGGATGTAGACCAAGATTTTACTTTCCTTAAAGGCAATTGAGCCAAGTGGTATATATGTATTTGGCATTCTTTACTGAAGATTTATACAATTTCAACCCACATTAATTTTAAAAAATTTAATCAACGTGGAAAGCATATTGTATAATATGTTGTGAAGTAGTTGAAATGTGATACAAGAGGTAAATTTAAGCTCTTACTACTTTTTTGAACCACCAAATAAATTCGGCCACAATCATAGCATCTACGTCCACGTCCGTTGAAGTGGGATTTTCATGTAATTTTTGTTGTTTGAATAAAATGTATTAACGATATTAATCAGCACTACGTTTTACATTGAACTTCATTACAAGACAACAATAGGTGAAGGTTGAACTTACTTGATATAAGGTTGAACTTCATTACAATTCAACAAAATGTGAAGGTGTGCAGCCTGCAACTCTTCATCAGTTAAGTACCTTTCTGTACCACTTCCCACTGGAGTACCTTGGGTTTTTAAAACTAATAAAGAAAGCTGCATTTGTGGCTCGTCATTGTCATCTTGATTACGTTGACATCTCGTGCGCATTGAAGGCACATTAGCGTCAAAGTAATACGAAGAAAATTGCGATATCTCAAAAACTAAGTATGCTTCGGCCATTGATCTTTCAGAATGTATTTTGTTTTTTTTCTACTTCTTAAGCCACCCGAAGTACCTTAAGTATAATAACTTATATGAGTATTTCAGTATAACACTACTGGTAAATTTATATGAATGACCAAATTTTAATATTCATATTTACCTTTCAAATGGATACATCCATCGATATTGCATTGGACCCCCTAGGTATGCTTCTTCTGCCAAATATATAGGTAAGTGCTCCATGACACTGAAGAATCCTGGTGGAAAAACTCTCTCCAATTTACAAAGTACGATACTTATATTGCGTTTCATTTCTTGTAGCTTATCGACCTTAACACTGTTGAACAAAGACTTCTGAAATATTCACTTAACCCAACAAGTAGTTCTAATACATCATCTGGAAGAGCACAAAATGCTATTGCATAACAACAACAACAACAACAATAACTCTCAGTATGGGTCCCGCTTTCGCGGGATCTGGGGAGATCCAGCTGTAGGCAACCTTACCTTTGCCGGCTATTGCATAAGCGTCTGCAAAAACACATGACAATCATGGCTTTTTATGTTTTGAAACTTTACATACTTCTTATCTATACAATTTACAATGTTAGAGCAATAAGCATAAGACATCGTTAGTTGCTGCCCCCACTCACACACCCTCTTTCGTTTGTCCAAAGGAAGGTCGTATGAAGCCTTGGATTTTAGTGTTCTTCCCTTAACACCATGTTTTAGGTTGAGCTTACTCTGATCACACTTCTCTGCCATATCCAACCTTGCCTTAACATCATCTTTTGTTTTATCAGGCACATCCATGATAGTGTTAATGATGTTATCACAAAAGTTCTTCTCTATGTGCATTATATCCAAGTTGTGATGTAGCAGTTGGTCTCTCCAATAAGGTGACTTCCAGGAGATGCTTTGCTTGATCCAATTATGAAGATTCTCCTTAAAACCCTAGATTATTCCGTCAGTGGTTACTTTTGGAAGACTCTCAACCTCATGGTATAGTTCCTCCCCATTTTTCCTGGATGGAGGACCATCATTTACAATTTTTCCCTTACGAAATGCAGTTCGATTTTTTCGAAATGCATGATGGCTGGGCAAGAATTGACGGTGACAGTCAAACCAGGATGGTTTGCCCCTATGTTTCAAATGTGTTGCCTTCAACTTCTCCATACAAACAGGGAAACTGAAAATACCATGAGTGCTCCATCCAGATAACATTCCAAGGGTTGGGAAGTCATTTACTATCCACATTAAAGCAACTCTCAGTAAGAAGTTCTGCCTCATTGAAATGTCATAAGTTTGAAGACCATCCCATATATTTTTCAACTCATCAATCAAAGGTTACAGGTACACATCTATTTCGTTCTTCGGACTGGTTAGCCCAGGTATAATGCAAGTTAAGAACATATATGGCATCGTCATGCACATATCTGGAGCAAGGTTGTAAGGCGTCACAACTATAGGCCAAATTGAATAAGGTCGTGCGGACTGTGAAAGTGGACTAAACCCATTCGCACACAAACTAAGTCTCACATTGCGAGGCTCAGAAGCAAAATCTGAGTGTTTGCGATCAAAATGTTTCAATGCTTCCCCATCTTAAGGGTTACAAAGAACACCATCTTCGCGCCTATTGTTATAATGCCACCTCATGTGTTCAGTTGTGTTTCTTGAGGCGTAAAGGCGTTGTAACCTAGGTGTCAAAGGGAAGTAGAACATTTTTAATTATGGTTTTGGTTTCTTTTCATTATCACCTAACTTCTCTGGCTTCCATCTTGGTGAATCACAAAACTTACATTTTTCAAGTGTTGACTCCTCCTTAAAGTACAACATACAACTACTGCGGCAACAATCAATGGTTTGCACATCTAAACCCAAACTTTGAACCTTCTTTTTCACCTCTGAGTAATTTTTAGGGACATGATTGTATGCTAGACAGCTCTCATGCATTAATTAAATTACTTCATTAAAATAATTTTTAGGCATATTCTAATCAAATTTGATACTCATCAATCTGACGGCATTTGATAATTCAGTTTGGTTACTACACCCATCCCATAAAGGTCTCTGAGCAGGTTGAAGCATATCATAGAATGCCTGAGCTTCTGCATTTGGTGGCTTATTAACATTAACTTCATTAGTAAACATCACATCATTCACCGTTGCTTCAACATGATCCACAAATGGTTCAGTGTTATCAAAGTGCCTAGGACTTGGAACCATGTGCTCGTACAATTTTTGTGCATTACTATTTACGACATTGTCATATTCAGTAAGTTCTATTTCCCTATGAGATGTCCAGTGTCAATAGCCTTTAACAAAACTATTTTGGTACAAGTGTAATCTCACATCATCAGGTTCTCTATAATCTCTGTTTTGACATTTGGCACAAGGACATCTATAATGCCCACTATTTATAAAGTCCATTTGGCTTCTTGCAAATTGATCAAACAATTCAACTCCTTCTACAAATTCTTGTCTATACCCTTTTTTACTTGGTAAAAATCTTTTATACATCACCTCCGATGCGGTAGTCCATCCATTTTGTCCACTGTTCACCATTATAAATGTATACGTTAATTCGTTATTTATAATAATAATGAACATAATGATTACATTTTACTTCATATATAGTTAAATCACTTATTTACATATTATTGTACTAATTCGTCATACACCGTATTCAATATACAATGGACAAAAATAAGATATTATGACAATTAGGTCAAGATGTAAACCTGTTCGAATGTCTGAAATTGCAGTCCAAACTTGTGACATTCACACCGACAGCAATGACATTCACAACAACAATAAAGTAATTTTTTCCCTTTCGCAATATGTTTTCTCTTATGACCCATATCATTCATATTAATCACCCACAAAAATTACAACTTCAAATATTTACATAATAATAAGCTATTGTTTAATATACATAACAACATATAATATTTCGACATTTGCGAAATAATAAAAATTTATTATCCAAATTACAAATATTATCCAAAACATACTTTCATTTAATTTATTACATTTTAGGTCTAACATATGAAATAATCTACTGATTACAAATATTATCCAAATTCATTAGTTAATATATTACAAGTAGGTCTAACATACGAAATAAAAATTACATATATTGTCCAAATCATACGTCACAATATCTCACATTTTGACATTTACGAAATAATAATCTACTAATTTTCTAATTTTTCACTACTAATTGTAACCATCATAGCATCCAAAAATTATCCAAATCAAACTTCCATTGTCAATGTTAAATTCTACATAATTAGAATTTAGTTATTACACATCATAAATTAACAAATATAATTTGCAATTCAACATTTACAATACTCAACATTTACTAATAATACTTAATAACTTAATAATTACTTCCGAATTCACATGAACACAACCAAATTCAAAAACCAAACTCAACAAAATATTCAATAAAATTCCCACAACCACCATCAATTATCACATTATTGCAAAATTTTACCTACTATCACTTGACGACTACTACAAAATCTACTACACACTTGACTACCGTCACTTACTTGAAATTATGAAATAAAATGGGCTACAAATGGAGGTGGAAGTTGAGGGTGACTGGCGGTGGAATGAGGATGGTGGCAGCGGTGACTGGTGGCAGTGGCGACATTCACAGCGGCGGCGAAACCCACGGTAACCTCTCTCTCTCTCTCTCTCTCTCTCTCTTTCGGGGAACTTATAGATGCGAAAATGAAGAGGAGGCATCTAGGCCGATGTTTTAAAAGCAGTCCAATGGAATATTCCATCGGACCATTTTTTTTTATAAAAAAAGTCGGTGACTTCAGAAAAAGGTGGAACAGTTAAAATTTTATCAGTGACCGATGGGTTGTCTGTCGGAATTCCATCAAGGTTCCGAAGTAATTGCTAATTTCTGTCGGAACCCGTCGACCCCATTAACTTTTTTGGTTTGTCCGTCGTGATGTTCGTCGAGTCGTATGACGGCTTCCAAAGCGGTTGGCATTTTCTATTGGTAAAATGTAAATTTATGGGTTAGATAGCAAGGTATGCACAGAAATTACCACTTTTTTCTTTATTTGGGTCACAAATATTTCCATGCTTATGAAAATTTCATAAAATTATCCCTTAGAAACTATACTCAATAAGCTTTGAAACCAAAAAAAAAGAAGAAGAAATTGCATTGATTCGATATTAGATGGCAAAGTTATGGCCCAAACAAGTTGACCCAGCCACATTGACCATCCCAATGATATGATGTGGGCCCCAATGGTTGCCACTGGGCCTATACGCTTTCACCTAGGCCTAGGTTGGCCTGTACTACATGAATTGATGCAAGTTTTGCATGAAGTGCTTAATCAATTGCCTAAATCTCCTCTACCTAGGGACAAAATTGATCTTGAGTGATGGAAAAATTTACATTGATTTTATTTCATATGATTTTTATTTGATTTGATCCTTCTCTTAAAGAGATCATTTCTTATCCAAGTGCACTTTCTTCACTATTTGGATAAAAAAAAGCACTAATTTTGCTACTTTTTGGGGCCTTGATTTCATCGTATTCCTATGCATCTCATCGATTTATTTAAGAATGTGATCCTATTTGCTTTCCCTTGCTCGTAATCATCGTGTTTGGACTAATCTCTCGTTTTGTAGGTATTTTGGTCATAATTCAAAGGAATATGAGCGAGGAGTGAAGTTTTGGACAAAGAAAAGGTTTGAGGAGCTAGTAGGAAAACCAAGGAATCACAAATTAACAGTTGTAGATTTTCAAGGCTAGCCATGCACAGTTGTGCACCTGAGGCAAAAAGTTCCTGCAGAGTTGCATGGATGCTCATACGTCTTGAACCTAGAAATTGTGCATAGCCAGTCGTGCTTCAAAGCACGGCCATGCGCCCCTCATATTTCCAGATACTAAAGTGGTTTTTTGCTAGCTTTTAGGGCATCTTCTGTCTTTTCTTTAATAACACTTTCTTATGGAGATTTTAGGGATTAGTAAAGAGATTTTAGAGTTGCTTGTGGATTGAATTCATCATCATTGAAGATTGTTTTGTTGCTTCTGCTATGAGTAATTCAAGTTTGCTTCTAAATTCTCTCTATCTCTTATCATTGTTTTATGGGGTTTCTACGAAAATCATGTTTGCTATTGTAGTTATTGATTTGATTGTTCTTGATATGATTCATGACTAATGCCCCAACTTGGGTTAGGATTAATGCCAATCATGTTAGTTGAATCATGATTTAGCCCCAAACCCTTACTTGTCCCATGTTTGTGTTTATGATTTCTACTTTGCTTACCACATGTTCGATGAGTTACTTGAAAGAGCGTTCATCCTTTGCTATTAGGATTTAGGGGAACATCGAAAGATGAAACCTTTATTTAGAGTGACCTAGTAGACGGTTAGGATTCCAACATGTAAATAATTGAAGTTTTAATTAGGATTTGACATTGTAGATCTTGTAATCCTTTGGCTTAATCCCATGAAAATAGGTGGCTATAGTTTTGGGATTAGTCTTCAAGCCTTGAGAGAGGAAGGAGATAGGATAAATTGACAATCTATCCATTCAAGTTGCAAGATTTGGCAAGTTTGATGGAGTTAGTAATTGATTTGCTAGTATAATTGTATTGTTAGTTCCAACTTAGGTGTTTTAATATTCTGCTTTCTTAATTATAGTTTTAGTTATTATCGTTTCTTTAGTTATTAGTTGAACATCTGCTATTGATTTGCCTAGATAGAGTGCTTAGATTAGTTCTAGTAATTGAAGCGAGTTGCTTGTGGGATTGACCCGTGCTTGCTGGTTGCTAGCTACAACCACACCATGCCCTTGCAGTTTTAACTGTAACAAGGTTTTGGCGCCGTTGCCGGGGAACTTGTTCATTTCAATATCAAGATCCCATTAGAATAATTTAGACTAGGTTCTCATTTTTCTTTGTGTAGCTCTTAGTTCTTCTTTATCCTTGTTAGACACTGCTTATGCTTGGTGTAGTGTTTGTTTTGTATGCACAGGCATAGTGAAAGGAATCAAAATCATACCCCCTTGGACCTTGAGATCGAAGCTACTATACATAAGCAAAGCAGCACTCGATGGAAGAAGAAAGCACTAGGTGCAATGGCTAGAAGGGACAACCGAGTTTTGAAGTACTATACTAAGCCTCAATCGTTGGGTATCACTTCATCCACAATGAACCTAAAGGCTGAGGTGAACAACTTCGAGCTCCGCTCAGCCTTATTTCTCTAATGGAGAGAGATTAGTTTGGTGGACACCCTTCTGAGAACCCCAACGTGCACCTTTGCAATTTTCTTGCCAAATGTGACACAATTAAGCTCAATGGGGCATCCATTAATGCCATCCAACTGAGGCTTTTCCTATTCTCTCTGAGGGACAGAGTCCGAGATTGGGTTTAGAAAGAGGAGCCAAATGTCTTCGCTACATCGGTCGTACTCTTCAAGGCCATCCTCACCAAGTAGTTCCCACCAGGAAAGACTGCCAAGCTGAGGGCTGACGTCACTTCATTCGCCTAACTTCATAGTGAGTGTAACGCCCCAAATGCACATCAATCACTGTTTACATTTTATTCACTCGTTTTTCCCAATTAGAAATGATAAACCAAATGATTAAGCGCTACCGCCGTCGAATCAAGGACAAGGCTTTACTTGTACATGATAAACTGAGCCATAATAATCAATGTTTACCATCAAAGGCATTCACACCATCACAACCTATCAAACCATTTCGATAACTATAGAAATTGTTCTAACATCTAAACCATACAAATATGTCAAGGATTACATCAAAATATAGAATTCTGATAAAATATACAGTCTCAACATGAAAATATATTTCACAATACAGTGCTATAACATCTCAATAATAATACACCACTATTTCATATATACTTCCTGGCTCACTTATCATCTTCAGCCGTCCTTCCCGCCTGAGGGCGATTCACTGAACATTTTTCTAAAACAAAATATGAAAACATTTCGAACTGTGAGCCGAAGCTCGGTACATGCATTTCTGTATTGTTAAACATTCATGGTAAAGAAACTGGTTGGGCCCATATTGCAATTCATTTTTAATTAAACATAGGGAATAAGATAAACATGAAACTACGTTGTCAATTATTATTTGATAGTGAACCCTTGGTAACTGTTACGATCTGAAGATAGGTGTACACCTGCCAAGCCGATCAGGACCTGACCTGAAGCCTTGTGGGTAACTGAAGGGCTATGTCTTACAACTGATAGCTGATGGGGTCACTAATTATGTGATAAATAACTGATTAAACTGATTCATTGATGTACTTACCAAAACATTATAATTTTGATAATGAACGTACCTAAAATTTTTAAATGTAACCTCACTTAATAATATTATGTACAAAAGTGAAGGGAATGATAGATTAGGAGCAGATTCTTTACAAAATTATCGTTGTAGGAACATACAGTTAGAAAAAAAAAATTTATTTCATAGCTAATAATTTAGTAAAAGAAAAGTAAAAGCATACTGGAGGCTTAAAAAAATGACTCATAAATTAATCATCTGACCTCTGATTGAGACTAAAGACCCCAATATAGAAAGCTTAGGAAATTCCAAAAATCTTTTATTCAGAACACCAAGCTTGATTCCCATAATAGAATTCCCAAAATGAGGCTAGAATACAAGCATGTCAGTTTCAGTCCGTTCTACGCAGTTTTCGTAAAATGACTATAACGTCTTCCACAGACCTCAGATTAAGGCAATTCAAAAGCAATTTGAAATCTAACACACTGAATTATCTACCCACCAAAATTCATAATTTTCCAAAGGGCCAATCACTACCAGTTTCATCATGAACTCTGTCCTGTTTGTGTGAAATTTCCAGCCCTCACTGTTTTGGCTTTTTCCTCTCTTTTTACACAAATCCTCAACTTAAACCATTCCTTAAAGGTATCTAAACAAGCTTCAGTCCATCCCAACAGCATACAAAATCACCACACTCAAATTCACTTCATAATCATATCCAATAGAGATCATTTTTCAATCAAATACACACATAAACCAAGCTTAAAGCTAGATTAATCCAAACCATGCATTATTTGCCAACATCCTAGTTTATGGCCAATTTGGACTCACTCCAACTCATTTGAAATCACCAAAAACATCATCATAAACACCAATAGATTAGTAGATGGCCAAAATAAAGATAAAACAATCAAAATCCAAGACTTTAACATTAAGCTTGCATGATCAAAGATTAACCCTAACCTAGCAGATCCAACCTCAACACCACCATGATCAACATCAATATAACTCTTATTTCTTATCAAAACATCATGATCAACACTAAAAAACATCAAAACAAGTATCAAAACTAAGATAAAAATCAAATCCAATAAGATCAAGTTTAAGACTACTCACTTTGCTTAAAGATAAGTAGAGATAGAGGCGATGTTTAGTGGTTTTGATGATGTAGGATGGTGGCTAGTGGTACTAGGATGTGGGGGGCTCAGAAACCACCGGGGCCGGCCGAAAACTGGCCAGAAACCACCACAAACAGTGGTTGAAAGCTGCTGGACGTTTAGAGAAAGTTGTACTTGTTTGACTTATCTAATCGCTAGGCTAGGTTTTTAACTGGAAAAGCCACCTTTTTAGACTGCAAACTTGTTGGGCTTCAAAACGACCGAAATAAATTGGGTTCGGGAATAAAACGCTTCGTAACGATAACGTTTTTATGAAACTAAAAATTAAAGCTTTGTAATGTTATGGAAAAAAAAATTACTTAGGTTAAACTTGTTGGGGTCTACTATCAATTCTTCCAAAGTTTTCGTTAATCAATTAAATAAACAATTAAAATCCGAATTGCCAAGTGAAGGCCCAAATAAAATTTTCCCACTGGGGTGAATAAATGAAATAAATGAAATGAGAGAAGAAAAATTATGAACATGAAGTAATTAAATAAATAAACATAATTAAATAGTTTTAGGGTTGGGCTATTACAGCTTGTTGTGCTCACGTAGCTCCAACCAATTACCAAAGTTGCCATGGCAAGTCTTGAAGGCATAACCCTTCACATGCAGTCTTAAGCCAGTCATCCATCCATTTTTTCCATTTTCTCTTTTTTTCTTTTTGGGTTTTGGGGTCTAATGGATTATGGATGAAGCACAATGGCGCACGGATAGAAACGGTTCTTATATATGATATTAAAAATGATCAAATGATATAATTTGGTGTATATTTCTAAAGAAAATGATAAATCATATAATTAGTGAAGAAATTAAATGATGAATAATATAATTATAGATATAATTATATTTTAAATGTCAACAAAATAGTAGTAAGTTAGAATATTATAAGATACTGTCGTCCTCATCGAGTATTCAACTAATGTCGAATTCCTCTATCCATGTCCTCTCTATTTTGAGACCCTTGGGTTTACCAAGTTTTTTATTTTTTCTCATAATTTTAATAAACAAAAGAAAGCACAAGGAATTTGAACAAAGTAATCTGTGCTGACTTCATTGATTAGGTTGCTACCTATATACAACTTCTCATGAGCATAATAACAGAAGGTAATATTAAGAAATCTCCAAATTTAGGACGCTACCTAGTAATTAGCCTAGAATAGTGCTATTGACAATACTATCCGAAGATAACAATATATACAAAAATGTACATACAAAATGTACAGCTAATACCCCCCTCAAGTTGGAGCATGAAGATTCGAAATGCCCAACTTGACAAGAAGTGATTGAAATTGTTGACGTCCCAATGCCTTAGTGAGAATATCAGCAACCTGTGAAGTAGTGTGAACATACGAAGGTGCAATGGTACCTCGGAGTATCTCATCACATACAAAATGACAATCAATCTCGATATGTTTCGTACGCTCATGAAAAACAGGATTATTAGCAATATGTAACGCAGCCTGGCAATCACTATGTAAAGGAACAGGCTCTATTTGTGGAACACCAAGACTGCGAAGCAAACCTTTCAACCAGAGGATCTCACAAGTAGCGGAAGCCATAGCACGATATTCTGCTTCAGCAGAGGAACGAGAGACTGTGGCCTGCTTCTTTGTCTTCCATGAGTTGGGAGAACCACCAAGGAAAACAAAGTAGGCAATAAGGGAACGACAACTTATAGGGCAGCTTGCCCAATCTGCGTCATAATAAGCATCCAAGACCAATGAGGAATCAACGCAAAGTAAAATACCTTGGCCAGGACTACTCTTTAAGTAACGACCAACCCACAAAGCGGCGTCCCATTGAGATTGAGTGGGACGCTGCATAAATTGGGCTAAAATATGAACAGAGTAGCAAAGCTCAGGGCGTGTGATTGTATGATAAATCAATCGACCCACCAATCGCCTATACCGTGCTGGATCCGGCATGAGGGGATCTAAAGCAAGACCCAGCCTGTGATTCTCCTCCATAGGAACACTAGCTGGTTTAGAGCCAAGAAGACCTGTCTCAGTCAAGATGTCAAGAGCATATTTGCGTTGACAAAGAAAGATGCCCCTTGAATTTCGAGCTACTTCAATTCCAAGAAAATATTTCAACTTGTCCAAATCCTGCATATGAAAACAATCACTGAGGTAGGCCTTGAAGTCTGCGATGGCGGCCCCATTATTGCCAGCAATGACAAGATCATCCACATACACAAGAATATTTAGGACAATATCATGCTTGCGATACACGAATAAAGAATGATCAGAAGAACTAGCAGAAAAACCGTATGTACGCAAAACAGTGGCCAACTTTGCATACCAACATCGAGGAGCCTGACGCAAACCATACAAGGACTTGCGGAGCCTACACACCTTCCCTGTCAACCCATTACTGAAACCAGGAGGTAGACGCATATAAACTTCGTCAGCCAAGTCACCATGAAGGAAAGCGTTGTGTACGTCCATCTGATGTAACTCCCACTTACGAATAGCAGCGACAGTAAGAAAAGAGCGGACAGTGACCATTTTCACAGTGGGTGCAAAAGTCTCAACAAAGTCAATGCCCTCTTGCTAATGATTTCCAAAAACAACTAACCTGGCTTTATATCTTTCAATGGTGCCATCAGATCGATGCTTGATTCGAAACACCCACATACACCCAAGAGCAGTTTTACCGGGAGGCAAATCCTCTATAGTCCAAGTGGCATTAGCTTCCAAGGCCGCAATTTCCTCTGCCATCGCCTTTCTCCATCTTGAATCACGCATTGCCTCTTTAAAGGAGGTGGGCTCCACTTCAGTAAAAACAGCTGCAAGAAACTGTCAGTGTGCGATAGAGAAACATTACAATTCACATAATGTGCTATAGGATAAGGAGTACCTGAGACTTCAACGGGAATGGGCGAAGCTTTAGGGGGAACCATTGTCGTGTTAGTTTTTTCGGGAATAAAGTGCCATGGAACATAGTCCTTATGCCTAACATTCTCAAATTTCTTGCATTTTCCGCGACCTCATCATCAAAACAGTCTCGACTGTATCATCCCTCATCCCACTCTGTTCGGCTTCAACATAATCATCGCGTTGCGGAAATGAGCTGACAGCTTTAGGTATCTATGGCGGTGGCGAAGAAACAACATCATCATGATGTTGCTGCTGTTGGGTGGTATCAATTATAGCACGTTGTGGCTACTGTTGTTGCACATCATCATGTTGCCTATCCCAAAACTGATCACCCCCGTCATCTGTACAATGTGCATCATCATCAAATGCTTGACGAAGTTCATCAGGATGTGAGGAATGCAGGCGCTCCAATTCTTCTTGATTAGCCAAAGGAAAAATATCTTCAAGGAATTTCACATCCCGTGACTGAAAATAATCCCCTGTTTCAAGATCAAACAAGTGCCACCCCTTCTTTCCAAAAGGATACCCAAGAAAAATACATGGACGACTGCGACTGTCAAACTTGTCTCGAGGATTAAGGTTCTTAGCGTAGCACAAGCACCCAAAGACTCTAAGAAAGCTAAGATTAGGGACACGCCCATAAAGCAATTCATAGGGTGTCTTTCCTTCAAGCACACGGGAAGGAGCTCTATTAATCAAATAGGCAGAAGCCATCACACATTCACCCCAAAAATCAATAGGCAAGCAACCTTGAAAGCGTAGAGCACGAGCAACATTAAGAATATGACGTGTTTGCGTTCTACTCTTGCATTCTGTTGAGGTGTTTTAACAGTTGAGGTTTGGTGAATGATGCCATGTTCCCGAAAATAATTACCAAGACCTTTAAACTCTGAGCCATTATCACTCCTCACAATTTTGACTCTTTTCCCAAACTGACAATCAACCAAGGCAAAGAAATTTAACATTAAACGAGACACTTCATCTTTGGTTTTCATTAAATATACCCACACACATCTTGAAAATCATCCACAATAGTAAAAAAATAACGAGAGTTACAAGCACGATTCTTACGATAAGGACCCCAAACATCACAATGTATCAACTCAAATAAAACATCTGCTTTATTTTCACTCAACGGAAAAACAGTACGAGTCTGCTTAGCTCTATGACAAATATCACAAGATTTAGTTTCTAAATTATTTTTGGTCTTATTGACTTGAGGTAGGAACTCCAAAGCTTGTAGGGATAGATGTCCCAGCCGCTTGTGCCACAGTTCCATAGTCTCTGTCCCTGTTATGACATTAACACGAGCCTGTTCCCCCATTTTCAAGTAATAGAGCCCATCATTCAGCTTACACACTCCAATCGTTCTCCTTAAGGTACGGTCCTGTACAACACATTCAGAATCAGTGAATTGTATACTTAATTGTGCAGAAACAAGTTGAGAAACCGACAACAAATTGCAATTGAATACAGGAGTAAACAACACATTCGACAGAACAAGACCGTCATACATCTTCACACTCCCTATTTTAGTTGCCTCTACGGTAACACCATTAGGCAAACCAATTTGAACAGGACAAATAGTTTGGCAAGAATCAAATTAATTCTCATCACAACAAACATGAATCGAGGCACCGCTGTCAACAATCCAAGTATGAGCATCCTTACCATTCATCCTAACATGATTCGCAGTGGCCGATACCTCACCAAGAAGGGTGTTAGTTTTGGCTGGTTGAGCATTATTCAACGAACTCGACCCATCTCGGCCGCGGCCTACCCCAGGACGCCTTGGTTCCCGACCTTCTGGATACCCATGCTTCTCCTAACAACGATCCTCGAGATGACCAGACTTTCTGCAGAAGGTGCATTTCAGTGGATGACGTTTAGCCCCCCTGTCTTTGACCCTTGCGACGCATTGCTAAGAACAGCAATGGCCATAGGTGTGGCTGTTTCTACCCTCTGCTGAGTCAAGAAGTGAACTTCCTCCTCTTGTACAAGTCTTGAGTAGATAGTGTGAAGAGACGGCAAAGGTTCGATCCCTAAAATATTTGATCGATCATTGGCATAATAAGTCTCAAGACCCATCAGAAATTCATGTACCTGGTTAGTTTCATGTCGTTTACGATAAACAACGTTCAAATCACATTTACAGCCTGAACACGAGCATGAGGGCAGAGCATCAAAGTCATTGATGTCATCCCACAGTTTCTTCAATCGTCCATAGTAGTCCTTAATAGACTCACCATTCTTTTGTTTGCAATCCGCTATATCTGACTTTAACTGATAGATTTTAATGCCATTTCCCAAAGAGAAACGTTGTTTAATATCATCCCACAAGTCACGAGCGGTGTCGCGATATGAGATGGTAGAACGAATGCTTGGGTCAATTGTATTGAAAATCCAAGCAACAATCATATAATTAACTGTCCACCAATCATCAAGATCAGCGGAACCATCTTCGGGCTGAGGAACAGTGCCATTGATGAACCCCAATTTCCGTTTTGCCCCCAACGAAACTTGAAACCCTTTAGCCCATTCTTCATAATTTGGCCCCTTGA
The DNA here is from genome assembly GCA_017589665.1 of Selenicereus undatus. Lineage (NCBI taxonomy): Eukaryota > Viridiplantae > Streptophyta > Magnoliopsida > Caryophyllales > Cactaceae > Selenicereus > Selenicereus undatus. Next base: position 18,852,447 of record JACYFF010003369.1, read on the forward strand.
GAACTACGTGAGTTATGACTGTTCCCGGGTTATCATTTGAAGCAAGAGCATAAAGAGAATTTGACAGTGATGATTTCTTATCATCTCCCATGTTTTCTCCAAGAATCAAAAACGATGCTCTGATACCATAATTTTGTATGTACATTTTTGTACATTTTGTATGTACATTTTTGTATATATTGTTATCTTTGGATAATATTGTCAATAGCACTATTATAGGCTAATTACTAGGTAGCGTCCTAAATTAGGAGATTTCTTAATATTACCTTCTGTTATTATGCTCATGAGAAGTTGTATATATGCAGCAACCTAATCAATGAAGGCAACACAGATTACTTTGTTCAAATTCCTTGTGCTTTCTTTTGTTTAACATGGTATCAAAGCAGATTGCTCGATCTTGATTTGTCACAGTCCCCGTTTGATTAAAATTGCGTGCACATGTTGGGCTTTGTCAGTAGCCCACACGTGAGGGGCTGTGTTGGAGTATGAAAGTGGGTATTGTCCCACATTAATAAAATTCAAAGAAAATGATAGTGGGTGTTATCCCACATTGATGAAATTAAAGGGCCTGAATATGTATATAAGCTTGTGAGTTATTCCATCCATTGCCGATTGGTCTTGGGTTGGAACCTCATTTGAGTTTGTATACATGACTCGTTTGTTAATTGCCCAATTGATATAAAAATTTAACAAATTTCTTGACTTGCATTTATTTGTTTTCCCTAATTTATTTTCTTGTGCATAAATTTTGTAAGATATTAAAAGAAGAGAGGACTTTTCAATGGAGGAATAAGATGATGGAGAGAGGGAAGAGTCGGACATTGGGGTAGTCAAAGGAAACATCAGAAAGAAACAAGGTAATTTACCCTGTTTGTGGGAAACTTACTTGAGAACTTCTATACCTCTTGAGTTAGGAAAGATTTTTGAGGAACTTGGCAAGGTAAGCGATGCCAACATCCCAAGAAGAGTGAGTAGCAAATCAAAGTAGAGATTTGAATTTGTTAGATTCGAAGATAAGGAATGTGGTATTGGAGTTATCACAATATTCTAAGGAAAATGAAATGCAAGAAAATTATAGTTCATTGGAAAAAATATCATAAGCCTATAAAGAGAAACTTTTTCAGAGTTCCCACCATACATGGAAGATAAGCTAGGGTGAAAGGATGTAGATGCATTTGGGTTCGTAAAACCCAGCAAATGCAAAGAGTAAGGAAGATGGAAGAAGAATTGATGCTATCCAAGGTGGGGTAAATGTAGAATTGATGGAATGGATGAAAAGGAGCATTGTGTGCTTAACTGATCATCCTAGATATGTAACTTCCTTCATGAGTGCTATCATGGGTGAGTTCCTATTCTACCTTAAGGCTCCAAACATGAGATCATTTAATGTTCTGCCAACCTTCTAAGATTTAGAAGAAGCAAAGATGGTAATGGAAGACTATGCTGAGATTTTACCAGCTTGGTTTGTTGACTTCAAAGATTGGAAACCCTAGAAAGTGTGTTAATTAGGAGAATCTGGTTAGAAATTATACGAATACTTGGGTATACATGGAGCTGCAGAGAAAACATATGAAACATTGTAAAAAGCTAGAGTGATACAGTTTGCTTTGCATCTACCACTCTCAATGCAACTTGTCTAGCCTAAGCAAAAGTTCTAGTGGATACAACTCAAATGAACTTTATAGATGCAGAAGTCATTTCAGATTTTTAGAATGAAGTGTTTTATATCAAAATTTTAGAAAATAGGGTCCCAGTCAAGATCTTCAACTGTAGCAGAAAATCAAACATCATCTCCAGTAAGACATCATGCGATTATTAGGACGATGAGGATCAAAATGGTGGTTCGAATTATAGTTCTGTTGATGTGAATGGCAAAGTTGTAGGATAGGATGACACTAATTATGATAGGGACAACATTGATGATGTTGAGAAAAAGGAAGAGGCAGAAAAATCGTATCAAAATGATGCTTTCGTTCCAAATGATACCGAAGACCGAAAGCATTCCTCAAGTTGCCGCACTTGGTCAGATTTCTTGATTGGGAAAAAAACAACTAGAATTAATCACCAATGAATGGGAAGCACGACAAGAAAATATTACGGATCGAGATGTTTATTGTAGGAAATAATTCAGGACTAACCTGGATGCGGAATTGAACTGTCGGTAATAGCCCACAATAAGAATACCAGTTCTTCAGTAATAATAAATCCCAGCGGCTACTAGAGTCGTCTTATAACGTCCACGTCCTAAACCCGATTACTCCGTAGTAATGGTAGAGTAATTGTGAGGAGAGAGAGAGAGAAATAATATTTCAGTTCGTGTCTTTTTAACTGACCCTTCCAAACCTCCTTATATAGGTATTAGGGGGTAGCAACTAGGGTTTAGGGAGGTCTTTTAGTGGCCGTCGGGCCTCAACTAATGGGCCCGACCTACAGCTCCCACTCCGCCACAAAAGGCCGTTACAACACATTTTCCCCATGAACCATGTCTCCTCACACTTCATACTGGGAATAGGACGTGCGATTGAAGATAACAAATAGTGTTATATTAAGTCACCATCCAACTAACATAACACATTCACGAAATACGATACCCCAAAAATATACCAAGACATCACCAGTGGCATCTTTAGTCCCTTATGCCTGATATATCATATGATTATGTTCTCAACATAATCGCCCGGGCTTGATATGGTGATGGTGGATAGATTTTCCTTAAACACTCATGAAATCTCATCTTAATTTAATTGCTTTCCTAACGAGTTCTCACTGAACCGTATATATCGTGGCTCTTGAGAATCACATTAAAGTAGCATCATTAAGCTTCAACTTAATATCATAGCTTTAAGTCAAAGGGTCATCGTCCATAGGGTCACACAGTGACAAGTGAAAGGGAATTCAATCGGCACTCCACATATGGGTCGTCTTACAAGCATACACAATATGAGGTGTGTGTCACGGCATAGCTCCTACTTAGCTGGGTTCGTCACTCTTTATGCCATGCGAATCGTCAGTCTAGATTTTTACTCAAAAATCTAACCTGAGCCACTAGATCAACATACTGAATGTTGGCCTTGGCACTCAAGATTCGGCTTTTAGGGCTTCAATATGAAAACTTATTTCATACTTGACTCCTTTGAGTCTCATCTTAGTCTTACTAAGGCGACTATTTATCATTCATACACTTCCAGTATGAGTTATCAATATTGCACACCTAGTGCCAATATGATTACGTCTCATCCTACCCGCTACCCAAGCATCATGGCGATTGCCTGTGTGACTAGGCCAATAAGAAGCCTGTGACTTTTCAACATGTCTAACAGATAAATTACAAAACATTTAGAAAAAGAACACCTAATCTTTATTTCATAAAAGCCTTTTACATGAAGAACGTATCTATCATACATAACAAGATTCCATCCAAAACTAAACCCTGCGAAGTCCTAGACTCAACGAATGTGCTTTGAAAGCATCTCTAGGAATTGGCTTAGTTAATGGATCGGCGATCATCTTGTTAGTGGGTATATACCTGATGGCAACTTCCTTCATCTTTGCGGCGTCTCGCACGAAGTGATAACGCCTCTTGATGTGCTTGGTCTTTCGATGAAACTTCGGATCCTTGGCGAATTGGATGGCAACTGTATTGTCACATAACATCTCTACAGGATCATCAGTTCTCGGAGTGAGATTAAGATCCTGGAGAAAGCTCCTAAGCCATATTGCCTCCTGTGTGGCTAGGCTGCATGCGACATATTCTGCTTCCATGGTCGACAGAGTTATGCAGTCTTGCTTCTTACTGCACCATGAACACATATCCTTAGGTTGACCTGGACTCGTCCGGGTCACCACCTCAATTAGCATCTGAGTATCCTTTCAACTTAAGGTCCTCGCCCTGAAAGCATAGGACCAAGTCGGTTGTACCACGAAGGTAACGCATGACTCTCTTAACAGCTTGCCAATGAGCCTGTCCAGGGTTGCTTTGGTAACGACTTACCAGACCAACCGCAAAGCAAATGTCCGACCGTGTACATAACATGGCGTACATTAGGCTCCTTACGACACTAGCGTATGGGATATTATTCATAGCATCTTTCTCTTTGTTTGTTTTTGGGCATTGGTCAAGGCTCAAGGTTAAACCCTTCTCAACTGGAGTGCCTACGAGTTTGGAATAATGCGTGCAGAACAGTTCCAAGACTATTTTGATATATGCCTCTTGGCTCATACCTAAGAGTTTCTTGGGACGATTCTTTACTATTTCCACACCTAGGACATACCTGGCTTCACCCATATCCTTCATCTCAAAGACGGAGGATAGCCACCTTTTAGTAGCTTCGATCATCTCCAAATTATTCCCAGCCAATAGTATGTCATCAACATATAGGGTAAGGAACATAATCCCTCCGATTGATCTTTTGGCATACACACAATGGTCCTCCGAAACCATGGATAAGCCAAAAGAGTTCATGGCTTTATGGAATCTTAAGTACCAAGACCTGGAGGACTGCTTAAGACCATATATGGACCTTTTAAGACGACACACTTTGTCCACTTGCCCCTTTGATGCAAAACCAAAGGGTTGGTCCATGTAGATCTCTTCCTCAAGGTTGCCATTGAGGAAAGCAGTCTTTACGTCCATTTGAAACAACTCTAAGTCCAAATGGGCAACCAAGGCTAGGAACAGGCGAATAGAGGCAAATCTCACCACAGGAGAAAATGTCTCTTCAAAATCTACACCCTCAATTTGTGTAAACCCTTTCGCCACTAAACGGGCTTTGAACTTATCGATCGATCCATCTGCCTGACATTTTATCTTGAAAACCCACTTGTTTCCAATATATTTACGTTGGGGTGGAAGATCAACAAGTTTCCAAACCTTGCTTCTTGCCATCGAGTCCATCTCATCCCTCATGGCATCCATCCACTCTTTGTGGCTTGGTGAGTCAATTGCTTCTTGGTAAGAGGTAGGCTTCTCGACTTCCAAGGGAGTACATAGGAATATTTCCCCTTTGACTTGAAAATATCGTCGAGGAATTCTTCCACGCTCACTCCTTCAGAGCCTAAGGCCTTCATTGTTCGTCTGCCTAGTTGAGGTGTCCCTCCCCCTATCTCTAAGGGGTGTGGGACTCTGAACATGTGGAAAGTTACTCCCACTATCCCTTTGGGGCGTGGGATCCTGAACATGTGGACTTACTACATGTTCAACAACTGGAGATTGAGGACGGACCTCACTCGCAAGTTGACTTTCCTCATGTACAGGAGATTGAGGACGAATCTCAATTTCCTGGTCAGACAAGTCTCCCCCATTCCCTCTGGATAGGGGAGGCATACCATCTTCGGTGACTTAGTTAGAATCCAAATTCTCCCCCTCACCGAATGATGGTTGGATGTCTGGCTGTAACTCAAATAATTCGACATCCTTTTTGACTTCACCAATGGTCGGGAACTCATCCTCGAGGAAATAGACGTTGCGGAAGTCTATTTCTGTCATGCCACCATTGGATGTTCCCCATACATCACATATCCTTTTGATTGTGCGGGGTACCTAATGAACACCATTTTTGTGGCCCTTGGACCAAGTTTTCCATGTTTGTGGGTTGGGTTATGCACATAGCCGGCCGAACCCCATGGGTGTAAATGGTCCAAGGATAGCTTCTTACCAAACCATAACTCATATGGTGTGGCAGGTACACTCTTAGTTGGCACACGATTGAGTATATAGGTTGCCGTAAGCAGCGCATCTCCCCAGAAACTGATAGGGAGACTAGTATGTGCCATCATTGACCTGACCATATCAAGCAATGTACGATTCCTGCGTTCCGCAACACCGTTTTGTTGTGGAGTGCGTGGAATCGTTAACTGTCTTTGTATACCTTTTTCCTCACAGAATTCCTTGAACATATCAAAGAGGTATTCACGACCTCGATCAGTTCGAAGGATCTTAACCCTACGTTCCAATTGAGTCTCTACTTCCGCTACGAAGCGTTTGAATATATTAAGTGCCTCATAGCGGTGAGATAACAGGTACACATACCCATATCGTGAATAATCATCTATGAGGGTAATGAAATAGATAACCCCATGTCGTGCTTTAACGTTCATGGGTCCACATATGTCTGATTGGATTAATTCTAAGGGACTAGATGCTCTCATGGCTTTACCGAAAGGCTTCATAGTTGCCTTTCCAGCTAAACATGACTCACACCTAGGTAGCTTAACCCTAGTGAGTCGGTCTAGGAGACCTTCTTTAGCTAGCCTATTTATTCTATCTTGACCCACATGGCCAAGTCTAGCATGCCACTTAACAGATTCAGAATTAGAGTCGAAATAAGAAACATAAGCAGATGATATATTATTATCATCCAAATCCAAAACAATGAAATCTCCTTTCAAAGTTGCTTGGCCAAACAAATTTCCATTATAGAACAAATCTAAACCGTCTGGACGAAAACCAAAAACAAAACCTAATCTTACTAAAGAAACATAAGAAACTAAGGAGCATCGCACCCCAGGTGCATAGAGGGCGTCATGAAGAAGCAGCTTGTTTCCTCCACGGAGTTTGAGCTGGTATGTTCCTACTCCAAGGACATCTTCTTCACTACCATTCCCTGGTACGACAGTCCGTGAACCCACCGAGTAGCGATGGTACTCCACGAATCCAGCCCTATCCTGAACTATGTGCTTTGTTGCCCCCGTATCTACAATCCATTGAGGAAGAGAGTTAGCAACGAATGCATGGGAACAAACATATAATTCAGGAGTTTTAGTGGAAGTAGGTACCTTGGCTGGGTCAGGACAATCCCGAGCGAAATGGCCCTTCTTCCCACAGTTATAGCACTTCACACGTGCCATATCCTTAGCTCCGTTGTCCTTGGTCTTGTGCTTCTTAGTAGTACCAGCATTAGAGCGAGAGCTCTGAGGAGGACGGGGGCCTTTCTTTGGTTTCTTACCATGGTAAGATTTCCTGCCCTTGGGCCCCAATCCTCTGGCAACGAATGCCATGCTGGAAGGCGCATATTGCTTTAAACACTCTTCCTCCATTTCGAGGTGTTTGGAGATTGCCTCAAAAGTGTTGATATGATCACTGTGTGCCAAGAATGTTTTAAAACTCTTCCAATGTTCATAATCATTGGGAAGAGCCCTAATCACATTCAGGACTTGTTCTTGCTCAGAAACCTCTTGCCCCACAGCCTTAAGGTCTTGAACCATAGCACTCATGGTTCGAAAGTGTTCGAGGATACTACGACTGGAGTCAATAATATATTGCATCCATTTCAGCTGCAAGGTACGCAACCTTATAGCAGACGTCTGCCCGAACCTAACCTTAAGTTGTATCCACATGTCCTTAGCAGTGCAGAAATGTTCAAACTCTCCTAGGAGATCGTCCCACATGCAAGACAGCATGGTGTAGCTTGCGGAACGATCGCGTTTGAACCATGCCTGGTATGTTTTCAGGTTTTCTTTGTACTGCTCAGTTGCAGTAATATCCCTGCCTTGTTCATCTTTTTCAGCCGGAGGAATCATGGAGGCAGTCAAGTGGTCCAGCATATCATCGTTGTTGAGATAAAACTGGACCTTTAGATGCCAAACATCATAGTTCGTGCCATCCAACTTGTCATCAGATTGCATACAACCTATCATGTTTCTAGATGCCATATTTGAAAGTATATTTTATCTGTTAGACATATTGTTTAATAATTAAATTTCCTAGAAAGCTCCATAATTTACTATGTACGTTCGAAAATTTCGCTAAGCTCATAATCATCACGCACAGTTGTGAATATGGAGTTTCTTTAATTTAATTATTAATTTCATAAAATATTCTTAAACGTTTTGTTAAACCAATTCACAATTTTAATTTAATGAATATCACAGAGATATTCACTTTTGAATAAGTATTTGTTTTGTTAGTGTTTGTGAAACTAATTCTTTTAACACAACTTTAATTTTTGTTTTAATATATAACACAAAGTCATATTATCAATCTCAAATTATCATGCCATAATATGAGAATAAGGTATAAACAAAAAAAATGGCTATTTCTAACAAATAAAATAGCTCGAATCGAAAAACGAAACATTTTGGGTTAACCCAATCAAAAGCCAAGTTCAAAACAAAATATGACACAAAAATCAACCCAACAAAATATAAAAAACAAAAACAAAAATAAAGAAAAACAAGGGAGACCGGGGGGGAGGGTTTTAAAGGAAACAAACTTAATTTTACTAACCCCCCAAACCCCAACCCAACCGGTATCCCTCTGCTCTCTTAGTATCCCTCTGCTGAATCCTTTTCTTCCCTCTCGCCGACCTCTCTGTCTGTTGGTTTCTTGATGGTGTTACCTGTGCCATGGCCATGAAAATGGAGCACTAAGCTCCTTCCCCACCCCCACGAGCACGGCATCTGCCACCACCGTTTTAAAAACGTCCAAATGATGAAAACACCACCACCATCGACTCAAAAATTGCCCCTGAGCCTCGATCTACGCTAAACCGAAGAGAGCCCCCACCGCCCCTTTGCAGATCAGCCGAAATTCGTACTGGGGAAGGCGTCCATGCACTTGACGCGCCATGGAGGCGTCGACGTGTGCCTGAGGCGGACGCCCACGCACCGACCACGCCACTGAGGCAGTGGCGCGTGGTCTCACGCACCTCCCAAAAGGGTGTTTTTCGGGTTCTTTTGGTCACCGTTGCGTAGATCGGCGATGAAAGGGGCTATGGGAGGAAGAAGATCGTGAAACAATCTTCGTTGGCGGCGCGTGACGGTCACGCGCCACCACCCCATGGTGGTTTCTGATGGGTACGGTTCAATTTCATCTCTGTTTCTTTCTGTTTTATTTTACTATGGCAGGGGTTGGGGATTAGGCAGAGGGAGGCTAGGGTTTGATCTAGTGGTTTGGCCTTTGACTAAGTATGTTGATTAAACATAAGATAAAAGGACCCACCAATCGAATTTATCTTCGTTCATTAAAACAGTCACAGACCACGTTTGGTACTCATGTGATTAGAGTTTTTCAGATCTGATCCTACTAAACGACTGCTTCTTGAGATTCCATGAACGCATCCATGAATGCAATTTATCTTAATCGTATCTAGAATTACGATTTTGAATACAGAGTACCAATAGTGAACTAATTACTATTAGTTTGGGCAGAATTAGTATTCATGGCCAACCGGTTCATGTTTAAAATATCAATTTGAATGATTTTGAGCAGTGTACTATGAACGTATCATCAGAAAATAGGACGATTTGCAGAGAAATGTAAAACCCATGAATCTGGAAAAAATTTAACTCTGGGGTTTACAAGAGCATGCTTTTCTTTGCATAATTACAAAAATTAGGCAACTATTCATCTAAACAAGCATGCTGGAACAAATCAGTTTTAACAGACTATCAATCAATTGTGAACAATTCGAAAGATAATAAAAAAAACTTTGAATAGACTAGTGTGCTTTTAACAGTTTGTATTGAACGAATCAAAAAAAAAATTCAAACTTTGATCATGTAAGCATGCTAGTTTGATTTTGGAGTTGCATAATTACATAAATTAAGTAAATTGAACAAATAAACGAGCATGCTTTGAACTGGTTAAAAATTCGGACTTTAATCATGAAAACATGCAGGCATGATATTAGGGTTGCATAATTACAAAAATTAAGCAAATAAAAAAATAGCATGCTTTTCACGAATTGGTTTCTTCAGATTTATCAATCTAATTTCTGATAACTAAACCGAACAGTTTAGGCTCTGATACCACTGTAGGAAATAATTCATGACTAACCTAAATGCGGAATTCAACTGTCGGTAATAGCCCACAATAAGGGCATGTTCTTTTCGTGGGTAAATTGGGTGGGTCAAAAGGGTGAAGTAGGTTGAAGTTGGTTGATGTGGGTTGAGAAAAGTTGATGTTGGTATTTTTTTTTTAGGTGGGTTGAAGTAGGTTGATGTTGGTTGATGTTGGTTGAAGTAGGTTAAAGTGGGTATATTTTTTATGTGGTGGGTTGAAATGGGTTCAAATAATAAGAATATAATTAATGTGTGATAATTTATGAAGTTATCCAAATTTTGTTAAATTTTTGTTTTTTATTTTTTATTTTTATTTTTTTGATTTTTGATTTTTAATTTT
>JACYFF010003369.1:18862666-18923714 GCA_017589665.1 Selenicereus undatus
ACAAAAACATATATATGTGTTTGTATGCGTGTGTATACATATATACATACATATATATATATATGTATGTATGTATATGTGCATGTACATATATATGTATATATATATATGTATGTATTTATGTGTGCATATATATAAATGTACAACGTTGCGCGCGCATGTGCGTGCGTGTGTACATATATGTGTTTGTGTGGGTGGTTGTGTGCACGCGCATGCACACACATATATATGTTTTTGTCTTTCTGTATGTTTTTGCTCAACTAGGTGCGTCTCACCACCCCCGACACTTTCCACCGGCTGGTGGCCAACGCTGGAACAGAAAGGATGGTTGGCCTGGGCATCGTGGCAGACCAGAGGCTACAGGAGTTGGGCACCGTATGTTTTTAGCAAAGCATTCAACCAGTGAAGATAGTAGAGGTAATCGAATGCGAATATTCTCAATTTTCATTAATAATTTGCCTATTGATTTAGACAATTTGGGGCTTAAAAAGCTGTTTAACAGTTTTGGTAAGGTAGTGGATGTTTATATACCTAACAAAGTTGGAAAGAAAAGTGGTCGAAAGTATGGGTTTATCAGATTTGGTGAATTCAATCATGGTAAAAGTGCAATTGAAGCACTGAATGGTAAATCTGTGAATTGGCATAAGTTGGAAGTTGCTTGGGCAAAGTTCCAAAAGAGGACATCATTAAGGGCAAGCAAGCAAAGGGAGGAGCCTCAAAAGAAGATGGTTTGGAAATGGATTCCGAAAAAGAAGCTCACATCATTACCAAATGAGGCACCTAAAGCCTTGGAGAACAATCAACAATTGGCTTCCCCATATAAGCAAGCTCATTTGAGTTATCCAAACAGCAACAAGTTAGAAGCCCCTCATGGTAATCTTGAGGTTGCGGGGAATGATGTTCATGAGGGTCTTTCGGACAATAGCAGGACAATTACTCAACCCTTGGATGGTGCTCATAATCGACCAATTTTTGTTGGAAAGTTCCCTTCTTAGGCACCAAGTCGCATATCTTCTATGGAAGATGATGAGGAGATTAACAGTTCGGTACGCCTGTTTGCTAATGCCCTCGGGATGGACATTCAACTTCATGAGCAAAGGGAGATGGCTAAACATTCAAACAAAGGTAAGAATAGTGGCAACAGGAACTCAAAGTCAACTCCTGATTCACCCACCCTTACTGAAATAGCAAAAGATGCCTTAGATATTGGTAAAAGGCTTGGTATTTCTGTCGTTGGAGATGAGAACCCGACAATTAGAAGGATCACAAGAAGCTTGAGAAAGAAAATAGAAAACAAAGAGCAGGTTTGAGATTCATGTGATCAATAGGTGGTGATCTCAGATGTTGTTTGTGATTATGGTTAGTAGCTGTTTGAGCTTTTCTGTCTAGGATGCAACAACTGTCTTTTTGTTAGCTTTGTAGAGGCTGACTGGCTGTTTTATGTTTCATTTTTCTTTTGTATGGGCTATGCCCAACTAATAATCAAATATATATATATATATATATATATATATATATATATATATATATATATATAGGAGCTACAAAGTTTATAAAAATCCTTTAATGTTCGAGTCTTTAGCCATGTAAACTATTGCGAAGATTCTACCATCATTGAAACAAAAATTCAATTAGCCTAACTGAATTTGCTAATAGCCCTTAATGTACTCCTAAAACATCTCAACCATTCATTTCATCTGACCCAACCTACTATAACAGGTTCATGGTCATTGTTAGTTACTTCTTCCTCCCCAGTAAGCCTCTCTCTTCTCGCCCTTCTCTCCTTGTCAGTCTCACTTCCATTTCTCTCCTCCGGCCCCCCAAGTTTGTGCCAAATCTGGACATAATCGGTATGGTGATGGCCTCAGGTTGGAACTTGGCAAAGAACTCATGAAAAAGATGGAGGTGCAGATGCAGGCATTTGAAATAGTTGTAATAAAAGATAAGCATGGTGATTGCTCTCACTGTGTTCAAGAACCTCGGGAAACAATGACTGTTCCATTAATAGAGGAAAGGAAAGCAAAACAAGGACAAAAAGGAAGAAACATAGGAGTAGACTTGAGAAATAAGAGAAATACAATCATGAAAGAGAAAACCCACCAATGCAGAAGGTAAACATTCAAAATCCTCTAAATCATGAATTTGGGGGGTGGGGGGGTCTTCAATAGAGCTAATCATGTATTTTGAGGCCAGTCATTCTTGGTTTTTGAGCTTGTCCACTGCTGGGTTTGAGTCCCCTAAACTGAGTTAATAGTTTAACCATCTCATGTCATCATCTTTTCATTCTAATTAAAAATTTTGTAAAATATATATGATCACATCATATGGAGAGGACTCAAATGGGATCTTGACTAGTTGGATGTAATAGTGACCCCTCCCCCGCTAGGGGGTCTGAGTGCTTGACCCTCTATTACTACCATCTATATCAGGTATCCACTATGCCCACTTCAAATGCTCTTTGGTGATGAAAGTCTCTATCCTCCTCTTCATCGACTGTCACAGAAAACATGGGAGGAGGGCAGGCTGTATGTCTTTTTTGTTTTCATGGACTTCATTTTGTGAAGTGTTAATAGACAATTTCCTTCCGTTTTGTAATGCGTACTCATGGTGTTCATCACAAATCACTTATTCAAGAACATTTTTTTTTTCACCGTGATTCTAGTAATCCGGCTTCCTATTGAACTCTACTTTCCCTTATAGTTCTTTCCCTTCCCCAACAGTTCTTGTTGTCCCCAATTTAAAGCAAACCCTGTCCAAGAATCTTGTCCTGTTTTGCATAATATTTTTCTGCTTTTCCAACATGAAGGAAGAGAGAAAAATCCAATTACAATAAAAACTAATAAAGAGGAATTCAGGCACCAAAAAATAGAGAATCAAGATGCTTATGGGAAAATGAAGAAGTGAAAAGCGTCGAATTAAGAGCCAGGGAGAGATTAGTTGTATAACAGAGGTCAGGATGGGGGTGGGGGGGAGGAAGCCTGTAATAGAGAGATGCGGATGAACCCGCTGTGCAGGTTAAAGGTACTTATTTTTAATGGTTCAGATTTGTTTGCTTTATACTAACGGTTAAGATTTGTCAATTATTATAGTTGAAAAAAATTTCAATTATGATAGAATTTTCAAAACTATTGATGTTGAAAAATGGTTGTATAAACTCTAAACATTTTATTTTTGACAACAGAAACCACTAGGTCGTTGCAGGCCGATGATATCATTTATTTAATTCAATGTTATCAATTACCTTATTCCCTCTTTCCCCCACAACAAGAAGCCAATTTGTTCCCCCTGTCTCCATTGTTCTTTTTTGTTACAAAATTAGGACATCATGCTTTCTACGAGAATTCATTCTACGAGGATTAAGGACTTGAGTCAATTTTCCTGACATGATTGATACCACAATGTATACACTATCCAATTCTTCAATCTCTGCAACCATTCAAGGTTAGTTTCCACATAAGAGTGCAAATTATTCCAATATTTTGACAAACCGAACATCTATTGGCACTCAGTTGTTCAATGCAACCTTTAACTTTCTATGGAACTAGATCAAGCTATACGTACTCCAATTCGGGTACAAGCTTCTCGCTTTATTTTTAAATTTTGTTTCTATAATGTAATAGTTGGACCTAAGTATGTAATCCAATCATAAGGGCACTAGCTAAGTTGCGTAACGCTTTAAAAGGCCATAGAGGTATATCAGTAATTTCAACCTAAAACCCTAAGACATCGCATTGACTGCTCTATTGTTAGACACAAGAGTTGGTGTTAGAGCGTTTGTGCACAAAACCCTGAAGCTCTTAGGCTATTAGATTGTGAAGGTTGTCGATTGAGCGAGACCCTTCGACTAGTGATTGAAAGGCACATTCAATCGTTTCGCTGTGGGACTAAAATAAACATATTTATGTTTAATCAATATTTTAATTTACTTCATTGATATCAAACCTACACCAGCTTGTTTCCTGGTTGGATCGCTAGTATATTTTCTCAAAATCTGTGTTACATGAATTATTGTAATTTTTCATTTTTCAGCTTCATGCTGTAATTTTGTATGCAGTTTCCTGTTGGATTTTTCTAAAATTCTTGAAATTCCTAGAGCTTGATTAGAGTTTGTATTACAAGCATGATTTGTCTATGTATTTTGCGAATAATTGCATTTGCAAGTTTTAGGGTTCTTCACATGTGGAAACCTTAATTTTACACTTTAGTTAATGATTTTGCTCAACTTGCTTTGGGATTGATGCATGTTATTGATTGAGCTATTGATATCTACGAAAGGCCTCCTATTTCCACCAATTTGATTGAAAAGTTAATCAATCTTCGGCAAAAGAGTTGCTGGCAACACTAAGGTTTGTTTTGAGCAAAATGTTTGACTTATAATTCTATCTTATGTTCGTTCTTCTTTAATTGATTTGTGTCTTTTAATATTTATGTGATTTCAACCAAAAGCCTTCAAAAATCAGGAGTAGTTTGCCTAGATTTTGGCCAAAAGTTGCAAATCGATCGGTGATATAAGTCTAGGGTTTGGGTCGAAAGATGTACTTCATTCTCTATAAACTTTTGATCATTGTTCTTCAAAGTGGGTTTGTCGATTTTTTCGTCCATAAAAATATGAATGAAAGCCCGCAAGTATTATTGCGATTTGATCACCTGGCCAAAAATTTGCAAGAATTTTCTAACAACTTCTATGGTTAGGGTTCATACTTTTGAGCCTATTTTTTTTTTATCAATTATGGGCTCTATGTTTTACAATTGGGTTATGTTACAGTTGCCTATGAAATTCTAAGGAAAATGCTTAAGTCCCGTGGCCATTTGACTAGAGATAAGGCCAAGTTTTGCCACAGTATCGCTAGTGGTGATTGTGTCAAAAACGAGTGATAGAACTCCTATTTTGACCAATTTGTGCAAAATTCTTAACAAGTTGAGGATCCAAATCAGTGCAGTGGTTGGATTGAACCAATATGTACAAGAATGTTAGTTTTAGGCATTGGAATGTGCAATGGGTCATGAAGGATGCCTTTTCTTGTGATTCGGGTCAGCTGATCCAGTTGAAGGAACGGAACGAAGGCCCTCATGTGCCGAGCACATGACCAACAACTGGTTTTTCGGTTTTTTCCTTTTTAAAAAAAATTGTAAGCAAGGTTTGATTGTAGTTCACCACACGTGTTGACCATACATAAAGCTTCATTTGGAGTTCTTTCTTGGCTCTATCATTTAAAATTCGTGTTGGAAAGTTCATAATACTCGTTTGTTTTTGAGTAAGTATTTATGCTTGAAATTTGATATCTTTTTTGGGTGAAACGTTATGTGATTATTTTGAAAATCGACTATGTTTCGTTATTTGAGCACATTTAATTTCTAATGAATTTCACACGATACATAATAAGTTATATGCTTAATGAAATTCATGAAAATTATGTTGCATATTATTAGAATAAGTTTCATATCTTGTAACCTCACGAATTGCATATAAAAGTTACATACTCTTTCAACAACAAAAACAACAGCTCCCAGTGTGGGTTCCACTTTTGCGGGATTTAGGAGATCCAGCTGTAAGCAACCTTACCCCTACCGGCATTCCTACCCGTAGAGAGACTGTTTCCAAGAGATCCACAAAAAAGGGAATTTGTGAAAATATTTTAAGGCAAAGACATTTTGTAAAAATAATTAATGGGAACATTTAAAAAGACAAGAAGGTGGGGCTATATAACATAAGAACAGTAAATCAGAGATAGGTAACATACCTTAACAACCAAGCAAATGGTGCCTCTACCCCATAGAAAGTACTATCTGCAAACAAACACACTAAACGAAAAAACACCACCACCAGCACGCAGCCAAAAGCCACCGCAACCAAAAGCTAACTATGAGGTCAACTCTCTGCGATCTAAGGTTTTAATCCTATCCCGCCACAACTTCCTATCCTGAGTCAGGTACTCTATCAAACCGACAACTCTCAAGTCCTCTCTAATCACCTCGTCCAAACTCCTCTTTGGCCTGCCCCTCCCTCTTTTGCGTCCGTAAAAGTTACATACTCTTACCAAATGATAAACCTCTTTTTTTTCCCATTTTCGACCTTGATTTCTCCATTATTCTCTACCTTTTTCCCTTGAATCACTAAAGAATTGGATCATTTGTGCTATCCTTTGCTGATAATCAACTTTCTTAGGCTAATTCTACTCCTTACAGGTATTTTAGCCCCAATTTGAGGAAAGCTCAATTCCCTATGAACGAGCAAGGAGTGATGTTTCAAAAACGGACGAAGTTTGAGGAATCCTCAAGAAGACAAGAAGCAAAAGGAATGAAGCTTGAAGCATATGCATGGCTCGCCATGCACATGTGCATGGCCGAACGGAATTACTGAAAAGTTGAAGACCCGTACGACTGGCCATGCATCTTGCGCGCCGCTGTGTTTTTGAGGCAGAAACTTTCCTGCAAAGGTGCATGGCCATGCTCTTTTGAGTCAGAATTCACGCACGACATGTCTTGTATTGAAGCACAACCGTATGTTCCCGTTTTCCTATGCTACTTAACTTTTCTCAGGAATAGAGTTAGGGCACTTTTTGACATTACATTAGAGTATTTTTGAAGGACACTTGGAGAAGGTGATTTGGGGGAGAGTTTAGAGATAGTTTAGGGATACCTTTGCATTAAAGATTGTGAATTGAAGATTGTTCAACGGTGCTTTTGCAGATTAATTCAAGTTTGTTCTTCACCTTTTCTACTCTCTTCTGATTTCTTCTTTGAGTTTCTATATTGTTTTGTGTCAAGTGAATTAATTGATTGTTGAAATTAGGATTTTGGATATGTGTAGTGGCTAAATCCCAAATCTGAGGTTGGGATTTGCCCCTATTATGCGTAGTCGAATCATGCCCTACACTTTCGTGAATTGCGCCCATCCTCTTGAATTGAATTCTCGCCTAGCACGTATGCTTGTTGAATTTCTTGAAAGAGAATTATTCACTATTCTTAATTAGGGGTTAGGATTTCAACGAAAGTTGAATCCTCTATCTAGAGCAGCTTTGTGAGTGATTGAATTTCTTAACGTGAAAACAGTTAGGGGTTCAATTTGGAATTTTGACTACTTATCCTGTGACTTTGACAATTTTAGTTTCATGAAAATAGACAATTATGATTGATTAGTCAATCTGATGACCTTTGAGAGAAGGCATAGATGTTTTTCAATTTGTAATTTCTCCATTTCAATCGTTAGCATGGGCAGATTTGCATGATTTAGTTTACGATTCGCAAAGCATAATAGTGTGGTGAATTCCAATGTAGGATCTCTATTATTATTGAATTAGTCAAGTTTCGTAGTATTCAGCAGAATAGAACTGTTTCAGTTGAATATCAACCCGAGTAACTATCTTGCCTAAATTGAGTGTTGAAAGTTAGTTTGCTGATTGAAATCAAGCTCCCTGTGGACACAACCCATACTTATCGGTTGCTAGCTACAACTATACTGTACACTTGCAACATTTTAAGACAACACCTAAATACGTTAGGTGCCAACAAATTAAATCTTAAAAATTTGTTTTATGAGAATTTTGTTTAATTTGTAAATTATGACTGAAATGGTCAAATCCTTTTCTTCATATATTTATGGATATATGTTGGATTTTCTTGAAATATTCATGAGGGTAGAGTATCCTCTTTGATTGGAAAGTTGAGAATTTCTTTTGGCATATTTCAATGTGTTTTAAATGTTGCTAGGACTCAACATGAAACAATAAAGTTAACTACACTAAACATTTATTCCTATAATGATGATTGGGAACTATATGTGGGCTTTCAACCCTAGAATCTATGTTTATGTATATGAACTTTATGATAAGTGTATGCTATAACATTAGACATATGTGTGCTTTTGTATTCTTTGCAAAAATTTTATGTTTTACAAGCATTATGCCGACTACCGCAGTTACCAAACTTAGGTCACTCACTATTCTATTCATGCTTCTAAGATGATCTCATACATCTCTATGAAGGAGAATTTGAGGTAAATGTCAAACTTGGTTGCAGAATTAGCTGAGATGGGCTATGAGCAACCAATCAATATTGTAATCCTTTCCTTACCTGCTGACTTAGATCTAATGAGATGGTCCTATCTTAAAATGAGTATAGCATTGCTTCGAAGAAAGTCAAGCGATGTCTTAAGCTAGAGGAAGCATGGCAAGAATGCCATTGAAATGATAAGCACATAAGTTTATATGCACTCTAACTTAAGAAATGATGCTATGATAAAGAATCAACCGAATTGGGTTGTTAAGGCTAAGTCAAATGAGAAACTTGAGCATGACCAACAAGATGAAGACAAATGTTTAAGAGAGAAGAATTTAATAGAAGTTAAGTGCTTTCACAATGACCAAATACGTCACTATACTCGTGATTGCACTGACCATAAGAAGGTACTTAGTGATGTTTGCTAGTAACCTTTGTGTTGCTAGTTTTATTCTTCTTTATGAAACTAATCCTATACGAATTGTTGTATCTCAGGAATTGTAAAAATAGGCCACAAGTGTACAGTTGTACTTATTGCACCATACATGCCAATGGGTTGAGTTTAATTACTAGTATTGAACCACTAAATTAATCTAAAGATAATCTAACTAAAATTGATTTCTAATACTTGCAAGCAACCACACAAAGCCCTAATCTAAATCATTAAATTGAAATAAAAACTATAAGAGACAAGAAAGAGATTATGTTGACTACTTAGATGTGCTACATGTAGAGAATTCGAATCTTGTATGAGAGATCATCTCGAGACTTCAATATCCACCATCGACTTGAAAGAGTAAAAAAAATTGAAACTTTGAATAAAAAAAAGAATTTTTGGGAACACTAAAATTGAAACTAATAAACATGAATTAAAACTAAACGTAGACAACTTTGAATTAAAACTAGAACTACAAGAATTCAAATTCAACTTTAAAGAATGTCAGGACTCAGAATAATCTCTCAAATTCTAAGACTTATGCTGTGAGATAAAGGAAGAGAACATGATGATCTTCAAGCACCCCCAAGACCACCTATTTGTACTAGTGCCAACCCTCCATACTTTCTTAATTCTATTAGAATTTTTAATACTCAAGCTAGTATTTCACTTTCAAATTAATTTCAAATTTCTCAAATAATTTTGTTTGCCAACTTGCCTATGCTGACTGGATCTAGAAAACGGCCTTAGCTGATGGAGTGGTGGTTCAGGCAGGCAGGACTTGTCCAAAAGGAAATCCAAAGCTTGCTAGGCTAGATTGTGCTTGGAAAGGAAGGGGAGAGTGCTGGACCGGAGCTGTTGTCTTGGAGAAGAGAGTGAGCCGCTAGTAGAACAAAATGGTGCAGGTGCTGGGTTGCTTTGCTCAAAATTAGGTTGCACGTACAACGCCACACAGAGTCAAGGCACTAGACTCGTTCCTTTTTCTTTCTTTTTATTCCCTCTTTTGCATTTGGTCTAGGCTAAGGCAAAATAAGCCCGAGTCTAGGTACTATGCATATGATGTGCTGGGTTGGGCCATAGGAAAACACGAGTAGGATGGCATGGAGTGTTGATTGGGCTACCGACTCATGCGTCCTTTTTGGATTGGCCGTTAACTTGAATTTTCGGGCTGCATTCTTCTTTGTTTTCATTTCTCCATTGCACTATTTTTACACCTATTATTTCATTAAATCATTATTTCCTACAAAAATCACAAAGTCAAGTAAAATCTAAAAAATAATATCGATTACAAGTAAAAATTAAATGATTAGGAGTATTTAAATGGACACTTTTGGTGCCCAAACAAATACCCCCACAACAAGATTTTACTCCTCCTTGAGTAAAATAAAAGAAAATAAAATTTTATGAGGACACCTAACTCACTTTCGTAGGAATCACGGTTGCACTTAGCACATGCAACAACCTTTTAAACCCTTAGGTACCCCCTACTGGATGAGTGTGATCTCGTGAGTGTTTACAGAAAATATATCCACAAAATCTTTGAAAATTGGAAAAGGAAAAATAAAAAGGGAAATAAAAATAGAAAATCTTTTTAAAAATTTTCAAATATGCTCAAATATACACAGCAAGAGAATTGTACACATTTGATCAACAAATCACCCTTACAACCCAAATATGAGATTACACAAAAGCACAATGTACATATCTAGACTTAGCCTCCAAACATAGCACCTATACACCAATTTTTCAAACCGCAAACCATCAAAATAGTGAGTCCGTCCTAGTGGGAGTATGAAAGTGTACCATCACCCTAGGACTTAAACTTACCAAAGTTTTCACTCAATCCCACTTTACTAGTTTGTTGACTTATCGACTTGGGAAGAAATCTTTCCCAAGAGCAATATTGCCTCGAAGGGTAGAGCCCAATAGCGTATGCTTCAAAGGTATATTTGTCATTCTCGACTGATTGGCTTTTATTTTTCCTTCTTTTTTTTCTCTCTTTTGTTTTAATTTCAAATTTTTGCTTACATAAGAAAGACAAGTGGGAAAATCAAACAAAAACCCTAAGATAATGGTGAATTTAAATAAGGATTAGACTCCATGTTCCAATGGGATGACGGGGTTACACCTAGAATATGGAGTAACACACACTTTAAACTAAGGTCTATCATGCACACTACACTTATATACAAACAAATAATAGGTCGCAAGGGTGTCATAGTTAATCAAGATAGGGCAACTTCCAAAATCACACAAAAATAGAAAATCTTTTTGGTTTCATCAAAAACAATTTCTCTTTTTTTTCCAAATATTTTGAAGCATGGCTTCCCATTCGCCACATCAAGATCACACAATGTCCATATTGTAGGGAAATGAGCATTCATGACATAAAATAAAAGAAAAGACAAAAATAAAAGAAATGATATACACAGTATACAAGGGATAGAACAGTAACATGAGGTCAGATACTAAATGTATCCGGACTACCTCACCGATGCATATTGAATTTCATTTGATCAAATAAAGGTGTAAAATCCATATAGATGAGCCCAATGGATGTTTAAGGCCAATATTCCCAAGAATGAACCATAAGAGAGAGAAAGTATACCCAAATGGAAGAACTCTTATATTGAAATTAGATCAATACGTGAGATAGGGAACCAAGAGATAAATCAAAGAGGATATATCTAGGATAAAGGTTAAACCACTACCTAGATTAAATTAACCCACCTTATAATCCTCTAAAGCCTTAGCATCAAGGATTAGATTAAGGGAATGAACTCATATCACCACTCTCCTTAGAGAGATAAAGATTTTAAGATTTTGAGAAAAGCACCAAGCCTCAAGCTCTCATATCATTCAACAAGTCCGAATTTTCATAGAGGTAATTAGGTCTATAAATACCCAATTGGAGGGGATTACCTATTACGTTAGTGGAGCAAGTGGGCCAATAGGGGGTTACAAAATATCCTTGAAAAATATATCAAGATGCTGAAGATTATTACAATCAAGATGAGCTGTATTTTCCACGATTCATCCTCCATCTTCTAGAGAGCTTTGAGAAGGCTCTACTCCACCAATGGAGATGTTGCCACTTTGCAAATCTTCCTTTGTGTGTGAAGAATCGTCACTTGTTGATTAATCTCCAAAATTACAACTGTATTCTCCTTAATTAAGCCCATAAGTAAAAGCATGCATTTTCTAGCCCTCGACCAACCCTTACTTGGTTAATAGTCCATAACTTTCTCAATACTGGCAATTTAAATGTGATTCAAGGCTTCTTAGAAAATAGACCTCTGACACTTTTCATCCATGTATAATTTATAAAGTTCGAGCCCATTTGCTTGGTCAAAAAGGAGCTAGAAGTGAGGTGAAGTGTTCTGCCTAGAAAACTGAAAATGAGCTAATGAGGTGGTTTTGGGGGGATAAAGTTGCTAATCTGCTTATTTAGGGCTACTAATTTGCCTAGCCACCTTTTCCTATCTTAGTTGTGATTTTAAAGGCCCCAAATCAATAATAACCTTGGGGCTTCAAGACTTTGACTCCTACCTTAAAAATTTAACATTGTTCTTATTTAGACCATGATTTTAGCTTGGAGGAAATTCTGATCTTCGTGGTTTACTCCGCTTCACTCACTACCCATCAAAAATCACTGGGTGGTTCGTGGAGCATCAAACACTCCACGTCTTCTACTGTAGGAAGCTCCAGGAACTACTTTAATCTCTTATCATTAACCTTTTGCTTAGCTCTACAACCAAGACCCTGTATGTCAATTGCACCATCAAGAAACATGTGAGTCACAATAAAGGGACCTGTCCAATGGAACATGAGTTTACCTGGGAATAGGTGTGGCCTTGAATCATATAAGAGCACTTTCATGCCTAGGCAAAGTCCTTCCTAAGAATCATCCTGTCATGTACCAACTTTGCTATCTCCACGGACAATCTAGCACTCTCATACGGCTCAGCTCAAATCTCGTCTAACTCACCTAACTACAGTCTTCTCTCCTCCCATCCTATAGTAAGATCATAGTTGAGGGTCCTAATGGTCTACCAAGCTCGATGCTCAAGCTTAAATGGGAGATGACAAGCTTTTTCATAGGCTACCCTATAACGTGACATGCCTAAGGGCGTCTTGAAAGTCGTCCTATAGGCCCATAACGCATCAATAAGCTTGTTGGCCCAATCCTTCCTATTCCTGTTGATTGTTTTCTAAAAATATGCTTGATCTGCATGTTAGAAACCTCAACCTACCCACTGGTGTAGGGATGATAAGAAATGGCTAGCCTATGGATAATATAGTACTGTTTCATCAATGAATCAAAAGATCAGTTGTTGAAATGTGTACCCTGATCACTAATAATAGCATGAGGCATGCCATACCTACACAAGATAGTTTCGCTCAGAAACTTCACCACAACTTTAGACTCATTAGTCCTAGTGGGGATAGCCTCAACTAACTAACACACATAATCAACTGTTGGTAAAATATACTCGTTCCCAAAAGAAATTGGGAACGGTCCTATAAAATCTATACTCCACACATCAAAGAACTCTACTATAATAATAGGGCTGAGGGGCATCATATCCCTCCTAGTGATATGACCTAACTGCTAACATCTAAGGCATATCCTACAGTACTCATGGGCATCTAACCAAATCCGCACAAGCGTACGGGTGTTGTAGTTTAGTAAAGACATCGCTTCCACAGAGACCAATTGTAATCTATTGAGTTTTATCATGTGAAAGTTCTAAGCAAGAAAATTTCAATAGAGAGTTTGAACGACATTATAACCTAATTGGAAAATTCTATCAACTTAAAACATCTAGGGATTTGTTTCAACTTGTAAAGATATGGATCAATGAAATATATCATGTGCTTGATCTATAACGAGATATTGAAAGAGGTGCAATTGCATTTAGAATTCAATCTTTTCTTTCGAAATAAATTGAATTACCTAAACTAACCAATTATCATTCTTTCAAATGTCCTTATTTAGTCTAAGTTATGGATTTTTGATGGCTAAAGGTCCTCTTAACAAGCGAACCTCTCTCAAGTATTGCTAGTTAAGTTCTATCTTGTCGATCAAATAGCAAGTTTCACCTTTCAGTCTTTCACTTAACTATTTAGAATTAGCAAATGAATTTGGCCAAAATTCAATCACAACAATTTCACATATAAGATAGAATCCAATCAATCCCAATCAAGAACGATGAAGGAAAACGAATAGGGTTGCAGTTATGGCCTCACCACGGACCGTGGCCTTCACCACGGACCGTCCATGATGAGCTCTGTCTCAATACTCTTTTGTCCTTTCTTCCTTTCACAGGCATAGTGACTTGGGGTGTCCATGGGGGGTCAAGCTACACTCATCTATGGTCAAATTTGGGGTAAAATGATCCAAAAACCTGCAAAACACAGAAAAGAATCATACCAGAGCATAAAACCAAAAAAGGAGTGCATAATATGGCATAAAACCCATAATTCTCCCTAAAAATTGCACAAAATGACCTCAAAATGGAGTCCACTTTAAGGACTTATTAGCATCTTTGAACAAAGTAGGCCAATAAAATCCACACTAAATAACCTTGGCCGCTGACGTTTTTCCACAAAAGTGCCCTCCACAGGCTTGGTTGTAACAGAAGGACCAGATACCCCGAACCTCATGATCTGCGACACATCTCCTGATAATTTGATTAGAATGATATTTAAACAAGGATCATCCCAAATATAAAATTTTACAAAGTACAAAAATCTATCCCTGTCATGCTTATTCCAACCCTCAGGAATCATACTAGTGATAAGATTGTTCACAATATCAGCATACCAAGGGTAGACTGAACCACAAATAACTACTCATCAGATAAGTACTTAGAAATAGGGGCCTCAGTACCTCTAGCACACACTGTCCTAGACACGTGGTCAACAACATGGTTTTTAGGTCCTTTTGTGTCTATAATCTCACAGTAAAACTCCTGTAAAAGGAGCATCAATCTCACAAGCGTGGGCTTAGCACCCTTTTTGAAAGAAGGTGCTTAAGTGTAGTATGATCAGTACAAACAATGACATGAGAACCAATTAAGTAATATCAAAACTTTTCAAAACAAATACCACGGTTAAGAACTCTTTCCCAATCACAGTATACTTCAACTGGGCATCATTTAATGTGCGACTAGCATAATAGATCACGTGGGGTTTCTTATCAATGCGTTATCCTGAAACAACCCCAATAGCATAGTTAATGACATCACACATCAACTCAAAAGGCTCACCCCAGATGGGAGGATGCAGAATCGGAGCAGTGGATAGGGCTTCCTCTAGCATAGTAAATGCCTCCAAACACTCCTCATAGAATTGAAAGGGCACATCCTGCGCTAGAAGGTTAGACAAGAGCTTATGAATCCTACTAATGTCCTTAATAAATATGCAATAAAATCTAACATGTCTAATAAAGACCTGACATCTTGCACAAGTTAGAGGGGGGAAATTAGCAATCAAATCAATCTTGGCCTTATTAACCTCAATACCATCACTAGAAATAACATGGCCTATGACAATTTCCTTTTCCCCCATAAAGTGACACTTCTCCCCCATAAAGTGACACTTCTCCCCATTCAAGATCAAATGCTTTTCCCTACACCTTTCCAAAACTTTCCCCAAATTAGTCACACAATTATCAAAAGAAGATTCAAATACAGAAAAATCATCCATGAAAATCTCCATACAATATTCAGCCAAATTAGAGAATATAGAAATCATATATCTCTAGAAAATAGCAGTGGCATTCCATAAACCGAATGGCATCCTTCTAAAGGCATAGGTGTCGAATGGACATGTAATGGTAGTCTTCTCTTGATCCTCAAAAGCTATAGAGATTTGGGTACAACAGAGTAACCATTAAGGAAACAGTAGCATAAGTGTCCAGTTAACCTCTCTAACATGTAGTCCAGGAAAGGAGGGAAAATGGTGTTTATAGGTGACAACATTCAATTTTCTATAATCAATAGAAACTCTCCACCCAGACTGGACTCGAATTAGGATTAGCTTGTTCTTGTCATTCCTAATCATGGTAATATCGACCTTCTCATGAATGACCTGAAGAGGATTAACCCATTCACTATCAAAAATAGGGTATCTGATCTCATGGGCCAACCACTTCAACACTTCCTTCCTAACTACCTCTTGTAGGGTTGGATTTAACCTCCTCTGATGGTCCTGGTAAGGTCTAGCGCTGCCCTATAAATAGATTCTATACTGCACAACTGTAGGGTTAATACCCTTGATGCTCCTAGGGTTTGCCTCTTTATTCTCCCTAACTAACTTAAGCAACTTTTTCTCGTGGTCCCGGTCCAAATCAGATGTAATAATTATAGGTAAAAACTTATTAGGACTCAAAAAAGCATACTTAAGGGAGCCAGGTAAGGGTTTTAACTTAAGTGAAACAACAAGAGTATCACAGGCAAAAACAACATCAGCAATAAAGTCAACAGAGTACATATTAAAGTTAAATACATCATACTCAGGGTTATCATCCATGAAAAAGGACTCATACTCAAACTCATCCACATGTTGATCAAATTCTAACTCATTGCAAGAAAAATCACCTACCTAATTAAGGGTGGAATGATCCACATCACCAAAACCATTATGCTATCTATGCAAATTAAAAATATTCAAGTCAAGACTCATATTACCAAAAGACAGCTTCATCATACCATTCTTCTAGTTAATCAAAGCATTGGATGCAGCTAACAATGGGAACCGCAAAATCATATGGATATGAGACTTTGCATTAGGCACCCTCTCAGTGTCGAGCACCACAAAGTTAATAGGGAATATGAATTCCCCCGCCTTAATAAGCATGTCCTTCACAACACCCCTGGGAAGTCTAGTAGACCTGTCAGCTAACTGGAGGACAATCTTGTTAGGTATCAACTCACCTAGTCCAGGTCTCTCACACATAGTGAATGAAAGTAAGTTCATACCAGCTCTTAAATCAAGTAAGGCTCTATGAATGGTCTTATCACCTATCACTATAGAAACGGTAAGGCAACCTGAATTCTTGTACTTGACAGGAATCTGACTAGAAATGATGGAGCTAACATTAGATGCTAAGAAAGCTCTCTTATGCACAACAATTGCCCCCTTGGTGGTGCAGTTTCTTTAAAAAAATGTGACATATCGAGGCATTTGCTGGATAGCATCCATTAAGGGGTGTTAATCTTGACTTGGGAGAAGGTTTCCCTGATCTTGTCAATGAGGGCCAGGTCCTTCTTCCCTTTTTGCCTATTGGGGGAAGGGAACTACATGTTTTTAAACATGTAAAGGTTGAGTAGGAGTATCCTTAGAAGATGTAGTCACTATATCTGTAGGCTTATCCCCTTTAAACTCTTCAGAATCGTCAATAGTTACAGGAGGAATAGCAAAAGATGAAGATGGGGGTGATTCAGATGCTTTATTCAAGTTATGACCAACATGATTGTTAACTTGTCATCCTATACTCAAATTTATTACAATATTAACCTTTATCAAGTTATCAGGAACTGGGTGAGAGAAAGTCCCATCCTTAGGGTTAGTCTCAAGTTGATGAGGAAAGGTGCATTTCTCCCTATTCACAGTAGCAAATTGGGAAAGCTACTCTGTCATTACTCCTTACATTCTTTCATTATTCTTTGTCAACATCCTTTCGATGTTGCTTTAATTCTCCTTTCATATTTATCAAGTTCACTATAAATAGAAGAAGGTTAAGGCTGGGCAATAGGTGCAATAAGAGGAGGAGGGGTTGGCTGCCTAGGTTCATTAGGAACACCATGCTAGCCTAGCCTTGGAGTGATTTGGGAGGGATTTCTTGAAAACCCTCCATATTAATTAGGCACTACCACATTAGGTCCACAACTTGAAGAAAAATTAGGGTGATTATGCCACCCTGAATTAAAAGTAGGAGCATAAGGGCCATTCTTTGGTCTCTGGTAGCCCATGTGCACTTGTTCTTTACCTAAGGTCAATTGGTGGGCAAAGTAGGGGCACGTGCTCAAAGTAAGATCCAAAGCATGGCATTTGGACCATACCTCAGGAGTTTAGGAAGTTTGCGATTATTCCAGAACCAACCCCTTCATTGTTTTTTCAATGGCAGGAAATCTAGACTCAAGGTGATTTAAGTCAGACACAGCATGCATACCACCCCTAGCCCCACTATACCTAGAGTTCAAGATATCATCTCTAATGGTTTCCCATTGCATGGTTTTCTCAGCTAGATCTTCTAGAAATTCCTAAGGAACACTAGGGCTGTTGGAGAGAAATCCACCTTGACATATTGCTTGCACCATTATCCTATTCTGTTAGTCGAGACCATTATAAATAATTTGACATAAGCGAGCTTGGTCTAAACTATGGTGAAGACATTAGGATAAAAGGTTTTTAAATGTATCAAGGAACTTCTAGAATGACTCCATATCTGCTTGCATGAATTGATTAATTTCATTCCTTAGCTCAAATAAAATTAGGGAAGTATTTTTACAAAAAGAACAACACAAATCCATCCAAATTGGTAGTGGAATTTGCTGGTCAACTATACTTCCACTTTTAGCATGGTCTTTTAAAGCAAATAGAATAAATTTCAATCGCACAGTATCAACAAGCACATTAGGGTAGCACATCATGGAGCAAACCTCTTCGAACTATCACATAAATAGACAAGCATCCTCTACACCCACAAACTTAGGAAGTATATGGGCATATTGAGACTTGGGTATGAGAGTAATATTTTCTGGGGCCGATATATTAAAACATTATGATTCAGTGGTCCTAGGTGGATAAAAGATGTCATTAGGAGTCTTAGGTCGAGGTTGAGCTTCACCTATTTTTGTATCACCAAATTTTGCAGTTCTGATTCACTGCTGTTTTCCAGGTTGGTCTCCAATCTATTCAAACGCTTGCTTTTAGGGTCCTTAACCCAACCAGCCATGTAATACAACCACCCTTTTTTTTTATGTTTTTTCATTTTTTTTAAGTAATAAAGATCAAATTTTTAAGAAGATGGATAAATAAAAAAACCCAAATTGAAACTACTCAAAGCAAAATAAATTGGGCAATTAAGGCAACTATTAAGAAACTAAATTACTACTACAACTATTTAAAGCAATTAACAATTAAAAATAGTAATCAACTTCAACACTATCCCTAACAACAGCGCCAAAAACTTGTTGTACCTAAGGAACTGCAAAAATAAGCCACAAGTGTACAACCGTCATTATAGCATTGTATAGGTCGTCTACAGAGATAGGTTAATTTTAATTACTAGTATTGAACCACTAGATGTAGAAAATTTGAATCTTGAACAAGAGATCACCTCTAAACTTCAATTTTCATCATCGACTCGAAAGAGTAACAAAAATTGAAGCCTTGAATAAAAAAAAATTTGGGAAGACTAAACATGAAACTTCTAAACTCGAATTAAAACTGAAAGTAGAAAACTTTGAATTAAAATTAAAACTAGAAGAATTCAAATTTGAGAACTGAAATTCAACTTCAAAGAATTTTGGGACTCATAATAATCTCTCAAATTCTCATACTAGTGGTACGAGAGAGAGAGAGAGGAAAAGAACTTGAAGATCTTGAAGCACCCCAAGACCTCGTATTTATACTGGTGCGAACCCTCCATACTTTCCTAATTCTACTGGAATTCTTAATACTCAAGCTAGTATTCCACTTTTCTAAATACAATTAATTTGTGATTTCTCAAATAATTTCCCTTGCCAATTTGGTTATGCTGACTGGATCTAGAAAATGGCCTCAATTTATGGAGTAGTAGTTTGGGTAGTTGGACTCGTCCAAAAGGAAGTCCAAAGCTTGCTGGGCTTGATCGTGCTTGGAAGGGTAGGGGGAGCGCCGAACCGGAGCTGCTATCTTGGAGAAGATAGTGGGCCCCAGGTAGAACAGGATATGAGGGGTACTGGGTTGCTTTGCTCGAAATTGTGTTACACCTACAGGCCCACACGAAGTCAAGGCACTAGGCCCCTTCCTTTTTATTTCTTTTTATTCCCTCTTTTGAAGCTGGTCTAGGCTAAGACAAAACAAGCCCAATTCTAGGTGCTATGCATTTGATGTGATGTGTTGCGCTGGGCCACAAGAAAACATGAGTAGGCTGGCATGGAGCATTGACTGGGCTGCCAAGTCGTGCTTCCTTCTTGGACTATGCTGTTGACCTGAATTTCTGGGTTGCATTCTTCTTTATTTTCAACTCTCCATTACACTCTTTTTACATCTATTATTTCATTAAATCATTATTTCCTACAAAAATCACAAAACCAAATAAAATATAAAAAACAATCACAATTACAAGTAAACATTAAATGGATAGGGGTACTTAAATGGACACTTTTGGATCCCAAACACAAATCGTGGGTTCAGGACTTCAAACCACATAGTTAGGGATGATGAAACTTTACGGGACTTCTAGAAACTTCGTACTTGGTTAGATGTAGATATATGAGAAAGCAACAACAAGATGGTTGTACAGGACTCAAAATATGCAAGCTAGTCATTTATGAGCGTCGAGTCTTTATTCTAGTCATGCGCCATGAGATGGTAGGGTCATGATTGTGGAAACAAAATTGTGTATCTCCATTTGAGGATATGCTCATTTTAACTCCAACCATGTGCTTATGAAGTTAGTTACAACTAATCCTATGAGTTGTGGACTGGTAGAAGTGCCAGCCTAAGAGTTCTAACTTTAAGTCTATGCTACCTATTTACACGACTCTCTTATGGAAGTGTCAATCGTGGAAGGAAGAGTGTGTTTATAGGATATTCTAACACCTTGAAAGGTTTTGTTTTTATTAGGATACAAGACAGTAGGAGTGTAACTGAATTCAAATAAACAAATATCACATTCTGCACAATGGAAATCCAAAGAAAGGACAAAAATCCTAATACTTTTCTCTATTAGATCTCTAAGTCGAATCAGCTTCCTTCATTAAAGTAACTAATGATGAATAAATCATCAATGAGTTCATTGATATATTTACCACTAAGTTATCAAATTATACCAATTTTACCACTACGTTTTTTTTATTCCACCATTGTCTTTTTACATTGAACCCAAAATACCAATCAACAATCTAGAGAATTCTTATAGCTGATTAAATATTTTTTTAAATTGATGAAAAGCAAATAAAAAAGGAAATAAAATAGATAAATAAAAGGCCCAATTTGGAGCTTTTGGAACTCTTCTATGCACATATGCATTCCAAGAAACCCCTCCCCTGCTCCTCCCTTCACCATAGGCATAGCTTAGTCATCCTTCATTGCCAATCTCACAAAATTTGGAGCTTTTGGAACTCTTCTATGCACAGACTATAGAATCAACACAAGAGGTTGGGCAGCATGTCATCATCAGGTATGAGTTTTGAGTTTTTTAGAGTTTAGGGGTTCTTGAAGTTTACATATTTTGAATTTGTTTAATTAATGATAAAGGTAATTAAATATATGATCTTAAGTTGATTATTTCTTTTATGTTTGTCAATGATTGATTTATGTGATATTCGCTATGGAGCAAAACAAAAATTCACACTTTCTTTAGAAAACCCATCGGAACTACTTGCTCTAGCCTTAAGAAAGCTTGCTTATGCTGGATTTCCTTAAAAATCCAAGCATTCCAGCCTTTGTTGATTGCAAATGTTAAATTTCATAATGTATTATCTTTTAAACTTATGTTATATGAAATGCAAATGCTCTTGATGATGAAAGTGGGGTTGGTCAATGTAGATTGCTAATGTAAATATTAAAACATTAGGCTTGGATGACAAAATTAGATGAGGATTATGATTTTTTTTATTGATGATGATGTCGAATCTGAGTTTGATGACGATGTCTTGAAGGTAAAAGAAAATTTGATGAAGGATCAGACAAAAAGGGAAAGACTAACTCAATTGTTACAATAGCGACAATGTTCATGGACGGCAACATGTTCTAATGGATAAGTTTCAATGTAATATGATGAACTAGGTGATGTATTTGAGGATTCTAAGGATGCAAATAGCCTAGTGAATCAAGGGATGATGAAAGGATAGAAATAAAGGGTCCAAGATGCCACACTCTAGGTTTGATCCAAGTGCAACAGCTCATGATGTTGACTTAGAAGTTGGGCTTCAATTTGCTGATAAGAGGCAATTTAGAGCAATTTTTAAGAACTATAGAACTGTGAATGGGTTGAATATTAAAATCCTTATGAGTGATATGCAAAGACTCTAAGCTAAATATATGGGAGATGGGTGTGAATGGAGGATATGTGCATTTAAGTTTAGCAATGACAAAACATTTCAATTCAAGGGCATAAGGAAAAGTCATAGTTGCATTGCATCTAGTTTTGAAAAGGGAATAAGGACTATCACCAATGTTGGGGTTGCTAACAACAATATTGAGTTGTTGATGATATGACCTAGGATCACATTAAGAGAGTTTAAAAAGATTGCAGACCAGGACCAAAATTTTAATATTTCCAAGAAGAAGTGCCAGTTAGAAAAGAAAAAGGCACTTTAAGAAATTATGGGAGATTATAAAGGCCAGTTTACGTGGTTTGCAAATTATGAAAACCCAGGAAGCACAGTCCTAGTGACTATAAAAATTAATAACCTATAGAAACCCGAGTTCTCTGGGATATACATTTGTCAAGGGCAGTTAAAGCAAGGCTTGCTAGAGGGTTGTAGGCTAGTGTTATCAATTGATGGCTGCTTCATCAAGGGGCCTTGGAAAAGGCAAATTCTTATAGTTGTTGGTCGAGATAGCAATGATCAAATGTATCATGTTGCATGAGGTGTCACTGAAAGGGAAAATTCAGTTAGTTAGAGTTAGTTTATGTCCTTGGCAGCAAAGGATCTTCAAATGGGAAATGGTTGTCGATTGGACCTTAATATCTTACTAACAAAAAGGTTTAGCTAATAGCATAGGCAACATAGTTGCACAAGCTAAGCATCAACTGTGTTTACATTATGTCTGTGCAGACTTGCCAGAAAAAAAAAATACAAAGGCTTGAAATACAAAGAGCTATTTTGGAGAATAACTAAGTCTTCGACCAAGGTTGATTTCCAGAAGAATATGCAATATATGAAAGACTTTGATGCAAGTGCATAAGATTTCTTAGTCAACAAGAACCCCAAGCAATGCTGCAAAATTCTCTTCAGTTATGCTCCCAAATACGACTCAGCCGACAAGAACAAGGTAGAGATATTTAACGGGTCTATTTTAGAGGTAATTACTACAAATACATTTCTTTTTTGAAGCTTATGTTGTAAAACACAGCAAACAATCTAATTTCAATATTGTTATGGTGTGCTTTTTGTTATAGGCAAGATGCAAGCCAATAACATCCATGTTGGAGGATATCTTCATGTCCGTTATGTCGAGAGTTGGACGCAAGTATGAACTTTATCAGTCATATGAGAGGAAGATTTCCCGAGAATTATGAAAAAGCTAAAGAAAGAGAAGAACGAATCCCGAGGGCAGTAAGCAGTACCAGTTAGAGAAGGAAGATACAGTGTTAAGCATAGAGAGCATGGTTTTATGGTTTACCTATTGAATAAGACATGCAACTGTAGATATGGAGCTTTAGTGGTTCGCCTTTTGCACATGCTATAGCAACCATGAGAGAGCATAGAGTTAAAGTTGAGGACTATGTCGATGACTACTACTATGTTAAAAAGTATGAGAAGGCATATGCACGTACAATCAATCCCATCAATGGCAGAAACTTATAGGAACAAGTAGGAGTCAAAATCCATTCTCTAATGCTCAAGGACACAAAGAAAAAATTTTCCATTTAAAAGGAGGCCTAAAGAAAGGGAGAATAGATGTAGAAGAAGGAGATTTGGAACTGGTCAAGTATCTAGAAAAGGCCAGAAGCATACATGTTCAAAGTGTGGTGGGGTTGGACACACCAACAAAAAAAAAAACTAAAACATGCAAGGTTCTTGCTCTAGTTGTTTATTATTTATGTAGTTCCATACATTTAATAGCTATAACTACATGTGTTTTATTCTGACTGAGTCTTATTTAGTGCAACAAATACTTATAGATGAATAAATAATTAGCAAGTAATGATGAAAGAGGGACATCTACTTATCAAGGCCGATCCATACCTATTGAAGCATCATCTACTCAATTTTAGCAAGCTGCAAGTACTCCATCTTAGCAAACTGTAGCAATGAGTCATACCGCACCAGCAATTGAATCAGAACAGGCATGAACAATGAACTCAGAATATTAAAAAAAAAAATCTTAGAATGATTAACAAATTACATTCAATTTAATCCTGGTCCATATCAGCAAAGGCCAAAATGTAGGCTCACAAGACTCAAGACCCTCATCACTAGTCTCATATCAGGTAAACTTCTTCAAATTATGAAATGGTACTTCTTTTTTTTTGGTTCCTAAAGATGAATAAAGGACTTCATTTTTTTGTTTTTTTTGTTTTTAAATTTTAATGCATATATCAATCACAAAAATATCATCACAAGGCACCACGACTCTAATGCCACCAACAACTACTCAATAGAAACTATTGGTCGCTTAATAAACCAAGCTTATATGAGATTTTAGTTTTTCTTGATTTTGAAATATATTCATTAAGAAGCTTATTTTTGTAGATCAGTTGTAGTTTTGATTTCTCAAAAATTGTAAATTTGAAATTCAAATCAAGAGAGGAAGAACCTGTTTACATTAGCATTAACATCTTATGTGCAATAGCCTCAGACTAAGACATCATCTACGCAAGTAGCAGGAGTTCATACTATAGAACTAGTGACAATAGGACAAAGCATACCACCTCAGGAAAGTACGGGAATTATTGGCGCAAGCCTTCTATTATTAAAGGGGGAATATGAATAGTGTTGAAATGGCTTGAACTTTGAAAGTTTGAGTATTACTTGATGTGTTTATGTAATTTTCAAACCATTAGATCCCAAGTTTGACACTCTAAATCTAACAGGATTATAATGATTCCCACACCTTAAGTTTTAACCTATATTAGCAAACCAATATCCATTCATTGATATTTTCTTATGACTAACAACCTCTAATTCCTTTCATTGATTCATATTACAAGAAGCCCTCCAATGTGAGGAAGTCAACATCTTTAAGACCATTATCCAAAGGCAAAGAGCAAGCCACTTCTTCCAGTGAAAAAAGCCCAAGAAAAGAGAAAATTTCAATGTAGCAAGCTTTCTTTTGTTTATTAGTAGCTATATTTTGGATTATGCCATTTTCCATGGCCAAGCCTTGTTTTTTTTTTTTTTTAAGAATTGAAATTGGTTTAATCAAATGTACATGGCCTTGTTTCGCTTATGTAAAGAGGAGTAGTAATGGCAAGGTCAAACTAAGACAATTATGTGAGCATTGACATTTTTTTGTGTTAGTAAACCTTTTCAAGGAGATTTGCAATGGGATTCAATTTTAAGGGGACGTAAATTATTATTTTTTTCATGCCACAGTTAACTATCAATTCTAAATAATTTTTTAAGAATTGAAATCCCATTGGGTTATAAATGGTTGGGATGGAGATCAATGGGTAGTAGTATTGTGGGGTTAGCAGGGAAGAGAGAAGTAGTATGGGAAGTGAGGGGGAGAGGAAAGTAGCAGGGGAAGGCAAAGGGGTTAGTAGGGGAAGAGGGAAGTAGCTTGATTTGGAATTAGGAGGAGGGAAAGTGGATGAGTTTGGAATTGAAAAGGATATTATTAAAAAAAATACAAAAAAGGGGCTATAGAAGGTTTTCAGGTTGTCCACTGGTATTTTGAGGTCTAAAACAGGAAGTTGGTGGCACAATGGGTAAAAAAACATAATGGTAAAATGGGTATAATTTGATAACTTAGTGGTACATAGAGCCATCAGCTATATAATATCCACCTTCATCATCAAGAGTGAATGAAAGTTATCTTATTCTTGTTCTAAGTGGGAGCGACATGATTAGTGTTGGTTTGGGTAGCAGTAACATTGATCGAAAGAGGAACTGTCGGAGATTATATAAATGTCTACCAAGACTTAGTAGCCGTAAAGCACTCCTCCTTGCCATTTAGGCAATTAGGTAAATGAACATTTCATGACAAACCTGCAAGAGATAAATGAGCTAAGATGCTCTTTCCAACTCTACTAAGGATAAATGGATTAAGAAAATGGAAAATATGATGGAGTTAATAAAGGTTAATAAAGTGTTTAAGATAGTTGACTTGCCAGAAGGACACAAAACTATTTAAGAATAAGTGGGTTCTTAAACAGTAGATTTAATAGCACAGTTGATATTGGGCTTAACATGTTACAAAAAGGCATAAACAATAGGAGAGGATCAACTGTAAAGAGTTTGACCCTCCTATTGTGTGCTTTGCCTTGCTTCACCTTTATCTAACTATTTTTGCTAGCTTGGAACTAAAGTTGCATCATATAGGTGCACAAGTGCCAATCTCAAATGTGAATAACATAAAGGTTCAATTGAGAAGGGTCACAAACATGAGGTCCGTAGACATGTGAGGTCATTTGATGGCCTTAAAGTATCTTCTACACATTAGTATATTTGCTTTTTACAGTATGGTAATTTCTAGTAGTTTTATTGTTGTGTCCATACCAAAAGGTCCTGCACACCTGTAGCTAGGTTATTATATGTTAATGTCATACTGATATCGATAAACAATATAGAGTTGCTAAGTAAGACAAAAGGTTGTGTCATCATCTAACTTTGAGAAGATTAATACGGGTAAAGTAGCATGTACTCCTAAAGTTTTCAGGATAATATGTAAGGACAATATTCTCTTGCATAGATAGAATCACATTGGAAGGTCCTAGAATAGCTTAGTGTGCACAATTATAACCCTATTAGTACTCATATTAATAATATTGGTAATGGTAATGCCTTATAATAAAACATGTCCATATACTATCAGAAAGGACTAATTAGTGAAACTAGTTTGCTACTGTGAATGGGAGTATGATATGGTGCATATTAGACTTGATATTTTAAATAAATGTCAACCATACCCAAAACTAGCACAGTAGTAGGTAGTTAAGACATGATGCACCTAAAGGGAACCTCTAATTGCACGCTTTCATACGTAGGCAACAAACAGAGGTTTTCATAAGAAACAAACCTCTAAATATGTCTTCCTACTTGGTGATGGTGCTAAAGTGGCAAGAACTAGTCATATATATGTTGCCTTGCCTATAAGATAGGATAAGTTCATGACTCTCTCCTTAAAAGCACAAGACTCTATTTCGTTAAAAAGGTGTTTGACTATTCGGGTGGTGAACTGAATAGTACTGTCTAGTAATGATTTACAGTGACAGGTTGTGATCGCTTGTGCTAAGAACCTTAAGTATCATAATGATACTATCATTGTAAGACCAAACAGATTGGAGATGAATTTCAATTCATGAATGACATGGTAGCACACAAAGAAGGTGAACGTAAAGTAACTTTCCTATGAAAGATATGATTATGGGGCCATTGATCGAGCCTTGGTAAAAACATGTGTTTATTAAGCACATAAGGACTGAGGAGAATTCGTAAATGATAACAGGCATTGGTTTGTTCAGTAATCTTTTCTCGATGTTTACAATAATTGTCTAATGTTGTGAAATCAAATAATTTGATTTGCATACACTTGGCATTAGAATGTTTGAATGTACATTCTTACTCATAGATGCTTGTTGTGCATTCTTGACCTAAAAGGTATATCGGACAGATAGGAGGTCTAACCCTCTCACACATGTAATTGCCTCCATTGATCAAAGTATAGATGGGCGATGAGACAGTATTTTAGGTAAAATTATCATAAGCATAAATCGACAACTTGTTAACCTAAAATTATGAATCCCACCTTGATAATGATAGAAGGTCATTACCAACTTTAGATAAAATTGATTTTTACCTAGTCTACCTTAAAGAGACAAGATGTAAGTTCAAGTTGTTGACTACTTTTAGGAACTCAGTTTGGACAATAAGGGGTCCAAATATCATCAATTCAACAATTTGGTTAAAGGATTGTCAAGTCATAATTTATACATACTTTTAATAATTATTTGGCGTATGTTTTATATATTAATTTGCCTAATTTACTTTATTTTATTTATTTTAAAGTCAATAACTAATAAAGTGAAAAAGGACAAGAAAAGATGTTGGAAAGTGAATTTTCATTTATCAAAAAACTTTTCAAAGTGAATCTATCGAGTCAGTCTGAAAATAATAATTTATGAAAAATATTTAGTTTCATGACAAGTTATTTAAAGGACCAGGGTTAAGAGATTACTAGTTTCAATTGGAGAACGAGAAGAAATCTTACTGAAACCCTACCTGAATTATTAACGTTATAAAATACATCTTCATGCCTTTCTCTTCATTCTTCACTCACAATCATTTTTTAAGCACCACACCATTAATTATCATCATCACTATCACAATATATTACCATTCATCCCATAACCATAGCTTCACCACTACTACCTAACCTATGTATCATTATCATCAATCACATATCATTATCATCACCGCCACATCATCACATTATCCTCAAGCACCTCCTGCCACTAGCCACCAAATTTATCAATGCCATAATCATCTCCTCATATTATTATCAATTTATTATTGTTTTTGCTTTAATAGTTTAGTTTGTTATTAAACATAAACGTATTTGGACAATTTATATGCTTCAATTTACATATGAGTGGGTAAATTTATTTTTTATAACTTAGTCTCTTTGAAGTGGGGATCATCTTACTCCATAGGCTCGAATCGAGAATTTTAGATTTGGGGGTAAAGGTACGCTAACATAATGGAATGCATCACGACATTGCCTATCATAACCAATGGCCTTTACTAATCAATACGTGAAATTAAAGCTAACTATACTTACAATAACGAGCATGCAACATATTTGGATCAATCAACTCATATAATAAAGATTGAAAGTACGATGTTGGTCTAAAGGAATTCAAAGCAACAATTCAAATAATTACAGGGGGCGAGGACTAAACAGATTAAAAACTACATGTTTACTTAAACTTGAAACTGACTAAAACAACATAATAGAAAAGAGAAAGAGAAGAAGGGACAATTAAGGTTGTCCCCTCAGGATGACAAACCTGATCTACCTGGGAGCCCAGCAGAGTGATGGCTCTTTAAAAGCTGACCAATTTATCACACCAAGTGTCTCTCAATATTCTCATTATGTAGTGTATTTCTTTCAATATGTTTAACCATAAGGGGGAGGCTCCCTTTTACATTGCTTAGAACGATAAGATGAGTTGATTAAAACACTAGGAAAAAAAACCAACTTATCTCTTAGCAAAATTAATCCAATGAGCTGCATATAATCAAATAAAACTCTATCGATTGGGACACGCTTTGTACTGGGTAAGGGGAGAGAGTGCCCAACCAGGTTCCTATAAGTGAACCAAATCGAGATCTTGGTTGGGTTAACTCTAGTTTTAGCTATATCCTAGATTGCCTCTAAAGTCATGACTTAGGTCGGTTAATTGTGTTGGGCCCAAAATATACAGATTGGGACACAAGCTTCATCACCAAGCATTTTCTAAAAGTTGAGACGTCATTTTCTAAAAGTTGGTAGCTAGATCCTTGTGAACTTGGTGGCATGAGAGCCTGAAGAACTGTAGCTAGATCCCTGTGAACTTGGTTGTATAAGGACCTGAAGATCTGTGGCCAGATCCTTGTGAACATTAGTGCTATGTGAGCATGAAGGCCTGCAGTCGAGTGCCCATTTTGACTAAGCATAAATTCCTCATGTGGAAGTTGCTGATATAATCCTAATAACCTTTAACATATATTTATGACTAACCAAGGTTGTGTGCCCTTCCTATAGGGTAGTTGTCATGCCTAAATGCGCACTTCTTTGATACAGTGCTCCCAAGTGATCAGGACGGAGGGTGAAGGGGTAAATAAGTTAAAGATCCATGTATAGATGCAAGTGAACTCGTTAGCCTAGCTTAGACTATGAATACGTAGTTATGCTGATTATACTGACTCATGATGACCTCTCCTCATATGCAAGTAAGTGAAAGTCTAATGTTAAGTTTCAGGTCCATTAGATAAGGCCTAATTAATGAATAGGAGACTAGCTTAGGTGTAGTGTTGTTATATAGCTTAAGCTATAACATACCATAAGATGAGGAGTAAAATGTTGAGTGATTGTTAGATTAGGCCAAGTTATACAATAGAAAGTTATTAGGATACAAAATCTTTATTTTTAATGAAGGAATAGCCTTTAATTTTGTATTAAAGTGCTACTATTTTGAAGAATCTCCCAATTTCTATTTGTTGTAATACAAGCCCTAGATGTATAGGGATGTGGCAAACAAAAATGCTTTCATTGGTGCTACCTAGAGTAGCCCCTAGCTTAGTATAAACAATATGGTTATCTCCTTGAGAAATGTTTACCATGATGGAAGCTCTAACTGTCTAGGAAAATGTAGAGGAGCCCCCTATGTTGTATAATGGGTTAGTAATCACTTAGAAAGGCTGAGAATATAAAGCGAGTATCCATTCTTGAATTTCAGACAAAAAGTCCTGAATTTTGGAATTAAGGCTAGAGTAGAGGCTATGATGACTAGGAAGAACTGGTAACGTTGATGAATGGTTTATCCAAGTCTGATTTGATAGGAGTAGGAAATGGAACGCTTCTTTGTCCTCAAAACCCAAGGTTTTATTTCTTTTTTCCTTTTGCCAGGCCCACCTTTTCAGGTTTTTAGACTAGTCACTGTGTTCTCTTTTTGAGCAAAGGACTTAATTGAAATGTTCTCTTATAGAAAAGAATCTTCATGGTTAGGTCTCAAAGTGATTACGTAGATATACAATATGAAATCAAGCTAATCGTAGTTCGAGACTGAGAATACGCAACTTAAAGGAGGGATGCCTCCCATAAGACTTTTTAAGGTAAGCTCTAGTGTTAGGGTGTCAAAGGAAGGAAATCGTTGTAAAGACTCAAATAACACTTATGAAATCCCCAAGTGTGCACAGGTGATAAGATGAGTGTGAATCAACAATTTTTTCCTTTCTTTATTAACTTTTTTTTTTGGCATTCTGCTTTTTCTCTAGGGTTCTTCTTTTCTTCTTTTTGCAAGGGATTGTTTGGTCCAAACTCCCTTTTTTGATTGCTAATTTTGGTATTGATGCCACCTATGACAGACTCCCATTCTTTGGTTAGGTGAGACGTGGTTATAAAAAAAATAAGCTCATTTGAAGGCTCAAAGGGGTTCTAAGTGGTAGCTTATCAGGTTCAACATAGTTATTAAAAGATCATAAAATTATCCTAGGCATGTCTTTTAAAGTTGCATGACTTATAGCAAAGAAATGTATGATCTTTCCCTTTTTTCAAATGATGGACTGAAATCCGTAGTCGTTTTTTTATTTTATTTCTTTCATTCTCCTTTTGCCTATCTCACCTTGTGATGTTTTTGAGCTAGCCCCTTATAGGCAAACCAACACACGACTACAAGTTAAGCATGACATCAAATTAAGTCATTAAGACATGCCAGATCCTTTAGCAAAACTTAAGGCCTCTTATGTGTAGGATTTTCTTCATAGTTTCCGTACGCAAGGGTATATGAACCTTGAACTCGAATCCATCTAAACTTTTCAATAAATGAGTCTCACTCTTTGCTTTGCTAGTCTAAAATGGCTAGAATGATATTGAACCAAATAGGTTGCTTTATTGTTGAGCAGCCTTAGCTAGGGGAGGTTCCCTTAACTTCAACATGCTTTCTTGTTAATTCTCGAAGGTCCAAAATCCTTATTATCATGGCCCCGTATTTGGTGATATTTGTAATGCTAATGTGGGTCCTAGTCCTTATACTTCCATTTGTTCTCTATCCTGCCCTTAGAAAGAACCCGTTCAAGGGCTTAAATATAAGTGGTTCCGATGAGATTATATTTTGTGTAATAGTATAGAGCATACACCTCTTTGTTTGTCGAACCATTGTCTTTCTTATCCCTATTGGATAATTATTCTTCCAGCTATAGTAAGCCTTTGTTGGCATTTCCCTAGTTAGCTTTTCTTCCACAAGCATGCCAACATTCCTTAATGCTGCGAAGTTTTCGAATGGTGTGAACCTCTAATGTTGCCTATATGTGGGTTGTAGGTTTCTGATGAGCGATCTTACTTGATTAATCGCTAAGGTCAACCCACAATAGAGGTAGCCTTTGCTTGCGATCGAGCAAGGAATCAGAAAAGCCTTGCTTTTTCTCCTGCTTGATTAATTCTAAGTCCCTAAGTGTAATTGGTAGGTCAGCATTCGATGGATACTAATGTAGAAATTTCTTACAAAGATCATCCCAGTTTGTGACATTCTTGGGTCAACAATGGTATATCACCTCATTACATCCTTGTCAAATATTCAAGAAAAGATGATGTGAAATATATCTTTATCAACTCCTTCTAAAGTAATGGCACTGCAAAAGTTTTCACATGGTAGTAAGGGTTTTCAGTCCATGAAATTTGATATCTAGTGCAGTGAACTTTAGGTGCAATTTCCTTTTTGGAATGAGGTAAATTCTGCATAATCAGTGAAACAATTATTAAACATTAATGACTTTTTGAGTAATTGTTCTATGCAATCTAGTTATGGATTGGGTTAGAGGAAGCTCTTTTCCCTTCTTCTTCTTTCCTTTACCCGTTGTTTCTCCTCTTCCATCATCTTTTCCCTTTTCATTATGAGGCTTCCCAACATCTTCCTTCGGGGTGTCTTGATAATGGTTTGGAGCGTATTGGCCATTGGTTTCATCTTCTTTTCACTTTCATCCATCATTACTTGTATTCTTTCCACCATTTTCATGATTGGACCATTTCATTATTTTCAGCCATCTAGATGTCGAAGGATTGGATTTTTGACTTTAAACTTTGATCTTATAGGTGGATTTCCCTGTCTTTTTCCTGGGATAATAATCTCTTGGTTTGTGGACTCCGCTTATATACCCTCTTAGTTTTGCTTATTTGATGAATAAGATGACAGTTTAGATGAGTGAAATGTTATAGATGTGAATAATGAATAGTCAAAACATTGGCTATGGGTTGAATGAAATGATTGCAATCTGGTGAGGAAGAGATAATGGCTTTGTGGGTTTGAAGGTTTAGGCTAGGCTGGAAGGGATGGGGTCAAGAAGATGAATTTAGGCTGTTGGTTTTAGAAGAAATCAAGCATTACCCTGGACTGAGTTTTAAGTTGGGCTTGGACAGCTTACGTGTGGGCCTAAGTTAGATCTAACTCTATCTTAGATGAATCAAGGACCTATACTGAGTCTAGGCATGACTTTAGCTTGGTTTGCCTAGAATGAGTTAGTTTAGGCACATAGATGGATCTAGGTGGGCTAATGCCTATATCCTATAACTTTATGATGCATAGGCCATAGACTTATGTAAGGATCAAATGTCTAGGTCTTAATTGAACTTTTGTATTATGAATGCGATGCATAATTAAACACAACCTATAATGGACTAGGACCCTAAGGGTTTGTTTGGATGGGGAGTAAAGGAGAGTAAGGAGGAGTAAAGGGAAATATGTACTCCTCCTTACCCTTGTTTGAGAGTAATAAGAGGAGAGTAAGGAAGGGTGAGGAGGAGTACCTCTTACTCTCCCTTACTCCCCATTTCCCCCAAGT
Organism: Selenicereus undatus; assembly: GCA_017589665.1. Taxonomy (NCBI): domain Eukaryota; kingdom Viridiplantae; phylum Streptophyta; class Magnoliopsida; order Caryophyllales; family Cactaceae; genus Selenicereus; species Selenicereus undatus. The sequence continues at coordinate 18,895,748 of JACYFF010003369.1, forward strand.
TTCTTACTCTCTAATTTGGGGTGTAAAGAGGAGTAAGTGAGGAGAATGGGGCTATTTTACTTATTTGTCGCCATAAATCTAATTATAATATATTTTAATCTATTTTATAAGGGCAAATGTGTTAATTAGTTTATTTACTCTTATTTACTCTCTTTATTCTTCCAAACAAGGGTAAGTGCTTATTCCCCTTAAACTTCCAAAAAAGGGTAAGCAATTTACTCTTATTTACTCTATCTTACTCCTACTCCTCCTTACTCTTATTTACTCTTACTCTTCTAACTTACTCTCCTCCCAAATGGACGCTAAAGGTCTAATGGGTTGCATTATCGATTGTGGGCCTAGAAGGGCTCATGGATTGTGCATGATGAAGCCAAATGATGCATAACGCTTTGAGCCTAAGTGGCTTGCAATTGATGTGTTAAGATCGACAATGATGTTTAAACTTTCCTAATTATGTAATGAGACTTTCAAGCTCATGACTTAAGGTGACTTGGACCTAGACTAATGATGTCTACCCTCATATTATGATGCATGCAAGGTCTAGAACCAGACCATTTTTTTTTCCTTTCCTAATACAAGACCAACACACTTGGACTTGACCTAATCTGAAGTCTAAAACCTGACCGCAACGTTAACTAGGCTGGACTAATATTTTTTTTAACTTAGGCCCATAGACACAACGATGAAGTTATGAACCCTGAAGCATCAATACATAGGTCTTTAGGTGTACCACTAGAGTTCTAAACATTCAAAAATTAGCATGCACATGAATTTCAGCCTAATCAAAAGTTCTATTTCATAAGTGGTTTAGGCAAGATTTAGAGCAGTTCTCTCACGACCCAAATGCTTCGTCATCTATAGGGTGCATGACCATACTAGAATGTTCACTTGCTTTCCCATATATCATATGAAATAAGGAAAGTGTGCCACGAGTGGATAAAATAGTTGTCGGCTTAGTAGAGAGTCTTAATTAACCAACCAAGTAACTAATTATTTTCCTAAGTAATAACAGAGTTTAACCTAGAGGTGTTGTTAATCCCAGTAAGGCTTCACCTTTAATGCTAGAATGCATAATGCAAATGTAATTAAAACAATTTCCCATTTTGATTTTCAAATCTCGCCTTCATAGAAAAATATCCCCAGTGGAATTGTCACCATAAGAATCACAACCTAGAACTCGGGTGCAGTCCCCTGCGAATGGTTGGGCCCTCCTGCTAGGTTTTTATAGTTTGGATTTGATCTTTCTTTTTATTTTTGTTTTTATTTTCAGCAAAAAAACATATTGGATTGCAGCACCACTGGCTCTTGGCCGATCAAGCCGGACAGCAACCCTGATCTAGGACCCCGCCTGAGATCCTAGGCCAGAACTGAATCCAGTTTTCTGGTTAGTCTCCAAGCTGTAGCTTCTGACTTGCCCAGGAGGCTAGACTGCAGCCCTAATTCAGGAACCAGGTTAGGCTCCTTGGCCAGGATAGAGTCCAATCTTCTAGTCTAAACAACATTACTGTTGGGGTCATAAAATGAAATTTGCTTCCCATTCTGCCTAGTTCAAAAATTATTTAATTGAAAATGAAAATAATTAATTAACAGAGTTAGCAGTAAGCTTTTAGGAAAACTTACAAACCAAATGTACTCTATAAAATGAACAATAAATCATAAGGGATGCCGGAAAGGACAGTTGGTTAGTTTTAAAGATGTTTTGTAAAGGCCCCCCAATAATTCCTGAAGTGTGGGCTATTTTACTCATCAAACTAAGCATCCAAGTTTGGAGGTAAAGGTAAGATGTCGTAATGGAATGCATCACGATATTGCCCGTCATTACTCACGACCTCTACTAATCAACACGAAAAATTAAAACTAATTACACTTAAGGAAAATTAAAAGTAATTACATTGAAACATTAGGATCAATTGAATCACATAATTCAAATTGAAGCATGATGTTAGTCTAAAGGATTTCAAAGGAAAGATCTAAATAATTACACTAGATGGGGTCTAAACTAATTGGAAATTACCTTTTTAGTTGAACTTGAAATTGAACAAAACAAATGATAGGAAAAGAGAAAAAGGAGGGATAATGAAGTTTGTGCCCTTAGGATGACCCACCTAATCTACTTGGAAACCCAACATAGTGACACTCCTTTAATAGCTAACCAATTTCTCATGCCAAATGTCTCTTAGCATTCTTAGTATGCAGTGTGTTTCTCTCAAGAGTTTTTGGTATGTTTAACTATAGTGGAGGCTCCCTTTTATAGCACCTAAAACAATAAGATGAGCCGATTCAAAATAGAAAAAAATCAACTTATCTCTTAAGAAAATTAATCTAATCAGCTACACCTATCCAAATAAAATTCTACAAGCTAGGAGATGCTTTGGACATGGGGAGGAGAGATCAACCTTCGCCAAGTTCCTGTAAGTGAATGGACTGGGATCCTGGCTAGTTCAGGTTTGGTTTTAACCAGATCCAGGATTGCCTCCAAGGTTATGGGCTAGTGGTTAATTTCACAGTTGTAGCCTAATATCCTCTTAATTTAAACTCTTATTAAGGGCTAATTCTATTGCGCCTAGATATATAGAATGGGCCATAAGTTTCGTCAAAAAGCTGAGATATCATTTTTAGGCGTCTACAACTTTAAATTGATTCCGTTGGTCACTTTTTCTCTTGATGGTGCGAGTTAGTGTGGAGATGCTTAGATCTAGAAGGATTGTTGCCCCCCTTTCTTCAATCGATTCATAACTCATTCATTTGGCACCCTATATAGGGTTTCATAAGTGGATGATTCAATTGTCAACAAAAAAACAAAAGATGAAAATGTCACGCCAAAAATTAAATAATAAATTGAATAACAATATAATTAGCAACTATACAATCCAAAACAGAGGAAGAGAAAATGTCTTTAGATTGATGTTGTCCAGTTAAAACCTTTTTTAATATTTTTATTTATTGTGAAAAACAGCTACTCGTCACTTGAGAGTGTTTTAATTCCTAGAGTTAGGAAACACTATTTTAATTGAAAGAAGGGTTGTGCATTATTGATTAATTTGTTTCTTTGCACATTTGATATTTTTCTATGATAAATGAATAAATTGTCTCTTTTTTAATGTTTAAAAAAAAGCCAACCCCCTCCCAATAAAAAAAAAAACATTAGGTCATGTCAATAGCACATGCATGAGAAATTTTACTTATCTAGGCTTTTGGAGGAAGGGATGGGGAGGGGGAATGTGAAGGAAGAAGAGGGAAATTAATAGATAACTTGCTTAATTATGAGGATGCATACATAAACTTATTAAGCAAAGAATTAATTTTGAATACCTTGCATGGATGTATATTGCCTGTTGGATATTTCCTAGACCTATAATATGTTATATTATATATTTTATGAAAGACAAAAAGGACTAATACAAATATAGACTAAAAGTATACCCGTATATTATTTGGGTGTGATTAACCAAATTAAGAAGACTATTTGATGAAAAATAAAATTAGAACTTAAGTTAATATAAATATGTTGTCAATGTTGACATAATAATGCCATAGTTTAATGTGAAAATATGTTTCAAATTCTTTGTGATTTTATCATGATGACTCATGTAAATTGGTTGAAATATACCCATTAATTATCAAGCCATAGTTGGGTTATTGTCATTAAAGAAAGAATGTCCTTGATCATAATATTTTACTGATTTTATTTTAGATTTATTCCCCACAAAATATTGGCATAAATATTGAAGATACTATTTTGTTATCTTCCTAATCCATAGAATATTCTTTTGCATATTAACCAATGAATAAAGATAGGATGACAAATATGGAAGAATGCTTTAGGGGTACTATGTAATAAGAGGATCTTACTAAGATTGAATGGGACGATGTATTATATGGTTGTCAAACAAGCATTATTGTACGACATGGAGTGTTGGCCTATTAAGAAATCTCAAGTCTAGAGGATAGGGGTTGAAGAGATGAGGATGATTTGCTGGATGTGCAACCACATGAGATTAGAGAAGATTAAAAATGTAGTGACTAGAGACAAAGTAGGAATGACATCCATAGATGATAGGATGAGAGAAGCTAGAATTAGACAGTTAGTCATATAAGGAGAAGGAGCATGAATGCACTAGTGAGGAGATATAAGAAGATTGAGCTTCCGACGTGTAGAAGGGGTCGAGGTAGACTGAAGAAGAGTTGGAGCGAAGTGATTAAACACGATTTGAAGGCTTTAAGACTAACAAAGAGCATGACTCAAGATAGGAAACTATGAAAATCTAAGATTAAAGTTACATGCTTTAGGTATCCATTGGGTAACGAGGGCACTTAAATTGCTTGTGCTTGGTTGTGATAGTCAATTATCATGTATTTACAATTTGTGTGTATGTTTGTATTGGTTACTATGTGACATATTGTTATTTGTAGTACAATGCTTTTATTTTATTATCTATCTATTTATGTATTTATTTTTATTGAAGGATTTCTAACTGCAAAATGTCTTCTCAAATTGTTTTTGTGGATCTATTGGAATCAACCTCTCCGTAGGTAGTGATACTTGCAAAAGTAATGATGTTTATATTTGGATCTCCTTAAACCCACATAAGCAGGACTCACATAAGCAGGACCCACAGCCTGAGATGATTGTTGTTGTTGTTGTATATTTGAATTTGGATTTAATTTAATTGGTTTTTTTTATAAGAATGTTATTTATTGATATTATTTGAGAAAATTTTTATCATCTTAATTGATACATATAATGAGATTATATTTGATTGATTGTCCTAATTGATTATCCTCAAGACATTTTATGATATAGATTATTTGGTGGATATTGTTAGCTTCCCTTAGGCTTAAGATATATTTATTAATATGTTTTGACGAAAGACAAATATGGATTGGTCAATTGATATATTCATCATGTTGTGTTTGAATTATCTTAAAATTTATATTGTTTAAATATATTAAAATTCTAAGTGAATATTGGCATGCTAGTGCATATTGCTTAATTGAGTTAATATAAGTTGCCACAATATCTTGAGATGATTTACAATTTATATTTGAATATGTGGTCTTTATGATATTATATTTTGTAATTCAAATTTGATTATGAGATTATGATTCTATATTTATCAAATGTCAAGATTTGGTGAAAAGATGATATTATCTTTTGATATAGTATTTTGAAAGATTGTGCTGCAAAATAAATCAACTTCTAGATGATTCTCTCAGCCAAGATCTTCTGCAAAAAAATAAGGAAATTAGCCATTGGAGGTCAAAAGAAGAACGTTGAGCAGAACTGCGAAACTCAAGGGCTTCAAAGACTAGGTTCAAGGCCTTGAAACTAGATGGAACATTGACTTTCCTTGTTTGGTGTAATGGTCACTTACCAAGTTTTACTCCAACCACTCCAATACCTCTTGGCTATAAAATGAGAGGAATTGGCAGCTGGAAAACAAAAGAGAGAGCACAAGTAAAGAAGAAAGAGAGCTAGACTTGCAAATTAAGAAGAAGACGTTGAGAGATACATCGAGTTTATATTGGCATGTCTATTGCGTTTATTTACTCCTTGTTATAAAGTGTATTTTGTTATCTTTCTTTGTATTGGGTTGGGTTGATTAGTCAGAGGGCCGACTACCGAAGTACGGTTGGGGAGCAACGCATACGTTGGGACACCTATTATTGTAGGGTCAACTAGTAGGCGTGGCCGAACCTCTATAAATAATGTGTTCTGTCCACATTTACGTTTTCTACATTTCTATTTCAATTATTTTGTGACTTTGATCATCACGCTCTTCACCCCCCTCTAAGGTGATTTAACTAGCCAATCGGACCGACAATTGGCATTAGAGGATGGGCTATTATTTTAAGACTTGACCATCCATAGCTAGATCCATGGCTAGTTTATTAAATGTTTTTATCAATTGTCCTCCAATATTTGATGGAACTAATTTTTCTCTTTGAAAGTGCAAGATGAAATCATTTATTAGATCCATCGATTTTGATTTTTGGGACATTATTTCGAATGGTCCTTTTGTGCCAATTTGGACAAGAGATGATGGAGGTACTATTATCAACTCAAAGAGTGAATACACTGAAGATGACTACGATATGCTTACGAAAAAATTCTAAAGTTTTATATATTTTGCAATGTGCTCTAAATGATGAATTATTCAACATTGTTTACTATTGTGGGACACCTAGAGATCTTTGGGGAAAACTCACATTACTGTACGAAGAAACAGGCCAAGAAAATCCAAATTCATCAAGAAGGGACAATATGCTTAGCAACTAGACTGACGAAAAAAAGATTACTCATTTTTGTCTAATGGCAAATGAAGACGTTAAAGATTAGGATGCGAGTGACGATGATGATGATGATGCTTGCACAAGTGATGATGAAGAAGAAGAAGAATAGGTGGAATATGACATTACGGATGAGGTATATGAATCTCTTCACAATAATTCTAAACGTAAGTTAATAAAAGTCTTACTTTATTATATTAGACGTCAAGAAGGATGCAGTTCTAAAATTAAAGATTTGAAGAAAAAGAATTTTGAATTGTCTCAAGAAAATGTTGAATTTCAAAAATCAAATGATTTAGTTTCTAATGATTTAAAAAATTTTCAAGAGAAAGTTGTCCTTCTTGAGAAAGAAAAAATGAGTTCCAAGTGATGTGTGCTGATCTTGAAAAAAATTGTCTTAAAATTTTCAACAGGAGAAGAGGATTTAAATAAAATTCTTAGCACACAAAAGACATCATTTAACAAAGAAGGAATCGGTTTTAACCCATTTAATAAAAAGAAGTGTTATAAAAACTTCTTTGTTAAGTCAACTTACTACAAAAGTAAGACTTATATTACTTGTAATTATTGTTCCAAAATAGGACATATTTTAACTCATTGTCCTACTAAAAGAAATGGTCTTAGTAGCACACAAATTTGGGTACCAAAAGTAACAAGGTCATCCATTATGGTGAATAATTATGATTATGGGGTTGAGTTTTCTAAATGTGTTTTAAGAAATGTATAAGTTTGTTTTATAGGGAATTTAGCATCCACACGAGAATGAAACATGAAATTGCGAAATTGGATGTCTGAGAAATATTGAAATACTCATGAAAATTTCGTAATGGTCCAAGGAAATTAAACTAATACGTAATCAATTCAGTGCCCAGATTTCATGGCCCTAAAATACAATTCAAGACCTTGAACTGTAGGCAGAAATTAGAATTTTTTGGTATGACTGAATCAAGGGCTTGAATTTCTATTTCAACAACATGAATAGAAATCAAAATTTGAACTCTTACCAAATGGAAGGTGATGTTATCTTTGCATGATTTACTTTCTATTTTAGAAAATTTTATTTTCAAATTTTCAAATTTTAATTTGCGTAACTATCTTTGGAATGAGAGCATGATTAATATTCCATCATATTTTATGCTATTGTGACATTTGATTATGCACGTATGATCTCAATACTTTTGTCCATAATTATTATGCTCTCTAATATTTGCATAAATGATATTACTTGTTTCTATAAGTGAAAAATTATATCACTTGATGATTTTTTGATAATCATGATTTACTCTTGATAGGGAGAGAATTTTGTTAATCCCTTATTACATCTTTATGTTGCTTATGAGAATTTCAAGTCAATAAGCATTAGTGTATATTATTGATTTTGTTGTTAGTACTTAACCCCTTATGCTTTCTTTTCATGAGTGCCATAGATTAAGGGGGGCATCTTTATATGTCATTGATTTGTTAAGGGTAAGTTATATGTGTTTGTCATAATTTTTATACGCTTCGATTTTTCTTTCTCCTTCTGGTACTGCCTTTTTGATGAAATACAAAAAAGGGGAGAAAGATTAGGGTAAGCTAATTTATTTTGTGAATACATGGGTAAGTTCATAAGATCTTTTTTTACAAGATTTTGTCTTTCATAAAAAAGGGGGAGATTGTTAGCTTCCCTTAAGCTTAAGGTGTGCTTATCAATATGTTTTGATGAAAGACAAAAATAGATTGGTTAATTGATATATTCATCATCTTATAGTTTAATTATCTTAAAATTTATATTGTTTAAATATGGTATGATTCTAAGTGAACATTAGCATGCTAGTGCATATTGCTTAATTGAGTTTATATAAGTTGCCACAATATCTTAAGATGATTTAGAATTCAAATTACAATACGTGATCTTTATGATATTATATTTTGTAATCCAAATTTGATTATGAGACTATGACTCTATATTTATCAAATGTCAAGATTTGCTCAAAAGATGATATTATCTTTTGATATAATATTTTGAAAATTTGTGATGTAAAATAAACTAACTTCTAGATGATTCTCTCAGCCAAGATCTTCTGTAAAAAATAAGAAAACTAACCATTGCAGATCAAAAGAAGAACGTTGTGCAGAACTGCAGAACTCAAGGGCTTGAAAGACTAGGTTCAAGGCCTTGAAACGAGATGAAAGATTGACTTTCCTTATTTGGTGCAACAGTCACTCATCAAGTTTTACTCCAACCACTCCAACACCTCTTGGCTATAAAAATGAGAGGAATTGGCAGCTGGAAAAGACATAAGAGAGAGCACAAGTAAAGAAGAAAGAGAGCTACACTTGCAAATTAAGAAGAAGATGTTGAGAGATACATCAAACTTATATTGGCATATCTATTGTATTTATTTATTCCTTGTTACTAAGTGTATTTTGTTATCTTTCTTTGCGTTGGGTTGGATTGATTAGTCGGAGGGCCGACTACCCAAGTACGGTTGGGGAGCAAGGTGTACGTTGGGACACCTATAGTTGTAGGGTCAACTAGTAGGCATGACCAAATATCTATAAATAGTGTGTTTTGTCCACTTTTACATTTTCTACATTTCTATTTCAAGTATTTTGTGACTTTGATCATCACGCTATTCACCCCCCTCTAAGGTTATTTAACTAGCGATTCCGGCCAACAGATATGTTGATAGATAATATTCTAAGGATAATATATGATTTTCAAAGATTATTCATTGGATTATTTGAAACTCATATTTGAATTATAAGTTTGTAAAGGAATGATTTCTAGCTCAATCACATGTGATAAAATCTTATTGTTATGCTTCGGTATGTGAGATCTTTTGTTGTGGATCATTACTTATAATTCAAGGCTTTCAAATGGACTTCAAGGCTTTGCAATGCAAGGAGATACCTAAGGAGTCAAGCCTTCCTTATTTGGAAGAATTGAAGCTAACGACTAATTGGACTAATCTTGTCTATATATACAAGTTGCCATGAAGTTTGCTAACTTTTTTATATTAGGTGAAATTATGAAGGGTGCCTTAAGATGTGAAATATTCATATTATTTCACATTGAAAAAGCTTGCTATAACAAAAATGGCAGTATACTAATGTCAAATATGTTCACATTAGCTATGTTGGATTTTTAGCCTTTTATTAATGGTAGATAAGTTATCATAGAAAATAAAGCAATTATTTATCAAATTTTTTTGATTTTTTCACCATTAAGGATGTTTCCTATATTCCCACCCTTAACTTTAGAGATAGGCAACGGATCAGGTGCCCATTGGGTTAAGCGGTCGGTCCATTTAAAACAGGGCTAATAAATGGTCAGGTCAATAATGGACTAGGTTAATATTGGGCCAACCCATTAAGGCAAATTAACGGGCCGGACAGGGCTAGCCTATTAACGGCCCGTTTAGTGACCCATTATTTTTTTCAACTTACTTAACACGCTAGTTTACATGTTCCAATTAATTAAACTTATTATCAATACTTTGTACATAACAATAATTATTATACACCATTTTTTTGCGCATGTTTGTTCCGTTTTTAAACAGACCCAAAGCGGGCTGCCTATTTGCACCGAAAATATGACATTTTATTAACTCCTTATACTTATTTTATGCTTGAAATAAACATAAATTAGGATTTTATTTGATTTTTTTTTTGTCTCGTAGGTTTTATAATAAATGGGAAAATATGCGGGAAGCTGATAATTAAAATGTCAGGAAAATGAATTGGCTCGAGTATCTCGGGTTCAGAAGTCCAAAAGCCCAAAAGAAAAGCAAAAGAAGACGAATTTGAAAATTAAAATTAGATCCAATGGGCTCAGAAATGTCTTGGCCCAACCCTCACCCGAGCCCAGCTGATCCATTTTCCGCCCCCCCCCCCCCAAATGAGTCGTACACGTGAGTTTTAACTCCCTCCCCCCTCCCTTAGTTAATCTTATCTCTCCTCACAAAACCCAGAGAACCCCCCAATTATCGGCGTCCCCTCACCATCACAACTTCAATTCTCTCTCTCCATCCACGATTTTCGGTCCATCTCTCTACTCCACGCATCACCATCCACATCTCCACCAATCTCATCCGAATCCCACACAGCACCACACCATCTCCGTTATCTTCACCCACCATCAATCTCCACCTCTCGACGCAGCATACACCTTAGCACCGTCCACAACAACTGTGATCGAAGGGCCGAGATTGAAGAGGTTGCAGTATAAATGGAGGCTACAGTAAAGGAATAGGGGAGAGCCATAGTTAATCTCGAGCTTCTATCGATTCTCTGTTTTGTTTTTAGTGTCAATTTCATATAAATCCATTCAACCTTTAGTTATAATCTTTTTCTTTTTGTTTTTCAATTCATAGGACACAGATTGGAGATTGTGTTCAGTTTCTTCCGTACTTGGATCTAATTCAGTTGATTTTCCTTCGGTTGAATCCAATGCATGTTCGTAGTCCCCTGCCTTCTCTGTTTTGTCCAATTTTTTCTGGTTTTGAATTTTAGAGCATGGAAATTTCTGGATCAAGCTTCCATGGCTAGGACACCCGTGAGCTCTACCTCCTCTGCTTTGGTTCCTCCTCCTACCTTCACTGTTTGCTTAACTCATTTTGATTTAATTACATGTTGTTTATTTTCAGTGGCAGAGGGAGCGTGGGGTCAGTGGGGTCAACTGACCCCCCTCCCTCGCCAAAAAGGGAAGAATAGTATGCTGGAATTAGCCAAAATAGTGTATAAATTAAAATTGTGGCAAGCACATTCAGTGAGAACGCAAGTGGTGGAGTGGTTGGGGCGCTTACATTGTTGTTTTATGCTAGAGGACATCACGAGTTTCAAGGCTGGTGGGGTTAGTTGTTGAATTTTTTCTTTATTTTTCCCAATTAGTAGCATTTCTTTTTCTTGTTTTTTTTTTGGTTAGTAGTATCTCCCCATTTAAAGTTCAAAGTCTATTAATTATAGTTTAATATTTTAATATACTTTAATTTATTATTCAATTCTTAATCTATAAATTAATTTGCTTTTTAGTTTATTGATAAGTTTAATTTGTCAATTTTAATTCTAAATTTGTTTAATTTGTGGATTTAATTTCAATTTTGGGTCAAAGTATATAAATATTTCAAAAAGATAACACTTTAATTGATTCACTTGAGATTAAATTACTTTTTCAGTTTTAATTTATGAGTTTAATTTGTCAATTTTAATTTCACAGTTATTTAATTTGTGGGTTAATTTGAATTCTAACTTAAAATACAAAGAAATACTAAAGAATTATCATTCCCTTCAAGTTCTAAACTCGAAACTCACTATTAAATAAACAAAGTGGAAACGATATCAGTTAATCACAATTATCATTTTATTTTCGACACCCCTCCGCTAATATCCTGGCTTCGCCACTGTTTATTTTATTGTGGTATTGGTGATTTGAACTATTGAGCTAATCTCTTACTTTTCGTATTTTGCGTTGAGAAATCAGTAAGTCAGTGGTTAGGGAAATAGTTTAGTAGTTTAGTAGTTGCTTATTTCCTCCTCTGTTTTTCGATCTTCTCTGCTTTTGCTTGGATTGTTTCTGGTTTTAGGCTTATTTCTAGTCTTGTTATTATAATTTATTTCTTCTTTTTGTTCATTTATTAGTTGGGACGTTTGACTCTTTGCTTTTCTGGACAAATTATCTACATATGTCAGCCTTGGTTCTAGCTATTCTTGCATTTCACAAAATGACAAAGTTGGGTGGTGTTTTATTTGCTTGGTGTCTGTGGCAATGGGTTTGGTGTATCAATTTATGTATTTAACTAGCTTTTGTCAGTTGGTCATTAGCAGACCAGTAATACTGTTTTTTATTTGTTTATTGTTTTATAGTTAACAAATTTTATTTTATTTTATTTTGTAGCAAGTTAGTTATTGCTTTTACTTAGAAAACTTTAATTATTACCAATAGCTCAGCTAAGCAAGTGGTTAATTTGATTCTACCATCTTCTTTGGATGACTCGTACTTGGCGGATCATACTATAAATTAGACACCGTGTGCTTACGGCTGCATTTTATATCAACACTGCCCATGGGCGACTCGACCCGACCTGTTTATTAGCTTGGTTGTGTGTTTTCTAACTTTGAATCTGGACTAGTTTAGTTTGGTTGAAAAATTACAGAGACATTAGTTAAAAAATTAACTCACCAAAAACACTTTTTAGGTGGTAATGGGCGGATCATGGGCGGGCTGAGTTCATTTGGTCCATAATCCAGCCCAATCCATTAACAAATATGTTGGAAGCTTGTCCAATCCGGCCCAAACCGATCCGTTGCCCACCTGCACTTAACTTAAGGTTTCGGATTATATGAGCTGTAGACTTCAAACCATGGAAGGAAAAACCATAAACGGATGAATATTAAATTCTCAACCCATACAATTTCAATCATGAAATATTGCTAACCCAAAAAAAAAACAAACAAAAACTCATCTTCAGAAAAAAAGAAAAGAAAAGAAAAGAAAGAAAAAGATCCAAAAAGGTTAAAAAAAAGGGGGAGACAATAATCTTACCTCCTATGAGGAATAGGTGGAATTTGAAATGAAGCCCAATATGATGCCCACTGACTTCTTTGGGCTCTCACGCATAATAAAATCAATTAACTTCTGGTCGCACTACACATTGCCCAAAAACTAAACGCGGGTAATCGCAAATTTTCGAAAACTCTCTCTCCATTCAAAATTAGAAGCTCCATTGCGAATTTGCGATCGCCATAACTATTTCTCACCTGAAAAATCAAAACTCTCTCTCTCTCTCTCGCTAAAAGGAAGTTGGTCTACAATGTCGGCAGTGAAAGGGAGTGGCAAGAAGAGATCAGAACCCGATGCTGTGCAGTCGGATAAGCGAAAGCGCAATCAAGAAGAAGACATCTTCGACAACGAGATCTCCAGGTGATTAATCCTCTTCTTTCAGTATCGTTTTTGTATTTTGATTTCGTGATTTTTCCTCTAGAAAAACTTCTCATCGTTAATTTCGGCGGATTGTTGTTTCTCTGTTTTTGATCGTATGAATTTCAGCGAAATCAAAGGAATTGTGTCGGCGTTGCAGCAGATCAGAGAGAAAGCTCAGAAGGATGGCCAGAAGAAGAAGGAAGAAACCATTTCCAGGTCAATTTCCTTTTTAATTTAACCTAAATGAGAGCAAGAGACTTGAAAACGTTGAATTATGTGAATCTATGTCAATTGAGCCCTGATTTCGGCTTAATTATAGTTTACATGTTTGATTTTGCAATAATTTTCGAACTAACGATGTGCATATTCAACAAGATATTTAACGAGTGAAATGAGCTTGTCACAGTTTCCACTTACTGGACGTTCGAACTCACTGATTATTAGCTTATATTATATGTTCTCAACTCATGTCGAATTTGTACGATTCTTTAACTTGATCGTCAATTTTCTGTGATCTTTTAATACCTGAACTTTGATATCCTTAAATTTTAGTCGCGTTCAGTAAGGCTACTCCCACATTATGGTCGCCTTGAAGCCAAAAATTGACAAGCTATAGTTCAAATCATCTTGTTTCTAACTCCCGTGCAACATCGGGTGTCCAAGGATTTGTCATAGATATTATACATTGAAGTGAGTAGCCAAGCAACATACGTTGTCATTTAGCTCTAATGTTGCTGAAATCCTTTTAACAAAAGGAACTGCATGTAATAATTGCTATTTTTTTTATGTTCACTCCGCGACGAACTCTCTGGAAACGAAAGAACATGATTAAGTCATTGGTTTTCTCACAGTGTGGCTGCAGAGATCCAGTCCATGTTCGAGGAGTTGAAGGCAAAAATTGAAAAGGACAGGTAGAGATTCTGTGGTTGTGCATATGCAAAAACTTATGGGAGCATTTATTGTTGTGCTTTATAATGCTTGATCAAGTGCGTTTGTGAAAGCTACCTAATAGTTCGCTTCTCTCGTTATCAGGCTAGCGTTTGCAAAGGCATTATCAAAGAGTTCAAAAGAGGTCTGGCTAGAAAAGAACCAACTTTAGAGCTCTAAATAAGTTACATTCCTAGCTAGACGCAGCATAAAATTCTAGCAATTATTTTGATTTTTCCAGTGTGAAAATGCATTGAAGGAGGAGACTGCCAAGTTCCAGGCAGTCTATGAGAGATTTGGCAAAGAAAAAGTGGCACACCTGGAGGCACTGAAAGGTATCATCCTGGAAGTTGGTTACTGTTCACTACATTCATGGTTAATCTACCACAGTTACAACTTATGATATCTATGTAAATTCAGAAACTGCTCTTGAAAGTAGTTTCAATACCAGTGGATAGCATTTCTAAGCGCATCATAATGGATGATCGTGTGAATTATAATATGGAACTAATTTCTTCTCTCATGTTTAAAGGCAAATTTTGATCAAGTATACCTGGTTTCTTTCCTGTTCTCCATGCTTTTGTTGGCTGCTTTGTAGTCCTAGCCTAGTGATTGAACTGAGGCCGTAAGTTTACTCATCACTCCTTTGTATTTTATGTTGGTTTTGCAGCTCATTGAGACAACCTCCCCCTCCCCCGGCCCCAAAAAAACAAAAGGCACAATTGTGCTTTCTGCCATTGCAACTCTGTAATCCGTACGAACTCATTAATTCCTTGCTCTCTCATGCAAAATTGATGATATTACAGGATCAATTGATTAAGGCTGTGCAATTATCTATTCTTTGTTTGTACAATTTTGGACTTTTGACATGATATGTTTAGTGCTCTAATCTGTCTGATCAAAAATTGCGCCCCTCAGCTCAAAGAATCAGCAGGCAGCTGTAATCTACAGTTTCCTGGCGGCTAACAATCTCAAACTGTTCTTCTTCTAACAGATACTATTTCCAAATATGAAGAGGAGAAGGAGAGACTTTTCATGAGATACGAACAACAAAGTGAGCAACAAAAATGCACTTCAGAATTTTGTAACTGCATTATCTCACGCGATAAAATGCGTTGATTTCAGGGAAGAAAGAGAAGAGCATGATACAAGAGAAAGAGAAGGCTTGTGCTGACAAGATAGCTGACTTGGAGGAATCCTTGAGAAAGAAGAAACAGGTAAGTATCATTTTTCCTTCAGTCAACCTCCCCTAGCTTCTTAGTTTTCCTTTCTGTTGGCTGTAGTGTTGTGAGTTGTTGCAAGAAACTGTTTGGTCCGTTTAAACAATATGTGATTTTCACCTTGGAGAAACTTCAGAAGCAAAATTGTGCTCTAGGCATCATATGTAGCCTTAAAGCTCCATAGATGAGCACTGATAATGTTTTCTTTTTCCGGCACAGGACGACAGAACTTTTAGCCTGCTGAGGAAGACTCTTGGATCATTTCTTGAAACTGCCTCAGATGAGGATTTACCACCAGATGACTGAAAAGAGTTCTTTTTGCTTATGGCCTGAACTGTACCTATCAGTTTAGGGGACTAAAGTACTGATGATATGACACAAATCTCACGGCTTGTGTTTAAAGAAATTTCTACTTACGGATATCAAACATATCCCAGAAGTGGATGTACTCTTTATTCCACGAATTTTGATCGGCCCATCGGTCAGGGTGGTTTGAAGTGGGGGATGAAGTAGTTACAGTTTATTGTGTAAATAGAAAGTAGCAGAGCTGTGAGATCATATGACCTTCCCTCAACCTGCTTAAGTGGGATATACCTCCGGTATTAGTTTGGTTTGAGAAATTGTAGAAATCTTAGACGATTAAGATTTTGAGTATTATAGTGAACAATTAGGCTTTCTGGCTGAACTTAAAATCATTATAACAACATCAAAGCATAAGTCAAGGGCCTTTTCATTTTGTGTAGTTTGGAGAATTTGGAATGAAACGGAGGAAATTTCACAGGCATTGTGCTGTCTCCATTATAAATTTGCAATTTACCGAAAGTGTCAAATTGGGAATGCTATCATAGGGTGAAATTTGAGGTTACTTAATACAAGATATTGAAGTTTAGATTAAAATGGATGTCTTTTGTAGGGATGGTTGTGTAAATACAAATTTTGAGTTTAAAATAAATAAAGACAAGAAATTCAAAAACAAATTCAATCTTGTATTGATGTAGTGTGTAGGTACAATATCTGAATTTAATACAATAAAATAATCCTCTGATTTGATCTCTTGATGACTTGAGTACTCCGAGGGCGTGCTGCTTGATCTCGGTTGATGCAAATCAGTTGAAGAACTCTAAAGACTGTTCTTGATTTTGATCTGCAAGTGGCTGATTGTAGTTTCTGAAAAAGCTTTGCAAGTTTTGATCCTTCTCGCTTGGTAGCTGGATGCTCCTTGTCGTATGAGCTCTGAATTCTGCAAAAGCTGAATGATCCAAATGAAGGGGAATGACCCTTATTTATAGGCTCTGCCAGTTAGGGTTAGAGTGGGTTTTGGGCCTAGGCCCAATAATTATCTTCTTATTTTTTTAAATAAAGGAAAATAATTATTAATTTTTGCATCATCGATGACACATGACAGCTTTTAATTGGTTGAACTTAATTTTTACCAAGCGGGCCCACTAAAGTCAACATGACACATGACAATCTGTAATTGATCAATTTTTTACACGTGGCACCATCTGATTTGACGTAGAATTTTTGCCTTCTACAAATGCCCCCCTCTAGAGTTGGCCGCGTACCCAAATTTTGAGCGTTTGAAGCGGTTGAGTCTCGAACGTTTGGCAAATGCAAATGATTGAAAATTTGGTGGGTATTTTTCATTGCCAAGTAATTTGGTAACTTGACATAAGTTGGCAGTTATCCAAGATTGCATATGATCAATGTGAGCCCAATTTAACAAACTCGAAAAAAATAAATTGAGACCCAAAAACCGTTTTTAATCCTCTTTTTTTTGCCCTTTATTTAAAAAAGCTAAAAAAAATTGAAAGGAAGGCTTTGGATGAGGTCTACGTCCAGCTGCCTTCTTGCCTGTGAATTTTTTTATTTTATTTTTTTAGATTGTGGTAATTTTGAGTTGATGATTTGTGATAAAATTTTATCAACTACTCTTGATAAAATTTATCATAGATTTTAACGGATGTGATTTCAATGTTTGTATTTGATTGGAAATTGAAAACTGGGCCACCAAACATGTATAAATACATGATATGCAGCTCCTATCATGCATAATCTGAAGCCGAATTATTTTGTAGCACTAACTTTCCAATTCAACAAAGAATTCTCTCTTCTTTTCTGTTCCGTCATTTGCCATGATTCAGAAAGACAAGGTCCCTGATTTATCGCCCCTTTTTTTATCGTCATCAACAAAATCACCGTTATTGGCTTCTAATTTCTTTGCTAGTCTCTGTAACCTAAGAATCGTAGAAGCCACGGTTGAATCTTTATCTTCCTCAAACAAGACAAACCCCAAATCCATAAACCCTTTTAGCTCCTGAAACTCAAGGCCCGATGAACAAGGCTCTAGTCCTTCTCTTTTTCTTAATTCCAATGGTGCCTTCAATGGTGAAGTCTTTGTATTTGTGGGTGTTCATGAAATTCCTATTCTTCCCCCCTTGAGTCTTCAAAGTCTTTGGATTCTTTCCCAGAAAAGATGCTTAAAAAAAATTGAACTAATTTTCTAAACTTTCGGGTCGCCCAAATGATGAAAACACCACCACCGTCGACTCAAAAATTGCCCCTGAGCCTCAATCTACGCTAAACCGAAGAGAGCCCCCACCGCCCCTTTGCAGATCGGCCGAAATTCGTACTGTGGAAGGCATGCATGTGCTTGACGCGCCATGGAGGCGTCGGCGTGTGCCTGAGGGGGACGCCCACGCGCCGACCACGCCACTGAGGCGGTGGAGCGTGGTCTCACGTGCCTCCCAAAAGGGTGTTTTTCGAGTTCTTTTGGTCATCGTTGTGTAGATCGGCGATGAAAGGGGCTATGGGAGGAAGAAGATCGTGAAACAGTCTTCGTTGGCGGTGCGTGACGGTCACGCGCCACCCCCCCAATGGTGGTTTCTAATAGGTACAGTTCAATTTCATCGATCTCTATTTCTTTCTGTTTTATTTTACTATGGTAGGGGTCGGGGATTAGGCAGAGGGAGGCTAGGGTTTGATCTAGTGGTTTGGCCTTTGACTGAGTATGTCGATTAAACATAAGATAAAAGGACCCACGAATCGAATTTATCTTCGTTCATTAAAACAGTCACAGACCACGTTTGGGACTCATGTGATTAGAGTTTTTCAGATCTGGTCGTACTAAACGGCTGCTTCTTGAGATTCCATGAACGCATCCATGAATGCAATTTATCTTAATCGTATCTAGAATTACGATTTTGAATTTAGAGTATCAATAGTGAACTAATTACTATTAGTTTGGGCAGAATTAGTATTCATGGCCAACCGGTTCATGTGTAAAATATCAATTTGAATGATTTTGAGTAGTGTACTATGAACGTATCATCAGAAAATACGACGATTTGTAGAGAAACGTAAAACCCATGAATCTGGAAAAAATTTAACTCTGGGGTTTACAGGAGCATGCTTTTCTTTGCATAATTACAAAAATTAGGCAACTATTCGTCTAAGCAAGCATGCTGGAACAAATCAGTTTTAACAGATTATCAATCAATTGTGAATAATTCGAAAGATAATAAAAAAAACTTTGAATAAACTAGTATGCTTTTAACAGTTTGTAGTGAACGAATCAAAAAAAAATTCAAACTTTGATTATGTAAGCATGCTGGTTTGATTTTGGAGTTGCATAATTACAGAAATTAAGCAAATTGAACGAATAAACGAGCATGCTTTGAACTGGTTAAAAATTCGGACTTTAATCATGAAAGCATGCAAGCATGATATTAGGGTTGTATAATTACAAAAATTAAGCAAATAAAAAAATAGCATGCTTTTCACGAATTGGTTTCTTCAGATTTATCAATCTAATTTTTGGGAACTAAACCGAACAGTTTAGGCTCTGATACCACTGTTGGAAATAATTCAGGACTAACCTGAATGCGGAATTGAACTGTCGGTAATAGCCCACAATAAGAATACCAGTTCTTCAGTAATAATAAATCTCAGCGGCTACTAGAGTCGCCTTATAACGTCCACGTCCTAAACCCGATTACTCCGCAGTGATGGTAGAGTAATTGTGAGGAGAGATAGAGAAATAATATTTCAGTTCGTGTCTCTTTAGCTGACCCTCCCAAACCTCCTTATATAGGTATTGGGGGGATAACAACTAGGGTTTAGGGAGGTCTTTTAGTGGCCGTCGGACTTCAACTAATGGGCCCGGCCTACATTTATGTTGGTGCCGATGCTTCACGTTTGGCTGATTAACTAGTGGACATCACAATGGAAACTGATTTAGGTATCTCTTATCTTAGATGATATCAAAAGGAAAAATAAAAGGAGAAAATCAAATAAAATAGGAGAACCCAACTTGAAGGGTTAAAGCGAAAGTGATAATAACTACACTAAGACACTCTATGAGGAGTGCCATAGTTTAGCAGCAAAGGCTTGGGAGGTAGGCAAACTGGCTTACCCGGGTATTGTTATCATTTAGGCATCTGTAATATATGGCTATTTGAGCTAGGAGGCATCTTGGATTTTTCTTGATTGGAAATGCTTTCTTTGTTTGGTATAGCGGGGATAGTTTTGTGAGCTGTACATTTTAATGTATCGTTTTCACTTGGCTTTATTGTCTATCAATAATTTACAAAAAAAGAAATTGCTGTAACCTGCAAAATATTGTCGAAAACAAAAAAGTGAAAAACAAATCAGAGGTGTATTATATTATAACCCATGTTTCATATAGATTCGGAGCAAAAGTTCCTTTTAATTATTCCCATGATCAATAGGGTATATAAGTCTTGTTTGGCAAGCAGCTGTTAGCTGTTAGTTATTTGTATTAACTGTTAACTGTTAGCTATTAGCTGTTTGAATTAACTGTTTGTTGAAAAAATGCTTGGTAAAATTAGTTATTTCTGATAAAATTGTAAGACAAAAGGCTAATTATTCAAAAAAACTATTCCAAAAAGCTCATAGAATTAACCTTTTTAAATTAGCTTTTTGGACCAATTTTTTTTTTCTAAAAAGCTCTTTCACCAAACACCCAGATTAGCTTTTTCACCTAGTCAAACAGCTAATTTTGATCAAAAAAGTTATTTTTTGCCAAAAAATTCTTCAAAAAGTTGTTTGCCAAACACCCCCATATTTATATATTATACTTTCGTATTGGGCCTTGTATTTAGTCTCATGTAAACCCTACTTATTACTATATAAACATACCCTTGTACCCCTATTGGCCAAGGAGCCTCACCACGTTACATGTTATCAGAGGCAGTCCCTCAACCCTAGTTTTTTTTTTTTTTTTTTCCTCTCTCGCCTCTCATGGCTGATCTTGCACCTCCCTCTTGTTTTGGTATCTCTACGGATTCGGCTGCTCCCTGCCCCATTCTGCTGAGCCTGTTGTTCCTTCCCTTCACAACAGCCCTCATCCAACACTTGTGGAGGACATTCCTCCTCCAGTCCTCCCCCGGTGTCTCAGGCTTATGTTTTTCCTCAACCTACTGTTCCTGCGACATCATGCAGCAAATAACCCTCTTCGTCATCCTTTTTACTTTAACAATTTTCCTACATTTTATAATGCCCATCCAACTCTCCCTCTCAATGATCCGTCTCACGCTTCCCTGGGTTTTCCTTCGTCTATCTCAGGCGTGCCACACTCCTAGTTTGAGTTTAGCTCCGCCAGTAATTCGGTTCCTCCCCCCTACTCATCTATCTCCTCCTGCCCTTTGGCCTCCATCCCTGGCGTGGCAGCTTACCGTTCTCCAACATGGCTGCTACCACCCTTTCTGCACCCAATATAACCAACCTTGTCACGGTTCGGTTATCCTCCCCTGAAGATTATCTCACATTGCATACTCAATTCTCTGCTGTGTTGATATCTCATGGCCTACTGGGCATTGTCAATGGGTCCTATCCACCCCCGGCTGCCACTGTCCCACTTCCCTCCGGTGAGTCAACAGATAATCCGGCCTTTCACGACTGGGTTCACCTTGATCAGAGTGCAAGATCATGGCTTTTTGCTACTCTGTCTCCTGATGTTCTCATCGATGTTCGGGACTGTGCTACTTCCTTTCAAGTATGGGATCGTCTTTCCCATCTTTTCTGTCACTCAAGCATGGCTCGTTGTATGGAGCTTAAACGAATTCTCACTATTCTTAAAAAGCCTGAAAGCCAGAGTGCCTCTCTACGGGAAATCAAAACCATCTCTGGCAATCTTGCTTCCATTAATTGTCCGGTTCCTCAGTCGGACCTCGTTCACTACACACTCCTTGGGCTTGGTCGTGAATATAAAGTCCTCGTCACGACCCTTACGCATCTGCCTCTACAGCTATCTTTTGATGATCTTCGTCCTCGGCTATTAATTCACGAACAGCAATCTGCAACAGCTTAAGGAACTGGAGGACGCGTCCATTGTCCATTCCGCCCTGGCTGCTTCTTCTACAAACTCCACGGCTACTAAAGCCAACAACGGCTACAAAGGCAAGGGCAAAGGTAATTGGAAGCACAACTGTAGGCCGGGCCCATTAGTTGAGGCCCGACGGCCACTAATAGGCCTCCTTAAACCCTAGTAGCTAACCCCCAATACCTATATAAGGAGGTTTGAGAGGGTCAGCTTAACATACTGATTGATACAGAAACATTATTTATCTCTCTCCTTATAATTACTCTACCATCGCCGCGGAGTAATCGGGTTTAGAGCGTGGACGTTATAAGGCGACTCTAGTAGCCGCTGGGATTTGAGATCTGGTATTCTTATTATTCGTGGGCTATTACCGACAGTTCAATTTCGCATCCAGGTTAGTCCTGAACTATTATTTCCTTCAGTGGTATCAGAGCCTAAACTGTTCGGTTTAGTTCCCAGAAATTAGATCGACAAATCTGAAGAAACCAATTCGTGAAAAGTATGCTATTTTTTTCTTTTTGCTTAATTTATGTAATTATGCAACCCTAACATCATGCCTCCATGCCTTTCACGATTAAAGTCTGAATTTTTATATAATTCAAAGCATGCTCGTTTATTCGTTCAAATTTGCTTAATTTCTGTAATTATGCAACACCAAAATCAAAACCAGCATGCTTACATGATCAAAGTTTTTTTTATTCATTCAATACAAACTGTTAAAAGCATGTTCACGTAATTCATTCTGGCCAAAGATTGAATTTTTCAGTTCGATTGCATATTTATGTACAAGCATGAATATATTATCTGCCAAACATCATGCATAATAGAAAACATGCTGCAATAACCGAGTAAGCGATTAGTCCTCTTTCTCTGATTAAGCTTGGCCGTGTTATACAAATTTTTTTTTTTTGGACAAAGGAACCTGAACCCTAACCCTTAAAATCCCCCGAATAAAAAAAAACAAAAAAAAACGGGGGGAGGGGATAAAGATGAACCCCAGACCCGAAACCCTGATCCTAAAAAGGGACCCGAAACCCTCAAACCTCAAAGGAGCCCGAAACCCTAAACTCTAGTATGCCCCTGCCTAAAGTTTTCGACCTCGACTCCAATAAAAACAAAACGAAATAAGGTAAACGAATCATACCCATCAGAAACCACCGAGGAGGGGTGGCGCGTGGCCGTCACGCGCCGCCGACGAGGATCGTTTCACGATCTTCTTCCTCTCAGACCCCTTTTTCATCGCCGATCTACGCAACCTTGCCAAAAGAAGCCGAAAAAACACCGACAAAGGAGGCGCGTGAGACCACGCGCCACCGCCTCAGTGGCGCGTTCGGCGCGTGGGCGTCTCCATTAGGTTTAGGTTCGGCCGATCTACACCGTAATCCCCTTGATTTTCGCCGGTGTAGCATAGATCGAGGCTCAAAGGGTCGGTGGTGGGGGGTTGCATCATTTGGGTAATTTTTTTTGGGTCAATCGACGACGACCGTGGTGGCTGCCGAGGTCACGCCGACCAGAGCCCAGAAAGGAGCTTCGTGCTCCTAGCCATGGCGTCGAACGAAATCGAGAACCATAAAGCTAAGCCATGGGCAGAGAGAGAAATCGAAGAGAATCGAAGGCAAAGGGTCACCAAGTAGAGAGAGAGAGTGACTGGGTTTCGGGTTAGGGTTTGGGGGGGAGGGATAGAAACCCCCTTCACTCACTCATTAAAATGGGGGGGGGGGGAGGGTCGGTCTTCCCTCATTAAGAAAGGAGGAAGGGTTAGTGCTTTTGGCCCAAAGAGAACATGGGCCGGTTTATAGGATTTTTTTTGGGGGGCCAATTTTTTTTTTGTTTTTGTTTATGGTTGTTCCAAATATGAAATATATGTTTCCATGAATTTATTTGGCCATTATCTTTGTTATAGGTTGCAAAATTATTTTTGGATTCTATTTTCATATTATCATTAATTATGTTATGATAATTTGAGGTTGATTATAACTTTGTGCTATACATATATATATAATGAAGTTGTGTTAAATGAATTAGTTTCATAAACATTTACTAAATACATATTTACGTAATAAAAGGTGAATATCTTTGTGATATTCATTGAATTAAAAATGTTAACTAAAGTTTAACAAAACTTCTAAATATTTTTGTGAAATTAATAATTAAATTAAAGAAACTCCAAATTCACAACTGTGCATGATGATTATGAGCTTAGCGAAATTTTTGAACATACATAGTAAATTATGGAGCTTTCTAGGAAATTTAATTATTAAACAATATGTCTAACAGATAAATTATACTTTCAGATATGGCAACTAGGAATATGATATGATGTATGCAGTCAGATGACAAGTTGGATGGCACGAACTATGATGTTTGGCATCTAAAGGTCCAGTTTTATCTCAACAACGATGATATGCTGGACCATTTGACTGCCTCCATGGTTCCTCCAGCTGAAAGAGATGAATAAGGCAGAGATATTACTGCAACTGAGCAGTATAAAGAAAACCTGAAAACATACCAAGCATGGTTCAAACGCGATCGTTCCGCACGCTACACCATGCCGTCTTGCATGCGGGACGATCTCCTGGGAGAGTTTGAGCGTTTCCGCACTGCTAAGGACATGTGGATACAGCTTAAGGTTAGATTCGGGCAGACGTCTGCTACAAGGTTGCGTACCTTGCAGCTGAGATGGATGCAATATACAATAGCTCCAGTCGTAGTATCCTCGAACACCTTCGAATCATGAGTGCTATGGTTCGAGACCTTAAGGCTGCGGGGCAAGAGGTTTCTGAGCAAGAACAAGTCGTGAATGTGATTAGGGCTCTTCCCAATGATAATGGACATTGGAAAAGTTTTAAGACATTCATGGCACACAGCGATCACATCAACACTTTCGAGGCAATCTCCAAACACCTCGAAATGGAAGAAGAGCGTTTAAAGCAATATGCGCCTTTCGGTATGGCATTCGTTGCCAAAGGATCGGGGCCCAGGAACAGGAAACCTTACCGTGGTAAGAAACCTATGAAAGGC
Source organism: Selenicereus undatus (assembly GCA_017589665.1). Classification (NCBI taxonomy): domain Eukaryota; kingdom Viridiplantae; phylum Streptophyta; class Magnoliopsida; order Caryophyllales; family Cactaceae; genus Selenicereus; species Selenicereus undatus. The sequence continues at coordinate 18,920,454 of JACYFF010003369.1, forward strand.
CCTCGTCCCCCTCAGAACTCTCGCTCTAATGCTGGTACTGCTAAGAAGCACAAGACCAAAGGCAACGGAGCTAAGGATATGGCACGTGTGAATTGCTATAACTGTGGGAAGAAGGGTCATTTCGCTCGGGATTGTCCTGAGCCAGCTAAGGTACCTACTTCCACTAACAATCCTTAATTATATGTTTGTTCCCATGCATTCGTTGCTAACTCTCTTCCCCAATGGATTGTAGATACGGGGGCAACAAAGCACATACTTCAAGATAAGGCTGGATTCGTGGAGTACCATCGCTACCCGGTGGGTTCACGGACTGTCGTACTGGGGAACGGCAGCGAAGAAGATGTCCTTGGAGTAGGAACATACCGGCTCAAACTCCGTGGAGGGAACAAGCTGCTTCTTCATGACGCCCTCTATGCACCTGGGGTGCGATGCTCCTTAGTCTCTTATGTTTCTTTAGTTAGATTAGGTTTTGTTTTTGGTTTTTCGTCCAAACGGTTTAGATTTGTTCTATAATGGCAATTTGTTTGGCCAAACAACTTTGAAAGGGGATTTCATTGTTTTGGATTTGGATGACAACTATAATAATATATCCTCTGCTTATGTTTCTTATTTCGACTCCAATTCTGAATCTGTTAAGTGGCATGCTAGACTTGGCCATGTAGGTCAAGATAGAATAAATAGGCTAGCTAAAGAAGGTCTCCTAGACCGACTCACTAAGGTTAAGTTACCTAGGTGTGAGTCATGTTTAGCTGGAAAGGCAACTATGAAGCCTTTCGGTAAAGCCATGAGAGCATCTAGTCCCTTAGAATTAATCCACTCAGACATATGCGGACCCATGAACGTTAAAGCACGACATGGGGCTATCTATTTCATTACCCTCATAGACGATTATTCACGATATGGGTATGTGTACCTGTTGTCTCACCGCTACGAGGCACTTGATATATTCAAACGCTTCGTAGCCGAAGTAGAGACTCAATTGGAACGAAGGGTTAAGATCCTTCGAACTGATCGAGGTCGTGAATACCTCTCTGATATGTTCAAAGAGTTTTGTGAGGAAAAAGGTATACAAAGGCAGTTAACGATTCCACGCACTCCACAACAAAACGGTGTTGCGGAACGTAGGAATCATACATTACTTGACATGGTCAGGTCAATGATGGCACATGCTAGCCTCCCAATCAGTTTTTGGGGGGATGCGCTGCTTACGGCAGCCTACATACTCAATCGTGTGGCAAGCAAGAGTATACCTGCCACACCATATGAGTTATGGTTTGGTAAGAAACCTTCCTTGGACCATCTACGCCCATGGGGTTCGGCCGGCTATGTGCACAACCCAACCCATAAACATGGGAAACTTGGTCCAAGAGCCACCAAAATGGTGTTCATTAGGTACCCCGCACAATCAAAAGGATATGTGATGTACGGGGAACATCCAAATGGTGGCATGAAAGAAATAGACTCCCGCAACGTCGATTTTCTCGAGGATGAGTTCCCGACCATTGGTGAAGTCAAAAAGGATGTCGAACTATTTGAGCTACAGCCAGACATCCAACCATCATTCGGTGAAGGGGAGAATTTGGATTCTAACCAAGTCACCGAAGATGGTATGCCTCCCCTATCCAGAGGGAGTGGGGGAGACCTGCCTGACCAGGAAATTGAGACTCGTCCTCAATCTCCTGTACATGAGGAAAGTCAACTTGAGAGTGAGGTCCGTCCTCAATCTCCAGTTGTCGAACATGTAGTAAGTCCACATGTTCAGGATCCCACGCCCCAGAGGGATAGTGGGAGTAACTTTCCACATGTTCAGAGCCCCACACCCCTTAGAGATAGGGGGAGGGACACTTCAACCAGGCAAACGAACAATGAAGGCCCTAGGCTCCGAAGGAGTGAACGTGGAAGAATTCCTCGACGATATTTTCAAATCGAAGGGGAAATATTCCTATGTACTCCCTTGGAAGTCGAGGAACCTACCTCTTACCAAGAAGCAATTGACTCACCAAGCCACAAAGAGTGGATGGATGCCATGAGGGATGAGATGGACTCGATGGCAAGAAACAAGGTTTGGGAACTTGTTGATCTTCCACCCCAACGTAAGTCTATTGGAAACAAGTGGGTTTTCAAGATAAAACGTCAGGCAGATAGATCGATCGACAAGTTCAAAGCCCGTTTAGTGGCGAAAGGGTTTACACAAATTGAGGGTGTAGATTTTGAAGAGACATTTTCTCCTGTGGTGAGATTCGCCTCTATTCGTCTACTCCTAGCCTTGGTTGCCCATTTGGACTTAGAGTTGTTTTAAATGGACGTGAAAACTGCTTTCCTCAATGGCAGCCTTAAGGAAGAGATCTACATGGACCAACCCTTTGGTTTTGTATCAAAGGGGCAAGAGGACAAAGTGTGTCGTCTTAAAAGGTCCATATATGGTCTTAAGCAGTCTTCCAGGTCTTGGTACTTAAGATTCCATGAAGCCATAACCTCTTTTGGCTTATCCATGGTTTCAGAGGACCATTGTGTGTATGTCAAAAGATCAACCGGAGGGATTATGTTTCTCACCTTATATGTTGATGACATACTATTGGCTGGGAATAATTTGGAGATGATCGAAGCTACTAAAAAGTGGCTATCCTCTGTCTTTGAGATGAAGGATATGGGTGAAGCCAGGTATGTCCTAGGTGTGGAAATAGTGAGGAATCGTCCCAAGAAACTCTTAGGTATGAGCCAAGAGGCATATATCAAAAAGGTCTTGGAACGGTTCCGCATGCATTATTCCAAGCCCGTAGACACTCCAGTTGAGAAGGGTTTAACCTTGAGCCTTGACCAATGCCCTTCATCAGACAAAGAGAAAGATGCTATGAGTAATGTCCCCTACGCTAGTGCCGTAGGGAGCCTAATGTACGCCATGTTATGTACACGGCCGGACATTTGCTTTGTGGTTGGTCTGGTAAGTCGTTACCAAAGCAATCCTGGACATGCTCATTGGCAAGCTGTTAAGAGAGTCATGCGCTACCTTCGTGGTACAACCGACTTGATCCTATGCTTTCAGGGCGGGGATCTTAAGTTGAGAGGATACTCAGATGTTGATTGGGGTGGTGACCTGGACGAGTCCAGGTCAACCTCAGGATATGTGTTCACCCTGGGTGGGGGGGCCATATCATGGTGCAGTAAGAAGCAAGACTGCATAGTTCTGTCAACCATGGAAGCAGAATATGTCGCATGCAGCCTAGCCACGCAGGAGGCAATATGGCTTAGGAGCTTCCTCCA
>JACYFF010003369.1:18948714-18969691 GCA_017589665.1 Selenicereus undatus
AATATTTAGATTAAAGGCTAAGTCACCCTCTAATTGCACAAAGGACTTACTTTAGCTCACCATCAAGAACACTTGGATAAAGAGAAAGAGATTTCCACAAAGGACACTTGGTAAAGAGAAAGAGATTTTTAAGATAGAAACAAAGCTCACAACTTCATTCCTTTGTAAAAGTTTAAATTTTCACTAGAATTCTCAATGTACCCCTTATAAGAGAAGGGGAATGGGGTAGTTATAGCCTTGGGAAAGCTAGTTCCCTTCTTTTAGGATCAATGTGGGACGAAAGTACAAGATGTGATAACCTTATACATTTAGCATTTATATAGAGAACGACAATGTAAATCAGCTAACAAAGATTAAGGGACCTAATCCCACTTTTAACTTAGTAATAAACCTTGTAATAAAAAGAATCACAAGGTTTGAGAGTGCTTAAGATTAAGAATCTTCAATCAAATCATCAAGCTGCCAAGCTTAATCTCATGATAGAAAGATCAAGGAAGCAAGCAAGCATGGAGGTGACCATGGCGCATGGTTGAGTTGCTTGTGTACTAGCTTGGTTATTTGCATCCTGATGCAGATCAAGGGCCAGAACAAGACCCTCACCCTGAACGAGAGAAGACCTTGCTGCTTAGCCACCATCAAAGCCAATTCTATGAGGCAATTCAACTCATTTTGAAGGCTATTTTAGGGAGATCATTGCTTTGGTGGACACCTTAGCACTTCTTCTGATCAAGCTAAGCCATTTTGAGGCTCACACAGCAGCCTTAGTTCAGTCCAACTCAAAATAAAGGGCATCTTGCAATAAGCTTATTTAGGTTGTTCTACCTGCTTCCAGTAACTCAGGCTTGTCTAAGGAAGCCAATCCCTTTTGATCAGTACCCTAACTCATTTATCAGCTCATAATCAGCTCCTAAATGATAAAGGTTACCAGATTTTGCCCTGGATTTATTTCTGATAGCAGCAGGTCAGTAGCAGGTCCATACCAGCAGCAACAGTTCAAAGGGAGAATTTTACCTCCAGCTTAGCAACTGGTTTTGGCAAGTCTAAGGGCTGGAAAAGGTGTCTAAATATTTATCCAACAAGCCCCTAAAGTTGCATATTCAGATCCTCTAGCATTAGCTATTAACCAGCACCAGAATGCAAGGAATACCTTATTATCCTTTGGATTTCAGTGTGCTGTACTTGCTGGCAGGCCGGTGTAAGCTCAATGTAATCAGCTACAAATCTCCTCCCAAGGCCATCATTAGCAAGTATCTTGATGCTATCAAGGGATGACACCTCAGTAATGGAGATAAGCAAAGGTTTTATGTGTCGAGAATCTAGCTTGTTGCTGTTTTAAGCTAGTTTAGTTCAATTTCAGTTTTCTTATTTTGGCTAGAATCAGTTATGGCCGTTGATCTTTTTATTATGCCCGTGTATTTAAGGCTTGCCCTCACTTGTAATACTCAGATTATGATTATGAAAAGACTCCCTTTTGCTGGTTCAAGCAAAAATCCTCTCAAAATCTCTCTAACTTTAACCTGTTCAGGTGGGGTTGAGAGTGATTCTTTATCTAATTCCTGGTGCATTCTGCTTTAAGGGGCTTAGTGGTGAATCCTGCAATTCTAGTGGATCATCCAGGCTTGCAAGACTCAGTATACATCAGCTGGTATCAGAGCCTAACCTAATTCTTGGTGAGTTGTTTCTGTTGTTGTTTGTTGATTCATCTTCTAGCCTCGTTCTCTTATTTCTCACTCTGAAGCTTGTCCTTAAACAACAAGGAATCCTGTTAGCCCCAAAACACAATTCTAGCCACAGAGAACCAAACTCCTCAAACAGCCCCAGCCTACCTATTTTTCTTGCCCAATGTAAAGCTTGTCGAGAACTACAAATTCAACCACTACTTCGGTTATTAAATATTTTTTATAGCATAGGGAAGTAGAGATCAATCCACGAGGAAAGATTGTTTTAAAAAGGCTAGCTTAATCCTAAATGATTTTACCAATACAATTTATTAAGTCTAATCTTAATAATTCTAAAATAATTAAAATCTAATGAATAAAAATCTAGAAAAGTACTCAATGATGTTCCTAAATATTCTGAATCATATTCTGGAAATAAAACAGTAAAAATATTTCCTAAATAATCTAGAAAAATAAAATCAGAATAGTAACTGAAATTCTAATTAAATATCAAAACAGCAAAGAATAATCAGAAAATAAATATTAAAAATTGCAAAAAGTAACCTAAAATATTATTCTTCAGGCGTACAGTCTTATAACTCCTCAATTGTATCCAAATAATTTCAGAAAAATCAAATCAGAAAATTACCACAGAATATCAACGCAGAATATTAGATCTGAAATTAGAAATAAAATAATCTGCATAAATATAAATACGAAAATAATTAAGAAAATTATCCTAATTCTAGGACACAATTTTCTTGACTTAACAATGCCTAATAATCGTGAATTAAAATTAAAAATCGAAATTTTCAGAATTAATTACCTAAAAACCTGCACTTATCAATTTCACAAAATAATTCTGAAAAATTATCAAATAATTTCCAAAAATTACGAAATTGAATATGAGCAGACTAGGACACTATATAAACCCTAGGAAATGATAAAAATCGAAAAATAACAAAAATAACTATTTTTAGTCTAAGTTCTAACAAACCGGTAATTAAATACTAAACTAAATATAAATCAATCTAAAATTACAACCACCCTAAAAATCAAAATCTAAGCGATCTAACATTACCTAGACACTCCTAAAGGACTATACTTTTGGGGGGGGGGTCGATTGAAATTATTTTAAAGCTAATAAAATTAGAACAAAAATTACCAAACAAATCAAATTAACTATAAGCAACAAATAATAATCAAAAGTTATCAAATTTATGAAGGATACTTAGTATAATCTCAATCCACCATGCAAATTAATATTTATCATTAACACACAAGTAAATTTCATTCATGAGTTAAACTGTAGAAGATATCCACCAGCGGTTCTTCCCCTTTTTTCTTTAGATTCTAGTTTACTTAGGTCCAGCCCTAATATAAACCCTACTAATTTGATAATCTTTACACCAGCGCAAAAATTTAACCAAACTAGAGTATCAAGAATTAGAAAAATATCATTTAACACTTTGTAACCAATTTACCAGTAAATCGATTTAACAAAGATCTAAAGTGACTACCTAATTAAAAGAGATGGGTTTGAGCCATCCATGATTAATTAGGGTGATACCTAAGCCTTAAAAACTATAACTTTTACGTATTATAGTCTTCTAAACTATCAATCGAAATTGTATTTAATCAACTAGCAAGCATTCTAATCGATTTAACACAAATTTCATACACGATACACGCTAATCGCTAAAGAATCATGAATATAAATCAACTAGGCATTAAAACATAAAACTTGTTTCAAAATAATTAATTTAGTATGGCTTCAAGAAGATTTTACTAAGCATAAAAAAATTACTCACTCATATTAAAAATAAAATTACAAATTTCACCCAAAAACTTCATGTTTAACAATAATCTAGTCAAAGAAATACAATAAAATAAAGTAAAAACAAAACAAAAAAAATAAAATTATATTACTTAGAGATGATGATGATGATGGGTGATGGAGGAGTGATTAGGCATGATGAGATTAAGAAGAAGGGATGTTGTGGCTGATGATGAAGGTGGCAGCCGTGAGATATGGTGAAGGGGTGAGAGATTCATGATTGTGATGGTGATGATGATATATATAGGGAGGAAAGGAGGGGTGTGATTAGGGTTTCCCTCTTCCTTTCTTCTTTAGACTTCTTCTCCCTCAAGACTTCTAGCTCTTCACCAACTCTTGAAATCCTAGCCCAATTAAATAATTTTGGAAATAATATTCTCCATAATTAATATTTTTGGACCGTCTTTATAGCTAAGTATGTAAAATCCGAGCTTCGACGTCTTCTGTTCTCCTTTTTATTTTATTAATGCCTAACTTGAAAAATATATAAAATAAAATAAATTAGATGAAATAATATATATAATATACTTAAAATAATTATTAAAACAATGCATGATTTTTGGCTTAACACCCAAGCAGCATGGCTGAGAGGGAAAACACCTCCCCTCCACCACAACAACCTGTGAGAGTTCCTAGAGGTCTTTCTCTAGAACAGGCTCATGAACTTAGGAGAGATCGAGCTATTCTGGAAATGCAAGAAGGTATCAGAACACTTACAACCCAAATTCAGCAACTTATGAACCAGCCAAGAGGAAGAGAAAGGGAACCACCTCAGGACCCTCCTAGAGGTTCTTATTCCCCTCCTCATTCTCAGTATGTTAGTGAATCTTCTATTGGAGATGCTAGGCCTAGGAGAAGGATAATGCCTAGGGATGATCTCAAGGACCTCATAATAGAGGCCCCTGAATTTGATGGAAGTTTGACGCTTGAGGATTACTTAGAATGGGTTCAGGTCATGGAAAGAATCATACAGATCAAAGGTTATTCTGGAGAAAAGGCCTTTAAGTTTGCTGTTCTGAAATTAAAACAGTATGCTTCACTTTGGTATGAGAATCTGAAGAGAACCAGGGCTTTAGAGGGCAAACCTAAGATCAAAACTTCAGTTAAACTGAAGAAGCACATGGATAAATGGTTCTTGCATGCTACATATAAATAAGAGCTATACCTGAAGGTCATTTCCTTGCAACAGGGAAGCATGAAGGTTGAAGAATACATTAGGGAATTCGAGCAATTGCAGATCAGGTGTGCCTTAAGGGAAAAGCCTGAACAAACCATTGCCAGGTTTCTCAAGGGCTTAAACCCTACAATCTTAGAAAGGGTTGAGTTGCAACCTTTCTGGACATTTGAAGATGCCTGCAAGTTGGCTGTCAAGGTTGAGAAACAGCTTAAATCTAGGAGACCTTACTCTTCTGTCCCCTATAAACCTGTTGTACCAATGATGACCTTCAATTCTTACAAGCCAGAACCTACCCCTAAGGATGACGAGGACAAGAGGAAAAGAAAGGAGGTTGCCAAGGACACTCCTAAGGGCCAGAAGACATGTTTCAAGTGCCATGGCTATGGTCACTTTCAGGTAGATTGCCCCAACAAAAGGGTACTCACAATCAGAGAGATTGAAGAACTGGATTATATAGAAGTGGAGGAGGAAGACTCTGCTAATGAGGGTGAGACTTCTTACCTGCCACCTGAAGAGGGAGAGATGCTCATGATTAAAAGGGTTCTTCATGCCACTGAAGCCCCACTAGAAGCAAACCAAAGAGAGCAAATATTCAACTCCAGATGCAAGGTAGCCAACAAAACATGCAACCTAATTATAGATGGGGGTAGCTGCACCAATGCAGCTTCAACTGAAATGGCCAGCAAGCTAAACTTGGCCACCATCATACACCTAAGGCCCTACACCTTGCAGTGGCTTAAGAGAGGTAGTGAGGTAACAGTCTCCAAGCAAACCTTGGTTCCTTTTTCAATTAGTAAATATCAAGATGAGGTTTTGTGTGATGTCTTGCCAATGGATGCCTGCCATTTGCTCCTAGGCAGACCATGGCAGTTTGATAGGGATGCCATTCACCATGGTCAATCCAACACTTACACCTTCAAGCTGAAGGGTAAGAACTTGACCTTAACCCCTTTGCCCCCCAACCAAACACACAAGCTAGAAACTGGGAGGGCTATACACAAGGAGAGTGCCTTGTTTGTTAATGGGGGAAGAGTGGAGAAGGCTATTAGCAAGGGGAAACCTGTGCTTGCTGTGCTTATGTTGGAATCTGCCCCTCAATCAGATCCAACCACTCTACACCCCTCCATTCAACCTTTGATAGGGGAGTTTAATGATGTTTTCCCCTAAGACTTACCTCCTAGTCTCCCTCCTAAGAGAGGTATAGAACACCAGATTGATTTAATCTGTGGAGCCCCGTTACCTAACAAACCTGCCTATAGATGCAACCCTACTGAAACCAAGGAGCTGCAAAGGCAAGTTCAAGAACTGATTGAGATAGGGTATGTAAGGGCAAGCATGAGCCCATGCTTAGTTCCAACCCTATTAGTGCCAAAGAAAGATGGCAGTTGGAGGACGTGTATGGATAGCAGAGCCATCAACAACATTACAATCAAGTATGGATACCCTATTCCTAAGCTTGATGACATGTTGGATGAGCTTCATGGATCATAGATCTTCTCCAAGATTGATTTAAGGAGTGTATATCATCAGATCAGAATTAGAGAAGGGGATGAGTGGAAAACTGCTTTCAAGACAAAGCAAGGACTTTATGAGTGGCTTGTCATGCTATTTGGATTATCTAATGCACCTAGCACCTTCATGAGGTTGATGAATAAAGTGCTTAGGCCCTACATAGGTCTGTTTGTGGTTGTATATTTTGTTGATATACTTGTTCACAGCAAGACTGAACCTGGTCACATTTAGCATCTCAGGCAAGTTTTCACCACCCTTAGAAGCCAAAAACTATATAGGAAGTTGGAAAAGTGTGAATTCTTTATACCAAGGATTGTCTTCCTTGGATATGTGGTTTCTTGTGATGGCATTCAGGTGGATGAAGCCAATGTTGAAGCAATCATGTCCTGGCTAATTCCTATCACAGTCACTGCAATAAGGAGTTTCCATGGTTTAGATTCCTTCTATAGGAGGTTCATCAAGGATTTCAGTACCATTATGGCTCCTCTTATAGAATGCATAAAGAAAGGGAGCTTTTCTTGGTCTCTAGTAGCACAAAGGGCTTTTGAGACTATCAAGCAAAGGTTATATGAGGCACCTGTCGTAGCCTTACCTAACTTTGAGGAATTGTTTGAGGTAGAGTGTGATGCCAGTGGGGTGGGCATTGGAGTTGTTCTTACCCAACTGAAAAAACCCCTGGCCTACTTCAGTGAAAAGCTTAGTGGCCCTAAACTCAATTACTCAACCTATGACAAAGAATTCTATGCCATAGTAAGAGCTTTGAGTCATTGGAGTCACTACCTGAAACCTAAGGCTTTTGTCCTGTATTCAGACCATCAGGCATTAAGGTTTCTCAATGGCCAACCCAAGCTCAATGCAAGGCATGCAAAATGGGTCGAGTTCCCGCAAGCTTTCACCCTTTCTACCAGGCACAAGAAGGGGAATGAAAATATAGTAGCAAATGCACTCTCAAGGAGGTATGCCTTGATTTGAATTTTAAGTGTAAAGCTACTGGGATTGTAATTTATTCAAGCACACTACCTTGAAGACCCAGCTTTTCAGGAGATGGTGAGTAACACCCCAGCTCAAGGGCCCTATGTGATGCAAGATGGATTTTTGTTCAAGGGCAACAAACTGTGTATTCCAGTATGTCCATTAAGGGACTTGTTAGTAAGAGAGGCCCATGGATGGTCACTTGCTGGGCATTTTGGGATGAACAAGACCCTGGATATTCTCAGAGAGCATTTTTATTGGCCAAAGATGGGGGAGGATGTTCATAAAGTAGTGTCTAGATGCTCCATTTTCCATAAAGCTAAGAGCCAATTCCATCAAGGCCTGTATACACCTCTTACAGTTCCATTAAGACCTTAGGAAGATGTTAGTATGGATTTCATTATTGCTTTGCCTAGGACACAAAGTGGCAAAGATTCAGTTATGGTGGTGATGGACATATTCACCAAGATGGCTCATTTTGTGGCATGTCACAAGGCTGATGATGCATCTCACATTGCTGATTTGTACCTTAGAAAGATCATCAGATTGCATGGAGTCCCCAAGACCATTGTAAGTGATAGAGACACTAAGTTCTTGTCTCACTTTTGGGGAAGTTTATGGCACTTGTTGGGTACCAAGCTCCTGTACAACACCACTTGCCATTCTCAAACTGATGGCCAAACTAAGGTCACCAATAGGACCTTATCCACCCTCCTTAAAACCATGGTCCAGAAGAACTTGAGGGAATGGGATCTCAAGCTTCCTCATGCTGAGTTTGCTTACAACAGAACACCAACTAGAGCTACTGGCTGTTTACCTTTTAAGGCATTATGTGGGATCAATCCCCTGACCCCTGTTGATCTTATTCCTCTCCCTACTGATTGCAAGGTTAGCTTTGAGGATGAAAAGAGGGCCAAAGAAATGAAGAGACTCCATGAGTAGATTAGAGTTCATATTAAGAAGGTTAATGAAACCTACAGAAGCAAGGCCAACAAGAATAGGAAGGGCATGGAATACCAACCTGGTGATCTTGTTTGGTTGCACCTAAGGAAGGAAAGGTTCCCCAACAGGAGGAAAAGCAAGCTAATGGCTACAGGGGATGGACCTTTCAAAGTTCTAGAAACGGTGGGAGCCAATGCTTACAAACTAGAGCTTCCAAGAGACATGGCTGTTTCAGCCATATTTAATGTGGGTGATCTGAGTCCCTATGTAGAAGATGAGATCAACTTTGCGGATTTAAGGGTAAATCCTCTCAAAGGAGGGGAGGATGATGCAGACCAAGGGCCATAACAAGACCCTCACCGTGAACCAGAGAAGACCTTGCTACTTAGCCACCATCATAGTCAATTCTGTGAGGCAATTCAACTCAGTTTGGAGGCTATTTTAGGGAGATCATTGCTTTGCTAGACACCCTAGCATTTCTTCTGATCAAGCTAAGCCATTTTGAGGCTCACACAGTAGCCTTAGTTTAGTCCAGCTCAAAATAAAGGGCATCCTGCAATCAGTTTATGAGGTTGTTATGCCTACTTCCAATAACTCAGGCTTGTCTAAGGAAGCCAATCCCTTTTGATCAGTACCCTAACTCATTTATCAGCTCATAATCAGCTCCTAAATGATAAAGGTTACTAGATTTTGCCCTGGATTTATTTCTGATAGCAGTAGGTCCGCAGTAATAGCAGCAACAGTTCAAAGGGAGAATTTTACCTCTAGCTTAGCAACTGGTTTTGGCAAGTCTAAGGGCTGGAACATGTGTCTAAATATTTATCCAACAAGGCCCTAAAGTTGCAGATTTAGATCCTCTAGCATCAGTTATTAACTAGCACCAGAATGCAAGGAATACCCTATTATCCTTTGGATTTCAATGTGCTGTACTTGCTGGTAGTCCGGTGTAAGCTCGATGTAATCAGCTGCAAATCTCCTCCCAAGGCCATCATTAGCAAGTATCTTGATGCTATTAAGGGATGACACCTCAGTAATGGAGATAAGCAAATGGTTTAAGTGTTGAGAATCCAGCTTGTTGCTGTTTTAAGCTAATTTAGTTCAATTTTAGTTTTCTTATTTTGGCTAGAATTAGTTATGGTCGTTGATCTTTTGATTATGCCCGTGTATTTAAGTCTTGCCCTCACTTGTAATACTCTGATTGTGATTATGAAAAGACTCCCTTTTGCTGGTTCAAGCAAAAACCTCTCAAAATCACTCTAACTTTAGCCTATTCAGGTGGTGTTGAGAGTGATTCTTTATCTAACTCCTGGTGCATTCTACTTTAAGGGGCTTAGTGGTGAATCCTACAGTTCTGGTTGGTGGAATACTTCCTTTAGACCAGTTCATATCATCCAAGCTTGCAAGACTCAGCATACATCACATCCCCAAACCTTGAGTTCTTGCTCTTGGACGTTTCTATGTCTTCCTCATCAAGTTGAATGTGATTTTGGAACAACACCATAAGAGGAGCTATCATAGACACTAAGGCCCTAGTCTTTTTGTCGGTCAATTTTAAAATACAAACCTCAACCAAGTTGTAACACCCCCAGCCCCTAAGGCCGAAAGCGTTACGTTTTCCTAACTTCTTACTTAAATTTTGGGACGAAACAGACAGAACTTCCCCTGAAAACTGAACGTTCCCAGGCTAAACGCCTTACAATAAGTCCCTGTAAATCAACAAAAGCGTAAACATTTAAAACCAAACTCAACGGCCATACGTCGGAGTTCATAACTCGACGAGCCACCCGCTCGGAGTACACCAAACATAATAATTCATAATACAGAAACAGTAAAAGATACAACTCAACGGTTCACACAACCGGAGTATGGGGTTTACATCCCAAAACATAACCAACTTCAACCAAAAGACATCTAACTGACCAGATGGTTGGCTCATATGGCCATACAGAGCAACTCATAACCAATATGCATTACATGAACTTAGAACACTGTTTACAAACGTTTACAAACTAAAAAGGGCATTACATGACTCCTTAAAGACATAAATAGGCACAAGTGGCACTTTGCAAGCAATAATCGATTCCCGCTGATTCAACTTCTTCCTGTCATAAAGAATACCTGGGGGAAAGGGGGAAAGAGTAGTGGGATGAGCAACCACACGCTCAGTGACTGTCCCCCAACCCCCTTAAAAGCAAAACCGTTGCAGGCAATAATATCTTTATTAATCACATATCACGTATTCATACTACAATATCATAATAGGCATTCACGAAGTTCTTATAGAACTATCACTAACCATAAGCTTCACTTAACCCACTTAACATATTTCTAGGTCCTTAAATGACCAAACTTCTTGACTACAGGCAGTTAAACACTTAGGCAAGCAATGAAGCTAAGCACATAACGTTCTTTCTCCTAAACATAACTCATAATATCCACTTAATGAACATTTAGGTCACACTATGACTATAATAATAAGCTACATGTCACAAATTGTAAACACTTAAACATGATAGGTTCTCAATTTCATGATAGGTTCTTAGTTTCAATAAAGGTGGCATGTTAAGGACTTGCTTACATATCATGTGACTCTAAACAAACTTGGGATGCACTATCACCTATATGCTCAATATGTACTTCAAGAAGTCACCACATAATATATCATGGAAACAACATGGCCACTTGCTTGCTTGAACACATGCTTCTAACTATAATGCTTGTACACTTTGAAATCTTATATTCTTTACATTTACATGCTTTGAAGTTCCAGGTGTTCGTTTCTTTCTTGGCAAACATAACTCATTCATATAGAGCATGCATATGTCACACATAAGAAACTTTCTTTGAACATTTGAAAGCGTTTCAAAACCTTGAGGTTCTCAATCCTTTGAAAAGGTTCACATTTCGTATTCGTCGTAAAACGACCCTTGTAAGCATTTCATTCACATATCATTCAAGTATAGAGCATGCTAAGAAAACTTTCTTTCCTTTCTTTGAAAATGTTTCATTTAGCCTCTTAAGGCTCATAAAAGCTCTTCTTTTAGCCTCTTGAGGCTCATATTCTTTCATATCGGTCGCGTACCGACCCTTATAACTTTTCTCATTTCATTCAACTGGCCTCTTCGGGCCCGTAAAGCATTCTTTTCCTTGAAACCTTAAAACATATAGAATGGCAAAAGCCAAATGCTTTACTTATCTTAGTAGGAAAATACTTCTGGCATAAGATCATTACAGGGTGCTGATTGGGAGAGATCTATACTCAATCCCCTAAGCTCTTACTCTCGGGATGGCAACATATAACATATCGGACCATTACATTAGCCCTCGTCAGGGCCTCTAGGGTTTATCCGGACTTATCCCCTAGGGTAATATCATTCTTTCTTTCCTTTCATATAACATCATTCCTTTCATATGGTCCGAAGCACATTATCTTAGCCACTTGAAAGCGTATCGGCCATAACGGCTATAACTTTGCGTTTCAAATCGTAAAATCATTCAACGTGTAACTCACGCCTTCATAAAATCCTTTAGGGATTCCCCCGTTCAAGCGAGTTCACTCCCAAAACTATTTTCATTTAATTAAAACATGCCATTATGCATTAATAGATATGGTTACTCTCGTATCAAAACATGAAATCTTCCTTTAAAAACCCACTCTTATGTACATAATGCAATCTAAGCATTTAAGCATATATATCACATATATCACATTTAAGCACTTCATATTAGTCACATCAATTCAACACAATGAGCCACACATGGCATCGCAATCCACACGATTGCGGTTAATTCACAACCCAGTCTCCCTTCTCACTTTCACCGTACCACAAGACCTCAAACGCTCATAGTGTTGTCCTCAAACCATCCAACTACTAGCTCGTTACATCAATTTATTAATCACAATATATCATCATATTGGCTTATATAAAAGAGAGTGAGGTTTAAGCTCTTACCTGAGCAAACAGCACCTTTCAACCACATATAACCATATTTAGTCGTCAGTCGACAACACTTTACTAAGTAAATCAAACTTGATTTAATTCTAACATATACAATGCGTTTTGAAGGAAACATTCCTAAGCATGAACGTACTTTGAATGAAACTAACATATTTCAATGGCTTCAAGTCTAATTCGATTACATGCATTAGTTAGTTTAACTCGAATCGAAGCTAGGCATACTAAACCTACTTCATTTCTAACCCTTTTTATACAATAGCTAACTTTAGCCACATTCAAGCTAACCACGTTCTTATAACTTCAAAATTAATCCCTTTTCATGCATCACTGATTACTTGAATCAAAGCTAAACATATTAAACCAACTTCGTTTTTAGTTCTTTTTATACCTTAACTTACTTTAGTCGTATCCAAGCTAACCACGTTCTTATAACCTCAAAATTAATCCTTTTTCATGAATCGCTAAACACTTGAATCGAAGCTAAACATATTAAACCAACTTCGTTTTTAATTCTTTTTATACCTTAGCTTATTCTAATCAAATTCAAGCTAACCACGTCTTTATAACTTCAAATTAATCTCTTTTCATGCATGGTTTTCATTCAAGTCCAATTCACGCATGGTTCCCTTTATACGCACATAACTTGCATCGATTTACAATCTCAGGCATAAATTAACCGAATAGTTCGAATCTAATCATGCACAACCCATTTCTTGACATTTCTAACGAATCTAACAAACCCTAACTTGACATGCAACATCAATCTGCTAAAAACATTTTCGAAATTAATACTAATTTAGGAGGCAAGGAACACCCACCTCGATTCCAAGCTAGGGATTCGATCAAAGCTGCTGGGCTCGACTCTAGGTGCTCGAACAACACTAACCCCTCGGTCCTTGCTCACCATGCACGAACAGAACCCAATTCGCGCCTAACTCGACCTCACCCAAAACCCTAACTCGCGATTATGAGGAATTTAGGCACAATTGAGATGGAATTAGGGTGAGAATCCAATTTGTAGAAGAGAAGAGGTTCGGGACTCACCTAGTATGCTCTAAATCCACTGGGTGTTCGGTCGGATTCCGATACATGGCCGACGATTCGAGGTTGCTATGTTCACGGCGAGGAGAGAAGAGAGGAGGGGCGGTGGTGGTCGGCGACCGCCCAGGGGACGCCGTGGTCCCTCCCTGGCTCGCCGGCGAGGCAAGCGGCGGTGGTGGCAGGCAGTCCTCTGCGTTCTGCGTGAGGAGGAAGGAGAGGTGGGGAAGCAGAGGAGAGAGAGGGAGTCGGGCTTAGGGGGAGTCACGACCGGGTAGGAGGAAATAAAAGGGGTTAGGCGAATTTACCAAAATGCCCCTCCCTTCTACCTTTCTTTTATTTTTGTTCCAGGCTACTTAGGAATCGGTACCGCTAGCCCAGCTCGTATCCCAAATATATATGTAGGTTCGATTTAATAAACATCGAACTAAATCGAAGGTCAACAACCTAATCGTACTCGGGAAACGACTAAATAACTCGAATAATGACTAAATTAAACTATCGATATAATTTAAAGGTGCAAATAGCACGAATTAACTTTAAAATCAATAATAGCAATAATAATCCTTTTTTTAATGAAATTACAGCTTCCAAAAGCAAATCGATAATCATTTCACTCATATAGTTACTAAAAATACGATTTTATAACATAAAAAGGTAATACAAGCAACTTAACATAAAGATAACGAAGGAGGGTCTTACACTAGTTCAACCCACTTCAACCCACTTCAACCTACTTCATCCTACTTCAACCCACTTTTACTATTTAACCAAGTTCAATTTATCACATAAAAAAATTCAACCCACTTCAGCCTATTTCAATCCACTTCAGCCTATTTCAACCTACCTCAATCTACTTCAACCTAGCTCAACCTACTTCACCCTTTTACCCACCCCAATTCACCTACAAAAAGAACAGCCCCTAAATAGGCATATTAGAGCCAAATTGATCTCATTAGTCACTAATCTTGAGCGAAGAATTTCTCCATCATTGGGTGAGAGCTTGAACGTCAACTTTGTGTTGTTCTATGGTCTTAGAAACGATAAGAATATCGTGAATGTAAATTGAATAATAGTGATTAAGATC
The DNA here is from genome assembly GCA_017589665.1 of Selenicereus undatus. Classification (NCBI taxonomy): domain Eukaryota; kingdom Viridiplantae; phylum Streptophyta; class Magnoliopsida; order Caryophyllales; family Cactaceae; genus Selenicereus; species Selenicereus undatus. The sequence continues at coordinate 18,962,897 of JACYFF010003369.1, forward strand.
TTTGAAGATGTTATCAATTCTTCTTTGGAATATTTGAGGAGCATTTTCTGGACCAAATGGAATCACTATCCACTTAATGTCCTTGAGGGGGCATTAAAAATAGTTAAAGAAATGGTTTCTTCATCCATTTTTATCTGTCCATATCTAGTTTCGTAGTCCATTTTTGAGAACCAAGAGACTTCTTGACTTCTCTTAAAAAGAACCATTTTATTAGGAATATAATAACCATCAAAGACAATATTATCATTAAGCGTTTTGTAATTGGTTATCATTCTAGCTATTCCCTCTTTTTCTTTAGCATCATTTCTTATTATGAATACAGGACTCTTGATTAACCCTTTATCTAAATGTTCTTTGATTTGTTTACCAAATTCTTGGATGTCCTAGTGTATATATGCCATTTTTTAAAACTCGGATAATAGTGTTGGGATTTAACAAAGCAATTTTTATAAATGTTTTATCTTTGTCCCAAAATTTTAGAGGAATATAAAAATAAACTTCTCTGCATAATTCTTGTTATTGTTCAATTCTTTAATAGGTAACTCAAGTCGTAAGATTGTTAATGTTACTTCACGTTGTGTGGGGATTGCCTTCACACCACGTTGCTTGCATGTAAACTCAATATTTTAATGAGTGTATGCCTTATTTAATTTATCAATGGAAATCGAGTAACCACTTATTGTGAATATGTGTTGCTTATGGTATATGTGCATGGAGAATATAGCCTCTAGAAATTATTTCAAATAATCATATCATGAGATGGTTGATCAATACCCCATAGAATGGATATAACGCATTGGACTCCTTGTATTTCAATAAATAATCCTTCTATAGCTTCATTGTGCCTCATGATGCTATTATTAACTATTTTTAGTTTTATTAACTATTTTTGCTTGTAAATGACTCTTTGCTTTTTACCACATGAATTTTGAAAATAATTTCCCAAAATAGACATAACAACCATTATCGATGTGAGGACACAATTTGTACCTATTATATCCCTACAAGTGCGTATTATTGGGATATAAATGCTATTAAGATTAGTATTTGTGACTTCATAACATATCTTTATAATCATACTTTGCACTAGTTCATATTTATAAATTAGTATCCAATGATTTTTCTATCGAAACTCATACTTCAATCTAAACAATTTCTTGCAAGTTCAAACTCATTCTACTTATGTCATTAGTCAAACTAATTGTATCATCTTTTTTAATTTTTTTCTTTAGCTGTTGAAGATCATTCTCCTCATTCTTATCTTGCACACATACTTCTTAATAGTTAGGGCTATATGGTAATATAGTTTTTCATTCTCATTGATTTTTGTTACATTTTTCCTATTGAATTTTATAGGATTAGCAAAGCCAATTATCCAAGACCTATCAATTTTTAATTCGTGCTTATTGGACTTTATCCTTTAATTTTTTTTTGTATTGGAGTAGAATTTTTAAAATTTTCTACCTATATCATTGTTATCTCAGTCTTTGGGTCTATAGTATGATCTATTTTACAGATTATGTTCCAAATTATCCTTAATAGGTATCTTCCTCTCTTTATATCCATCCCAATTATTTTTATCTTAAGTGATAGAAATGTTTTAGTAAATTTATATTTTAGACTCACATAATATCCAGATCGACAATTTAATCATACTAACTCATTACACAAAATGGTATTAGTCCCTTTTATAGTTTAATTATTAAATTTTGGAATGTCTAATATCATAGAGTAAAGTATCAATGTCCATATGTTTGCCATAATATTATAATGGTGTAATTTAAATTTGGATACTTCCAACATGGATATAAATATACTCTCAATCTTTGTTATGCTTAAGGATACTTTCCTAATAAATGAGATTTACTTCTCCCATATAAAATCCACCATCTGTTATCTCTATATCCCCATTCATCATTTTGCATACGTATTTACTCCTTAATTAAAATATGAGAATTTTTATGGATCAATTCCTTTTGTATTATTAGAAGAACCCAATCTACTTTGACCTTTTCATTCTCATTTGACTTCTTCATTCTCATTATCTACTGTAAATTCTTCCCTTAAAGGTCACCTTAGGACTAATTGAGCTACTTTCCATTACATGACTAATTTCTTTATGATCACTTTCCTCATATTCTTCACCTATTACTATCTCAATAATTCCATTGTTTTTTTTTCAGGACAAGGTCTAGTGTTTCTTCTTCACTAAGCTCAAAATAATCCGAACTACCCAAAGTTTCAATAAGCTTGTTATTCTTCTTGTTTTTGCATTCTTTTTCATAATGTCCTACTTCTTTACATGCCCAACACTTACAACTATGTTTCCCTGTAGGACAATAGACAACTTTTCTAAAAAAACTTTGTTTTTGGGGGGCTTCGTTGTTATGCTACCTTCTCTTGTATTTTTCTCCACTTTGCTTGTTAAAATTCCTTTTCTTATAAAATTTTATTTTTCTTTCCTTCTCAGGTTCATTTTGCTATTGATAAGGAGTATCCCAACATGTTAGGTTTCTTCACTTTTATTTCTTTTTGGAGATCAAGACATTGATCATCAATCTTTTCTTAGATAAAAGATTCTCATACCAAGAGTATCAATAACGTCCACTTTTTCAGGCCATGTAATGTATTTTTCATTGATTATAGAATTTAGGGGATAAAGTTATTTGTCATAAAATATACCAAGATTGGTCTCATTATGCTTAAATTTATAATAATATTGACTAAATTTAGCATTATATATTTCTAGATATCTCATGTCCCAGAACTCTATGTTGTTAATCTTTCTTTGTCATTCTCTAACTAGTTCTTCATAATCAATTTTAGTTCCAATAAATTCTGTTTTGATTACCTTACATAATTTGTAGAACATAGTAGCTTGTGCTTCCATCATTCGAAATGCATTTTTACCTTTCTCATCTCAGTCAGCTATAGTGCTATAAAAATTATATTCTATATAATTTAGTAAATTTTCAGCCATCCAAGTGGTATTCAAGTTCATGATACTATTCATACTCCACTTTCAATGTTCAAATATTTCTTCTCTATTACGAGCTCCATTTATATCTAGGATGTAAGCCATTTAGCTAATTGGAGTAAGACTAATTTCTTCAAATGATGTAGTTTTCTTTGGAATGAATCTGAAGAAAAAGTTGGTTGTTCATCCTACTAGATTATATCTAGACCTCATAAAATGGATATTTCTTCTAGACAACTCACCAAAATCTTCAGATTTCAAAATTACATTGTTAACTAAGTTAGATTGAATATCTTAATATTAAGTCCTTTACCAATTTTTGTTTTTTCATTTTCAGCCATTAATTTTCTATGCTTTTTCTTTAGTTTTGTCCTAATTTTCTTTTAAAGGAATGGCATCCATTCCTCGAGTTTAATTAGGTCCATTTGTTGATATATTTCTTCTTTTACTTCAGCATTATTTGTCTCTTCAATATCATCAGGTAGTACTTCTTATTTATCCACTATCGCTCCCATGATCTTGTTTAATTGTTCTGAATTTTGCTCTTTATCACACAAAGTTTGTAACTCTTCTAGGTTATACTACTTATATTCTATCCACTATTTCTTGTTCTTTCTCTTCCTTTTCCAATGATTTCTCATTTAATTTTTCTACTTTTTTTTTAGTTTTATATCTTGTAAAGGAAATGAGTTTTTATTTTTTAGGTTTTGGAAAGGTTGCTCATGTTGAAATGGAGTACTTATAGCTATATCGAATTTTCCACTGTGGTTAACTTCGTTGATTAAAGGAAGATGGATCACAAACACTTGTTCTTTACCTCCTTAGCTTCATTCTTAATTTTTGCTAGTTCTACTTTTAGTTCTAAAACTATATCAGTGACATAGTTTAATTGCGGTGCTATTGAAGTGGATCCCTCTAAAATATCCATAATGTGGGAATAATTTTGAGTATAACAAAAATAGATGATGATTGAAGCATTAAATGCAGTTAATTACCTCAATTAACTATTAATTAACCTAATTCTCCTAATTATTTTTTGCTCGTGTGGCTTTGATACCACATAAAAGAGGGTGTCTGGTGGTACCAATGAAAATAATATTAAATGCACAAAGGTAAAATTTTTGAAAGTAAGTTTTTAAGGATTGTGAGTAAAACATGTAAATATGGAAAGTTATAGGCACTTCACGTAAACTAAAGTAGTAGGATTGGACTTGTAAAATAGTAAACATTAACTCTGAGGGCCCTTTTTGTTAGTTACTACATAAGTCAAGGTACCATATAATTATTTCTAAAAACTGAGGGTCTTTAAAATAGTTTACACAAAACTTAAGGTACTCTCGTGTAATTTTTTTTTGGAATTCTTATATGAAAAAGATGTTCTTATTAGGCAAAGGGTTAAGTATGAATAGAGACCAACAAAGTGTAAGTTTTGTAAAATGTTTGGGGTGTTCTTATTATTCTAAAGGCATAATATGGATGGTTTTGAGACCTGAATGCTGTCAAGTTACTTCAGGTCAAATAATCTTCTAATGGCCCATTGTGATGTCAAACACATTAAATCGGATAACTCTTTCTTTATCACTCATGTCTATGGCTTTAGTTATGAGGATGAAAAAGAAGTCTTTGGGCTGATATTATGACTCTTTGTGGTGATAATGCATATTTTTGGTGCATTCTTGGTGATTTCATTTCTATTTTGAACATCAAAGACAAGATTGGAGGGGATAAAGTGCACTTCAGGATCTTGTAGAGTTTAGACATGTTGTGGATTCTTGTAATCTTTTTTTAATGTACTTTATTGGATGTTATTACACATGGTCCAATAAACATGAAATAGGGGATGAAATTTTCTTAAGAATTTATAGAATTTTAATTAATCACGAATGACTACTCTTCTAGGAAGTTCTATATTTTTGCCAAAGGCCAATTATCTCTTACTATTCACCTACAATGGTTAATTTCCTTATGCTTGGGAAACCCCCAAATTGACATTGTTTGAAAACTATGATATGTGGTTTCTGTATCCTCAGTTTTTGGAGATGCGTAAAAGGGAGTGGAATTTTGAGATTGGAAAATGCTACATGTTTTGATTGGTGAAGAAACTTTAGGCACTAAAACACCTAAGAAAAGCCACATAGGTCTAAGTTTCTGAATGCTCATGAGCATATGGATATTATGAGCACTACCAAATTGCATGATGTACAATAAGATTTGTATAATGATTCCTTAAAACATATTATACAAGAGAAGGAGAAAGGGTGAGAAATGATTTCTTTATGCAATTGGAGGCCTCCATAGTGTTTATGAAAAGAACATTCCAGAGTTCGATTAATTTCAGAGATCAATTCAACAAATACTTCTTCGTTAGTTTAAAGCAAAGAAAATAGAAGTCCATGATTTATAGGATAAACAATAGTGATTAGGAAAGCATTGTGTGGGAAGGATGTTGTATCTCGGTATATGGTTAGATTCTGTGATAAGATGTTAGGTATATAATTTATAAAAATATTGCAAGTGTAAGAGGAGAGGGGTTTTTTCCCCCCTGTGTGACCCTACCTTAAATGTTGCATAACAATTGGAGTTATGCAAACCTATCGAACTCACACTTATTGAAGTTAAACATGCACTATTTATCATTTTTGACAAAAAATCTCCGAGGTGGTTATTCATGTTAATTTTTTTTAAATGATTGCGAAACTACATTGTTGATGATTTGGTGACAAAGGTTATCATTGATTGAGTTTATCTGCATTGGTAGATTGTTGACTCAAGTGAAGTCCATGAACCTAGTTTTGCTACCTAAAGCACAATGTCCAATTAGTAGGGTGACTTCAGGTCTATCACATTCTGCAACATCATCTGCAAATACATTTTGAAAGTATTGTGCAATAAATCGAAACAATTATTGCCTTGCCTTGTTAGTACTTGCTAAAGTGCCTTTGCTTTTGCTAAAGAACTTTTACATAGTGTCACGACATATTAAGAGCTTATATGAGACTATTTTGGGAAGAATATCAGACCTGAGGAAATCTTATGTATCAATCTATTAGGGTTTGATTGATGAGATATAAGAAGGACCTTTGTTTCATGAGATATCTAGAAAATGGATTAAGAGTTGCATCAATTGTAGAACATTTTCTACTAGTATTAATGGAGAGTTTCTGGCTTCTTTAAGAAAGGGATAGGGTTGAGATTGGGTGACCCTATCTTTCCTCTCATCTTTGCGCTTCGTATGGAATACTTCTCTAAGCTTTTGACGGAGTTCACTGGGGATAGGCATGTGTAGATTTCATCCTCCATGTAAATCCATTAAACTAAGTCATAGGATCATTGTTAATAATTTAATTTGTTTTATAAAGCTAATGAGAGATCTATCTAGTTCTTGAAAACATATTTTCAATAATTTTTAGCCATCTTAGGTTTGTATTTCAATGAGATTGAGTCCCATATTTACATTAAGGGTGTGACTATTGTAGGAAAGACCAAAATGATAGGTTTTTCAAGATTTGTAGAAGGTATATTACCTCTCCAACACCTAGGAGTACTAGTCTCACATTCTAGATTGAGGGTTACAAATTGCCAGATTGTAATTGATGATTGGCATAGTGGAAATCTTTTCTACCCTACTAGGGTAATGCTTATAAACCGTCGTGATAGGGACCATTTCATTCTGTAAGCTATTTTTATTCTCTCTAAGCAGTTCTTAAGAAGCTTGAGCAAAAATCCAGAAATTTTCTTTGTAGTTCATCTAAGTGTGTGTGTGTGTGTGTGTGTGTGTGTATACACATACACACACACACACACACACACACACACAC
>JACYFF010003369.1:18983825-18993940 GCA_017589665.1 Selenicereus undatus
TATCCCACCAAAATATAATACTATTACCCATCCCAACTTCTCAGCAACGACCTTTGTTAGCTTTGCTCAAACTCACAATGTGTCTACTAATATGTACCGATGAAAGGCAAAAACAGGTTGGTCCGTTGGTATGTTTATTATATTATAATTAGACCTACATTAGATGTACAATTGTTGAAATATGTTGTGATTTAAGTGGATATTGGCATACTAGTATTGCTTAATTGATTTGTAATTTATAATTTAAATTTGAATTTGTGATATTCTTTATATGATTTCAAGTGATATTATCTTAGAAAAATTAGCATCCGGGTCCCCTATTGTATGGGTAAATATTTAAGTAACCTAGCGAATTTAGATAAAGATTTTTATAACTACCCAGATTTGGGTAATAATATTTTGGATTACAACTACTTGGCTTAACAATCTTTTGGAGCACAAATATTTTTATTTTTGACCCAGACTTTTTTGAAATTACAAGTTGGCCCCAAAATAGGAGACAATCTTTAATTTTTGTTTTCCTAGGGTGTTTACAGAAATAAGATATGTTTCATGATTTTACTTCTTATAATAGCTTTACTGGTAGTAGTTACAATAATTTACTACTTTTGTCATAAATATTATATTTTATGTGATTATAGGTCCACTATGCTTAGCAAAATAATAAAGCTTAATTAGAGAGCTTTGACCATTACTTGAACTTAGTCTGCTTCAAACCCTGGCGTTCTTCAAGCTTCCAATTTACAGAGATTGCTAATCTCAATTGCACCTTCCTTAGACTAGGCACAGTATAGCCGTTTTGTTTTGTACCTCATACCATAGTCATTAATCAAGTTGTTATAGCTTTAAGGATAATGAAATTTTAATCAAGAAATTGTAATATTCAAGATATAAGATTCGATTAAGAATAACATTTCCTACTGGGAAACTTCTTCTATAAAAGGCTTGAAAGTGGAAGTATTACAATGGAAAGATTTGAAGAGAGACTTAAACAGCTAAGATCACCAGAGATGTTTGCTCATAAAGAAATAGAGAAATCCGACTTCTCTTTTGGTCAAGTATGCTCAAATGACCATGTCCCTTTACAACACTCAACTTCTCCTTTTATAAAGGAGATGGAATGCGTAGGATGTCCTGATGGTTACAGTACACATACTATTACATATGCTTTCACATGGTTATAGTAGACTACATTATTTTACTCACTTGACACTTGACATGATAACATATAATCATGCAACAACTTTTCAGAGTACTCAATGCCGACAAAACTAGTCATCTATATTAAGATTCTACATGTCTTTATTTCCAATAATGTCTTCAAGTCTATCATTATCCAAATAGCAATCAAAATCTTCATCAAGTTCAAGATGCTCTAAATCCCATTTCCCAAATAATTCTTTTAGATATCTTTTTCCTTTTTCTGATAGAAAATTTTCAACTCCAATATCAAAAAGATAATCAAAAACATCTTTTGAAATAGCTCCTTCTACCTTCATATGTTTGTTGAAATCACTATGATAAGTGAAAGTAGGGTTCTTGCAATGTATTACTATTTTTTTCATTCAATCAATGCCTACATTTGATGATATATGTTGTAAAATCCAATGGCTTTTGGTAAAAGAAGATCACTAACAACTTGTTGTTCTAGAAACCATTCTTATCGTTGATCATTGGGATCTTCTATATCAATTAATTAAACAAGATAATGGGCTGGTTTGGTCTTTCCATTTTCGTACTCAACCACTGCGCAATGTATGTTGACATGTAGACTTCTATCGTATGGAATATTTGTTAGACAATCAGGAGATGTGATAATCCAATGGATCTTTAATCATCCTTTGAAACATACACTTTTTAATCCTAGTCTTGAGAAGAATGGGTGCCATTCCATATTTCCATGCGGTAAGCTACCATTCCATATTTCCAAGTTTTCATGATGGGGTCATCTATAGGGATTGACTTTGCTAGGAATCTAACACTACTAACTCTAGCTCTATCAAGGAACAAGATCATAGCACTCTATGACTCCCAAATATCATTGGAATAATTGTGATAATAGTCCATGTAGGCTGCATATCAATTATTGAACCATTTTTCTTAAACACATCAACTCTTTTTTTCTTGAGCATCATAAGGACACTTTAAGTAATTCATTTGTAAGTCTAAAAGGTTGAATCGTTGTTCAACCAAAAATTATGTTAATTTATGCCCTTTTATTATCTAATATTTGCTCAAGATAAATCATTAAATTAAAATTTTAATAATATTTTTGTTTATTTTGTAGGAATTGGGAAAACATGGAAAAAAAATAGTTTGCCTCAATTAAGACCAAGATTTGGGTCAACTTCAAGAAAAAAAAAGAAAGAAAAGGAAAGAGAATCAATAACAGCAGTCGTGACCTGATGTGAGGCCTAGCTGAGCCTTACCCATGCCCCATCCTCCATCATCTTTCTCTCTACTCCTATATTCAACTTCTACAACTAACCCATTCGTTACCATCATTAACCTCCAACCATTTCATCATCATAATCATCTCGTCAATAGGGAATTAATTGAAGCAGTTACAAGATTCAAGGGTCAAGAGTTAAAGGTTGGAATTTGGCTTTAAGTTGCAGAAAACAACATTAGTTTAGGGGGATAGCATAGTTTTTTTATATATTTCAGTTCTTCAGCTTTTCTTCTTCCTCATTTTTTTTTTCAGTTTCAAATTTGGAAAAATAGACTACCGCTTTATTGTAATTCGCTTTGGATTCAACCAAAAATTTACAATTTAGATTACAAATTCGTTTTGGTTGTGTCTATAGTCCAAGTTCGTATTAAACTGAGTTTTTGGCTTGGAGAGATTTTGGTGGTTCTAGTTCTTGTCAGCTGCTTGAGATGAGTAGAGAATAAAGGTCTATTGCAATTTTGGCATTCAAGTTTCTAATTATTCAGTGTTGCATACAATTCTTGTTCTCTCATGTCTTGATCTTTCGAATGAGATTACCATATGTTTTGGAAAAACCATATGCTTATATATTTTAGTTTAGTTGTTTTTCATAGTGTTTTATATTCTTAGCTTCTTTTAAGCAATCTAATTTCATAATCCATCCTTGAGGATCAACATCCGTAAATGCTACAACGATAAACCTTGCACTTACGGAAAATCACAACATTGATGCAGGCTGGCATATCAGTCGTTGAACCATTTTTCTCAAACATATGAACTTATTTTTTCTTGAGCATCATAAGGACACCTTAAGTAATTCATTTGCAACTCTAAAAGGTTGAAAAACAAAATCGTTGCACTGTTAGACAAGCAGAAGATAGCAAACCAAAGCGTGATCAATTTTTTGTATGAAACTACTCGAAGGATAAACCTGTTCTAGCAGTAATGACATTTTATTTTGGATTTCCTCCTTTTTTGGAAAGATTTCTACTCTAATAATCACCATTAGCGAGTTGAGGAGTTAAACTATCTAGCAAAGAATGTTTTGATCCACGCATATTTTCAATAGAGAAAGAAAACTGACTATGCCATAATTGCCAATGCATAAGTCACCCTTTCGCTTGCATGTTTGATAAATTTTCTTTCACAAAGTCAAGTATTCCTTTGTAATTAGTTCAAATAAGAAAAAGTTTTGCGGCTAAAAAGATTAAGAATCTTTTAATTCCCTTTATGACTATAAGGATTTCTTTTTTCATAGTGGAGTAATTGTATTCTGCCTTATTAAAACTTCCATCATAGTATTTGCAGAGGTTTTTCCCTTCTTTGATTTTGAATATTGTACTCTAGTGCTCATTGGTGGCATCTGTCTTAAAAATTAAATCATCTCCTTCAATAGGCAAATTAAGAACATGAGCATTTTTGCACATCTTTTTGAAGCTTTGAACAATCTTTGAATTATTAGGGTCCATATCTAACTTACTCTTTCTTGAGTTTCTAGTGCAATGGTTTTCTTAATTTAGGTAAATCTTTAGTGAAGTCTGAAGCATAGGTAAGGCATTCAACAGACCCTTCTAATTGCTTCCTATGTTCAATCTTCTCAGGAAAATTTTCTATTTTTTCTAGAATATGCTTTTGCAGAATGATTTGCCCAATTTTTATTTCCAAACCTAAAAACTCTATGTCTTCCTCAACATAAATGCACTTGTTTTTGCCAAGAATAATACCATGATCAATGCATCTTTGGGTGATAGCTAGAACTTCATCATTGTGTTGTTCTATGATCTTAGAAAAGAAGGGAATACCATCGATTTAAACTACAAAACAGTGATTAAGACCTTTGAAGATGTTATCAGCTCTTCTTTGAAATATTTGAGGTACATTTTTAATATCAAATGGCATTACTATCCATTCATAATATCCTTGATGGGCACTAAAAGTAGTCAAAGGAATGCTTTTGCAATCCATTTATATCTGCCAGTAGCTGCTTTTACAATCCATTTTCAAGAACCAAGAGGCTCGTTGAATTCTATTTTTTAAAAAAAAACTATTTTGTTGGGGAATCTAATAACCATCAAAGAGAGTATTATCATTAAACTTTTTGTAATTGATTACCATTCTAGCTCTTTCTCTTTTTTCTTCTGCATGATTTCTTAGCATGAAAGTGAGACTAGTGTGAGGACTCTTGTTATTTCTAATTAATCCTTTATCCAAGAGTTTTTTTAATTTGCGTATCAAATTCTTGGATAACTTAATGTATATATACCATTTGTTCAACTCAGATAATAGTGTTCGGATTTAGCAAAGTAATTTTTGCAAACGCCTTATCTTTGTCCCAAAATTAAGAGGATTATTAGAGTAGAGTTTTTTTGTGTAATTGCTGTTATTATTCAACAATTTGCTCTATAATAGATAACTCTAACAGTGAGATTGTTAGTACTACTTCACGTTGTACGAGATTACCTTCTCACTAAGTTGGTTGCTTGCAAACTCAATCTTCTGATGGGTGTATGTTTTATTTAATTTTCAATAGGATCCAAGTGACTATTTATTGTGAATACGATTTAGCTTATGGTATATGTGCACAGAGAATATAGCCTTTGAAGATTATCTCCAATAATCATATCATGGGAGGCTTGATCAGTAGCCTATACAACTAGTATAATGCATTGTGCTCATCTTATTTCCATGGATAAACGTCCTATGGCCTCACTGTGGCTCATTATGCTATTATTAACTATTCTTACTTGTAAAGGATTTTTGACTTTTTCTTCCACACAAATTCTAGAAATAATACCTCGAGTATGGCTTAAAAGGATTGAAGTCACTACTTATATTACCAAAGATACACCTTTCTTTTCTGAAAGCCTACTCTTAGGAACTCCATAGTTAAGTGTGCTTGCTGTAGAAAAATCTTAGGATGGATGACCTCTTGGGAAGTTTTCTAGATAGCGTGTAGCCAGGACAAAGCACGCCGGAGAGGCTTGTGGTAATTTGTGGGTCAATCGGCGATCTTTAAAGCTAGTATTAGTAACTATCCATAGCCCGGCAGGGGTCAGGGCATTACAAATAGTATCATATCAATACCCGTGACCATGAGTTGTGCTAGTGGGTAGGAAAGCCCTAGGAAGTCACCTAATGGGGCCAAGACACTAGTTGTGGATGGCAGGTCAAGAGGACTTGTAAGTCGCTTGTATAGCAAGACATAACGATGGCATTGTGCTCTTCAAATGGGGGTGAATGTAGTACCTCGAGTATGACATAAAAGGATTTGAAGTGACTACTATATCACCAAAGGTGCATGTTCCTTTTCGGGAAACCCACACTTAAAAACTCCACAGTTAAGCGTACTTGCTGTGAAGAAATCTTGAGACGGGCAACCTCCTGGGAAGTTTTCCATGCAGCTTGTGAACAAGGATGAAGCATGCCAAAAAAGCTTGCGATTTGTGAGGCCAATCAACAATCTTTTAAGCCATTCCTCATAACTATCCATGGCCTTGGAAGGGTCAGGTGTTACAAAAATCTTTTTCCAAAACAGACAGAACAACCACTATCAATGTAAGCGCATAGTTCTTATCTGTTTTATCCATCTAAACAAATATTTGTTGTGATATAAATGTTGTTAGGATTAGTATTGGCGGCTTCATAACACATCTCAATAGCCATAGTTTTTACTAATTGGGCCTCAAAAATTGGCTCACTAACAGTCCTCATTTTGCACCCAATGACTTTTCAATCTAAATTTATACTTCAATCTACATTGCGTATTGCAGGTTCAAAACTCATTCTATTCAACTCACTGGTCATACTAATTGTATCACCTTCTTTGAGCTTTTCTATAGTTGTTAAAGAACCTTCTCCTCATTGTGATCTTCCTCTCATGCTTCTTAATGATTGAGGTTTAATGGTAATTTTTTCATTCACATCAATTTTTATTATATTTTTCTTATTGATTTTTGTGGGATTAGCAAAACTAAATCTCCATGATCTATAAATTTTTATCTCATTGGATTTTATACTTTGAATATTTTGCATAGAAGTAGGACTTTTAAATTTTTTTGACACCTTTATCATTGTTACCTTAGTCTTTGGATCTATAGCATTATCTAATTTATAGATAATTTTTCAAAATATCATCAGTGGGTAACCTCCTATCTTCATTTTCATCCCAAATGTTTTTATTTTAAGGGATAAATTTTTTTTGGCAAATTTATCTTTTAAGCTTACATAATATTCAGGTTGGCAACTGAATCATTACACATATTGGACTTAATCCCTGTGATTATTTGATTATTAAATTTGGTATATTCGATATCATAGAGTAGTGGTATAATTTGAACTTGGACACTTCCAACATGATTGTGCCTATACTTTCTATCCATGATATGCTTAAGGATATTTTCCTAGTTAATAAGATTGACTTCTCTCACATTATATTCATAGTGTTTTATCTCTAAGTCTCCTTCCATCATTTCGCATGTATACTTGCTTTTAGTTGAAAGATGATTTTTTTTTGTAGATCATGTCTTTCTGAATTATAGGAATGACCAAATCTCCTTTGACACCTTCATTCTCATTATCTATCGCAAATTCTTCTCCTTGAAGATCACCAAGATTATTTGAGCTACTTTTCATCACAAGACTAGTTTTTTTCATAATCACTTTCTTCATATTCATCTTCCATTACTATTTCAACAATTCCTTTGTTGCTTTTTAGGGTTAGATCTAATGCTTCTTCTTCACTAAGCTCAAAAATAGTCTAAACGTCCGGATGTTTCTATAAGCTTATTGTTCCTCCTATTTTGCATTTGTTTTGATAATGACTTACTTTTGGGCCACTGACAGTGATTTTTTTTATATAGGACCATAAATAGTTTTTCTAAAAAATCTACGCCTTTTGGGACTAGGCCTGTTATAATACTTTCTTTTGTATTTTTTTCCCCCTTTGCTTGTTAAATCTCTTTTTTCTTAAAAATTTTTTGTTTTCTTCCCTTCTCATATTCATTTCCCCATTGATGAGGAGCATCCTAGCACGCTAGAAATTGTTTCTTCATTTTCTGTTGTTTTTGGAGATCAAGACATTGATAATTTATCCATTTTTTAAAATAAGAAATTCTAGTTCCAAGAGTATTAATAACATCTTCTTTTTTAAGCCATGAAATATATTTTTTATTAATTATGGAATTAATCGGATAAGATAATTTGTCATAGAACATACCAAGATTGGTTTTATTGTGCCCAATTTTGTAATGAATCGACTAAATTTAGTAATATAATTTTCTAGATATTTCATGTCCCACAACTGTATGTTATTAATCTTTTTTTGCCATTCCCTTGCTTTTTCTTCAAAATCATGCTTAGCTCCGATAAATTTATTTTCGATTTTCTTCCATAATTTTTAGAATATAGCAGCTGTTATTTCCATCATTCTTAATACATATTTATCTTCCTCATCTAATGAGTCATACCAGTGAGCTATAATGTTAGAAAGACTATGCTTGATATAATTTATAAAATTTCTAACAGGCCATGTGGCATTTAAGTTTAGGACACTATTTATACCCCCTTTTCTAATGTTCAAATATTTTTTCTCTATTACGAGCTCCATCGATATTTATGATGTAACCCGTTTAGCTAATTAGGGTAAGACTAATCTTATCAATGGATGTAGTTTTCCTCGGGATGAACCCAAAGGAAAAATTAGTTATACATCAAGGTCTCATAAAATGGGTGTTTCTTTTGGATGACTCACCAAACTCTTCAGGTTTTTGAACAACATTGTTAACAAGATTGGATTTGATCTCGTCAATGTTGAGTTCTTCACCAATCTCATTGATTTCGCTTTCAGCTATCAATTTTTTATATTTTTATCCAGTCTTCTCTTAGTTTCCTCTAAAGGAACAATATTTAGATCTTTCAGTTGAATCAAGTTCATTTATTAATGTAATTCTTCTTCTAACTAGATATTATTTGTTTCTTCATTACCATCAGATAGGACTTCTTGCTTATCTACTATTGCATTTATGATTTTGTTCAATTCTTTCATATTTTGTTCTTTATCAAACATATTTTATAACTCCTCTAAATTGTACTACTTACGCTCCATCATTTTCTTCTTATTCTGCCATTCCGATGATTTTTTACTTGATTTTTCTCCTGCTTCTTCTTTGATTTTTATATATTATAAAGGAAATGGACTTTTTGTTTTAAGTTTTGGGACAATTATACCTAATCGGACTTTCCCCTATGTCTAACTTTGTTAATTAAGGAAAGATGGATTGCAGAAAATTGCTTCTTTACCTCCTTAACTCCAGCCTTAATTTTCACTAATTCAGTTTTTAATTCTAAAACTATATCAGTGATATAGTTTAATTGTGGTTTTATTGAAGTGGATTCCTCTGGAGTGTGCACAATATATGAATAACTTGGCGCAAGATAAGTAGGCTATGATTCAAGCATTAAAGCAATTAATTAGCGTAATTTTTTTAATTATTTTTTGTCACATAGCTCTGATACTAGATGAAAGAGAGCTTCAAATAGTACTTATGTGAAGGATATCACATGCACAAAATTAAAATTTTTGAAAGCAAGTTTTTAAGGATTGGGGTTAAAAATGAAAATTTTAAAAACTTAGGGTACTTGATGTAATTTAAAAAGTCAGGTTTGGTACATTTAGTTCTAGAAAATGTTTACTCAAACTTAGATGGACCTAAAACTATTTAACCGAACTAGTAGGTTCAGAAAAATATTAACGTATACCTTGATGGTTCATGATGGATCTTACTTTATTATCTAGTGATAATGCTTCTTATCTTATGAAGAATATATTTATATATATTTGATATAAAGGATATTATGGATTGAGTTGGCTTAAATTCTGTATGATTAATACTTGCCTATTTAATATAAAAGATATTCTCAAGGGTATTATTCTCAGTGGCTTCTTTGATCAGCCGTAAATTTGGTATGTGAACATTGTTGTGAACGTTGGCAAGATTTGAAAAAGTGAATTGTTGAATCTGCAAAAGCTTCAATAGTTTCAAGTGCTTGAAATCTACTACAATTTATATTCCCTTATTTGTTGTTAATGAAATGCAACGACTAGTGTTCCAAGACAGTTGCAAATAGTGGAGCAATTAAAGCTTGGAAAGACATCCGAGATCAAATAGAGCTATTCCAGCACAAATTTGCAAATCATTTCCTTGAGCTTTCATTTGTTTTAATTCAAAGAGTTGTATTATTCAAGTTATAACTCGGTGAGATAGTTATAGTTGAAGGGCCCTGTAAATCTTGTTGAAGTTACACTTATTAGATTAGGTGTACTTTAAAGTTGTATAATCATCTCTCCTAATAAAATTGGATTAATCCTAAAGTTAAAAAAATATAGGCGGGGACTCAGCTTGTTGATGCCCAACCTCATTAAAAAATACTTGTGTTTTGTTCATATTTACTTTGTCGCATTTTATTTTGATTATTTTGTGACTTTGATCATCACACTAAACCCCCTATAGATGATTCAACTAGCCTAACGGAACCAATAACTTTCCCCTAGAAGGGATTTTTCCTGCAGATTCCCTTCCAAATATAACTTAAATTAAAGACCAATGACGAAGTAAGAAATTATCCTTTGGGTAGTACCTGCCTTTAAAGACTTTGGCAAGCAAAGAATCATCATTCTATATGAGCT
>JACYFF010003369.1:18994040-19007091 GCA_017589665.1 Selenicereus undatus
TGCAGCCTAGCCACGCAGGAGGCAATATGGCTTAGGAGCTTCCTCCAAGATCTTAATCTCACTCCGAGAACTGATGATCCTGTAGAAATGTTATGTGACAATACAGCTGCCATCTAATTTGCCAAGGATCCGAAGTTTCATCGGAAGACCAAGCACATCAAGAGGCGTTATCACTTTGTGCGAGATGCCGTAAAGATGAAGGAAATTGCCATCAAGTATATACCCACTAACAAGATGATCGCCGATCCATTAACTAAGCCAATTCCTAGAGATGCTTTCAAAGCACATTCGTTGAGTCTAGGACTCCGCAGGGTTTAGTTTTGGATGGAATCTTGTTATGTATGATAGATACGTTCTTCATGTAAAAGGCATTTATGAAATAAAGGTTAAAGTGTTCTTTTTCTAAATGTTTTGTAATTTATCTGTTAGACAAGTTGAAAAGTCACAGGCTTCTGATTAGCCTAGTCACACAGACAATCACCCTGACGCTTGAGTAGCGGGCAGGATAAGACGTAATCATATTGGCACTAGGTGTGCAATATCGATAACTCATATTGAAGATGTATGAATGAGGAATAGTCACCTTAGTAAGACTAAGATGAGACTCAAAGGAGTCGAATATGAGATGAGTTTTCATATTGAAGCCCTAAAAGCCGAATCTTGAGTGCCAAGGTCAAACATTCAATATGTTGATCTAGTGGCTCAGGTTAGATTTTTTTTGAGTAAAAATCTAGACTGACGATTCCCTTGGCATAAAGAGTGACGAACCCAGCTAAGTGGGAGCTATGTCGTGACACACATCTCATACTGTGTGTGCTTGTAAGACGACCCATATGAGGGGTGACGATTGAATTCCCTGTCACTTGTCACTGTGTGACCCTATGGACGATGACCCTTTGACTTAAAACTATGATATTAAGTCGAAGCTTAATGATGCTACTTTAATGTGATTCTCAAGAGCCACGATGTATACGGTTCAGCGGGAACACGTTAGGAAAGCAATTAAGTTACGATGAGATTTCATAAGTGTTTAAGGAAAATCTATCCACCATCACCATATCAAGCCCGGGCAATTATGTTGAGAACATAATCATATGATATATCAGGCATAAGGGACAAAAGATGCCACCGGTGATGTCTTGGGATATTTTTGGGGTATCGTATTTCGTGAAAGTGTTATGTTAGTTGGATGGTAACTTAATATAACACTACTTGTTATTTTTGGTCGCACGTTCTATTCCCAGTATGGAATGTGAGGAGACATGATTCATGGGGAACATGTGTTGTAACGGCCTTTTGTGGCCGAGTGGGAGCTGTAGGCCGGGCCCATTAGTTGAGGCCCGACGGCCACTAATAGGCCTCCTTAAACCCTAGTAGCTAACCCCTCAATACCTATATAAGGAGGTTTGGGAGGATCAGCTTAACATACTGATTGATACAGAAACATTATTTATCTCTCTCCTTATAATTACTCTACCATCGCCGCGGAGTAATCGGGTTTAGAATGTGGACGTTATAAGGCGACTCTAGTAGCCGCTGGGATTTGAGATCTGGTATTCTTATTATTCGTGGGCTATTACCGACAGTTCAATTCCGCATCCAGGTTAGTCCTGAACTATTATTTCCTTCAGCAACAATAACAATAAAAAGAACAACAATGGTGACAATAACCGTGGCAATCAGTCCCAGCAGTCCGCCTCCACCTCGTCTCGGAGCATGTCTGCAGGTACACGCATGGTTGACTCAGGCTCTTCATGTGTTTATGCTCATGCACCTTTTTGCTCTAACTCTTCCTCTGCAGGTAACTCCTCTCAGCTATGGATTTTAGGGTCCAACCCACTAATATTACATGTCAGATCTGTGTTGCTCTTGGCCACTCAGCTTGACAATGTCCTCGGTTACCTTCCACTGTTGGTCCTACTCCTAGTTCTCTTGCACAATCCTTTACTGCAATGTCTCTTGAGGATCCACAAGAGCCTACTTGGTACTCGGACTCTGGAGCTTAAGCTCACATGACTCCATTCAATGGTAATCTTGCTTGTAAATCCACTTATAATGGTTCTACTAAAGTCATAGCTGGGAACGGTGCATTGCTTCCTATATCTCATATTGGTGATTGTTGTCTTCAAACTACGAATAAACCTTTGCGTTTGACTTCGGTCTATCATGTTCCTAAATTAAAACAAAATCTGATTTCTATTAAAAAGCTATGTAGTGACAACAATTGTCGTGTTATCTTTGATGCATTTTCGGTTGTAATACAGGACAGGGCAACGGGGATGGTGCTTCTTCGGGTGGCAAGTAGTGGAGATCTCTATCCTATCCCATCTACCGTTGTGTTGACCATTCTCTCAGCCAATTTTGCCTTTAAACAGTCTACTTCCATGTGGCATCGTAGGTTAGGTCATCCGAGTCCTAAGATTTTAGATATTTTAAATTCAAATAAGTCTATAGTCCGTACTACTAAACATATTAAAGAGTGTGTCTCGTGTTGTTTGGGCAAGTCCACAAGATTAACGTTTGACAAAGTTGAACATTATGCTACTCAACCTCTTTTTTTGATTCATAGTGATACTTGGTAATCTCCTGTTTTATCTAAAGAAGGATACAAATATTATATTATTTTTGTTGATGATTTCTGCCCTTTTTTTTGTGGTTATATCCCATGAAACATAAATCAGATACATTTACTATTTTTTGTGCCTTCCAAACTTTAGTGGAAAATCTGTTTCATGTCAAAATCCAATATTTTCAAAGTGATGGGGGACGAGAATTTGATAATACTTCTTTACTAAATCACTTTGTTAAATCCGACTTTTACTTTTGCAAATCTGCACCACATACTCAACAACAAAACGGTGTTGCCAAATGAAAACATCATCATATTGTTGACATGGCTTGCACTTTGCTTTTAGATGCCTCCCTTCCTAATTTCTATTGGCATGATGCCGTTCAAATTGCTACTTATCTTATAAATCGCTTACCTACTACTCTCTTGAACGATTTTTCTCCTTACTACAAACTGTTTTCCAAACCCCCCGATTACAGTTTTCTTCTCGTGTTTGGTTGCTAATGTTTTCCTAACATTGCTCCTTGTACTAAGCATAAACTTTAACTGTGTTCTGCACAGGGTGTCTTTCTTGACTATGCCCCACATTATAAGGCTTATAAGTGTTTAGAACTGCATTCTGGACGCATTTGGATAAGGCGACATGTTGTCTTTCACGAGTCTATTTTTCCTTACTCTCAAATTATGGATGTCCGACCTTCCACCTTTCCTGATTCGGGCCAACTTCTACCGGTGCGGACTACTCCTCTCCCTTGCCCATTACAGGTTAGCCCTCAGTTCAGCCCCAGCTGTCCGTCTCCAATGTCCTTTTCCCAGCCTCGGCTCGTTGCTCCCTCACAGCAACACTCGAGTTTGCCTCCGATTCAACCTTCTGCTTCATCTAACAACCCAGCCCAGCTCACTTCTAGGCCTCTCTCCCCCACGGCCCTAGGTTCCTCAGTCCCATCCGCAGAGGCCGTTCCTCCTAGTCCAACTGACAACGAGTCCTGGTCTCTCTCCCACTCCCCTGAGTCTTTGTCACTCCAGCCTGCATCTTTTGGGATCTCCCCTACTACATCCATTGTAGCGCCACCTTCGACAAATCAGCATAGTATGTAGACCCGATCTAAATCATGGTAAAAAAAATTTGTCGCTACGCACTATGCATACTGATTCTGATCCATCCTGTTTCTCCAAGGCTGTGAAGCACGGACATTGGCGTCACTGCATGGCCGAGGAGTTTAACGCCTTTTTAGAAAATCACACTTGGGATCTTGTACCTCGCACTCCAACTATGCATGTCGTTGGTTTTAAGTGGATTTTCAAGACAAAATTTAAATATGATGGATCTAGGGCTATCAAAAGCTAGCTCGACACGAATACCGACCCCGAACCAGATACGAAATTAGGCGAATTTGGGTAAAGATTTTCAACTCGTTTAATTAAATGGGTCAACACGATTAGCCCGTTTAATTAGACAAGTTAGATTCATGTTGAGATTTTCGACACAAAAAAAATACCTATTTAACCTGTTTAATTAAACGGGTTAATAGTTCAATTCATTTAACCCTTTTAGTTATAATCCATTTAACCCGCTTACCTGCTTATTTGGGGGGCAACTTAAATTTTAGAATTTTTCATTTTGGTGGAAACCGGGAAGCCCTCGGGTTTTTTTTTTTAATAACTAAACCTAATTGACCTCCACACTCTACAGCCACAGAAGACAGAACCCTAGCTATATAAGAAACGTTCAGTCTCTCACAAGGCTACTTTCACACTCTCAAACTCTCCGTTTCTCACACTCTCAGTGGCTCATCCCTTTAGTGGTTCATCCTCCATTCCTCCTACGCTCCTCTACTCAACTACTTTCACAATCCCACCTCCACACGAAGCGTCCTCCAACACCTGCACAGCACTAAGTCGACAACCATTACAACCTCAGCCCTCCAACATCTCAATTGAGGTACGATCTCTTTTTTTTTGTGATTGATTTTTGCTTTGATTTTTAAGCTTTTACTCTGTTATTTGTTGTGAGAATGTGGATCCTCAAATTTGTGATTTTTTTGGGAGATTGAAGTCTGAGATTGCTTGTGATTTGTTCGTTCTTTAGATTATACAAACCCTATTCTTTGTCGATCTCATCCATCTGACTGCCTCGCTCTCTTTTTCTCTCTTATCTTCAATCTCACCACCATCGTCGTTAACCGTTGTCGTTCACCATCGCCATTCACCGTCGTCGTCTATCCTACAACCATCATCAGAAAGGTCATTCACCCACTGTCTTGATTCTCTTTCTCATTGTCCTATCTGATTATGAAATGTGGAAGAATGCAAGCTAATTGCAACTATTTTTTTTTAAAGATCAATCAAAGCATGCAACTGGCAGTGGATTTGGACAAAAACTTAGCTTTGGTTAACTAGAATCTATGCTTTATTCCTTTGAAGTTTGAACTTATGAATTAGGTTATGTAATAACTTTTGAACATAGGCTTGTTGGTTTGTACTTGATTCAGGTATGGATTCAAGTTCTCGTCGAGGTAAGTCCTCCCCTCGACGTAGAGGACGAGGGCATAGGAGCTCTGCCGTAGATCCGATCGCAATGGACATTAATCCATCTTCCCCCCATGTACCTCATATACCAGTTCAGCCAGGAGCCAGAATGGTTGCTTACATACCAGGTATTTCAGAACCGCTACCACTCCCATTTGGGGCTTTCCATCATCAGACCTCATACATTCCCAACCAAAACATCATGTACGGCCAATTTGTCTACAACATTCCTCCAAACCCCCATGTTGTTCACACTATGCAGCTCACTCCCCAACCCGCTCACCCTAACACAAACCAGTCCCAAGAGAACATTGGAATTGGTGAAAGTGAAGCACAATCCAGTCATGGGATCACTCGAGCTAAGACTTGGATTGAGCCAGATGGTAACGGGTAAGTCTTCATTTGTTATATCTTATGAATTAATACATGAATTTTGCATAACAAGTAATCATTTCGATATGTTATGTTCAATTAGGCTTGTCCCCAATGATGGTGCTGTTAGTAGGATTTTGCTCATATTTCAAAGTAAATTTGACGGAGCTTGGCCTACCTGGAGCAAAGTGCCCAAACCAGTACGAGATTTGTGGTTTGGAGAGTTCAAGGTAACCACAATAACTTCGTATTAACAGTTTCTGTGAACGTGATGTATTGCTATTGAATTATTCGATGTGTTTTTTGTTTTCATGATTGCATAAGTGGTTTACTTGGGATCCGATCCATGAGAACCGTAAAAGAAAGAATTTTGAAAATCGAGGCAACGCACTATTGAGAGACTTCTTTGACAAAGCAAGGAAGCATGACAAGAAGCTTATTTGGCTCGGTGATACTCAATGAGAGGGACTCCAACAGCACTGGGCGAATGAACATTACAAGAAATTGCGTGAAACAGCTCAGAAGAACCGATTGGAAACTCCAAAAAGTGGTGGCCCATCTCTCCACACCTGTGGCTCGATCCCTATGCATGGGCATAGGCAGCGTCTGGTAAATCAATTAATGTTTGCTACGTATTCGTTTAAATTTAATACTGTATTTTGTGTTGTGCTTGACATCATTCTTTCTGGCACGTACATAGAGGGAACAACTTGGGAAGGATGCCACTATTGTTGAATTATTCAGTCGCACTCACAAACTCCAGGGCAAAGAAGATGTCCTTTCGATTGACAAAAAATCACAACAAACATATGTAAGCAATTAGCTATTCTCAATCTTTATTGGTAATTCAACATGAACTTGTATACTTTATTTTAAGTAATTATAGTATGCATGATTTCGTGCGCATGTTGCAGTATTATAGGAATCCTTTGAACATGATTTTCAAAATGTTATCAACTCTTAAGGAACCGAGGATGGCACTTCTCAAGATCCAAACCAGCCATTTTCAAATCCAAATGAGTTATGGGTAAAGACGTTCAAAAACAAGAAGGGTCGTATTTATAGCATTGGTGACGGGGTTGTCAACATGAGGGAATCCGATTACTTCAGTCACACTCAAAGATCCTGTACAGTTTTCATATTAAAGTTTCAACAACCATGGTTATACATTGAATTTACTTAATTGCAATACTAATGCGTACTTCACTGAAATGCCTGTCAGCAGGTACCGGTTCTACGCCATCGCAACAAGAGCTTAATGACTTAAGGGGTGTAGTAACCAACTTGGGGGATGAGCTAACTTCACAAGCTGAAAGCTACCGGTTGGTTATAAAGAAATGTAAGCAACTAAAGGAATCCAATAGATTGCTCACCCAAAACAACAAACAACTGAGTCAACAAATGATGAGCATCGATCATCACCTCCAAGCTTTTTTTCAAATGCAATAGGCGTCTGACTCGGGATCCCAGCCACCATTTACTCATCACTCGTAACATAATGAGGAACATGGTGAGGCAGAGGAAGAGGAAGAGGAAGAGGAAGAAGAAGATCTTGGTGATTGAGTTCGTTGCAGTTTTCCTTCAACTGGTGCCTCTTCTAATTGATTCTTCACGAAGTACATCTCTTGCTGCTTGCTTCCCTTCCCTTTCTGCTTATTTCACTTCCCTCCCCCTGGTGCTTATTTCAGTCCCCTCCCATTTAGCGCTTGCTTCTCACTCTTCTGCAAATATATATATATATAACTTCATTCTCAATTACTGGCAACTTCTGGTTAATTTGTTTGGATTTGTGGTTTGGAATATGTATAGACTTTGTTTGGAACTTGTAGTTTGTGATATGTAGAGAGTTTATTTGGAAATTGTGGTTTGTGAATTGAAAACCCTTGGTTGGAAGTGTTGTGTTGGATGTGAAATCCCACTTTGTGTGGCTTGAAAATGTTGAGAACGCTTCGAATGAAGCCATATTCGAAGCCATTGGATGTTGATTGAGTGCGAAGATCTTGTAAATTTCTTGCAGGAAATGATTTGTATGTACGGATATGATCAAAAGCAAGTGATTTTATTTTAAAAAAAAAAAAGAAATCTAGCGACGAAATAGCGACGGATTGGGAGGAAATTTTTTTTTTGGGCAGGGGGGCTGACGAACTGAAGAATTCGTCGCCATCAGCGGTGGAATTTCTATCGCTGATGGCGATGGATGATTAATTCTGTCGCCCACCTGCCCCGCCAGTTTCCCCTGCCAAAAAACGTATGTCACAATTTCTGTCGCTAAATCCGTCGCCACTGACGACGAAATTTTGAAATTCGGTCGCCGGGTACTCAGCAACTAGCGAAAATCCGGCAGCCGTATTCCGTCGTCAATTCCGTCGCTGATGTCAAAATTTCGTCGCTGATTAACCTATTTCTATCGCTGATTCCGTCTTTATTTGGTCTTTTTTTGTAGTGCCTATACCGCTGTAGAGATTCAATGGCTTCGACAACTTCTCCTTGACTTAGGTATTTTAGTCCAAGTCCTTATTCGTCTGCTCTGTGATAATATTTCTGCAATCTACCTTGCTGTGAATCTTATGCTTCATGGTCGCAGTAAACTCATCAAGGTCGACTATCATTTTGTATGAGAAATGGCTACTCGGGGACATTTGCATGTCACGTTTACTCCAACTCAGTCTCAGGTTGTTGATATTTTCACAAAGGGGCTTCCATCCATGAAGCTTCATCAATTCAAGGCCAATATGTCCGTTATGCAACCCGTACTGATTGAGGGGACGTAATAGTGTATACATTTATATCTTATACTTTTGTAATGGGCCTTGTATTTAGTCTCATGTAAACCCTACTTATTACTATATAAACATACCCTTGTACCCCTACTGGGGCAAGGAGCCTCACCACATTACGCCCATAATCCCATCTTTTCTTCTCTATATTTAAAATATAAACACTCGTAACTCTTAAGCCACTCAAAAACAATTCAAGCACTTCATTCGACATATGTAGGTTTCAGAACTAATAAATCCACAATTCCTTGTACACTTCTGCAGCAATGTCTTGTCTTTTGACAAAACTACCATATCTAGTTACATGCAGTTAAATTTGAATAGAGGAGGTAGGTAATAGAGAGAATGTTGCCCCAGTAAAATTTGAGTAAATTTGACACAATACATCCTCACTACACCAACATTTTGTAATTTTTTAGTTGAATTTGGATCCTCACTAGATGAAAATGTCTGTACATTTTGTTTGGATTTGCATTCCTATTTATCACTGTAGCTTTTGCTTTTTTCAATTTTTTTCCATTTGTCTCAGCAATCAACATTAATCATAAGATACAAAGGTACCTGCCGCAATCAAATAAGAATTCACCACCAATCTAATAAAATCATACAAGTTAAATCCTTCCATGTAACCAAACAGTTTTATGACTCCTCTTTCTTATACAAGTTGACCTTCACCTTCCAATATGCCTTTTAAAAGTTCGTTGAGTTGTGTAGGTATCATCAATTTGCTCAACTAGTAAAATATCTAGGATTTGTTACTAAGGGCTTTGATTCAATCTCTTTGATGTACCCATGGGGGATCTTGATGAAGGTCATGCCCAAGAGGTACCCAAGTCCAAAGAAGTCCAAGAAATTCTCCACGTCATGAGAATCACATAGAAGGCCAAGATAGCTACTACTTGGGCCTGCACGGCATTAGCAGCAGCATTCTAACCTTGGTTGCCTGGCAATTGGGTGGTTTGGGTCCTGTATTTTGCCTTGGCTTTTTCGTTTAGAAAGTTAGCTTTCCCCTAAAGCAAATTCAAAGTCATTAGGATTTCATTTGCCCTCTCAAATCAACCTTCAAAGCCAAACTGTCTAAGCTACCTAATTGGGCTAGACTGTACCCTCATTTTGTGGATCCAATTCCTATAACCTTTGACCAACTTAGGAACCTGAAATATTACTTTTTGGGATCCTTTTGAGTGGACTTTGGAGGCGGCAAAAGAGTTCAAGGCCAAATTCAAAGTAAGCGCTCCAAAAGAGAGGAGGTTCAGAAAGTATGCTGTTGTTTCTAGCAGGGGACTACTTGCCTTTGTCAAGGCATATCTTTCCAATGGCTGGGAATCTGATGCTCTAAGAGTACTTACCTGAAAATAGACATTTAGTGCTTTCCAATAGCTTTTGAATAACCCAATTCATTAATGGCTTCCAAAAAAATTTTAACAGAAGGGGAAAAAAAAAAAAGAAGGGAAAAAAACCAAACACAACAATAGCCCAAGTCAAGTATCAGATTCAAATCTTTCTTTGCCGAAACAGAAAGGTCCTTTACTATATATATACTGCCCATTTATTTCAAAGTTACAAATAAATAAATAAATTAGACCTAAAAAAGTGCAACATCAAATGAGGATGTAAAAGTTACTCATGTCCACCTAGGCGCCAGAACTCTTCACTTGTTTTCCCGGCAATTCCTGGCGAAAGGACCCAAACCTCTCCTCTTCTCTTCTTCCATGGCATTCTTAGCATTGCTCCCAAATATGAAACATAGATCACCTCTCAGAGCAAGGAGTTCAAGAAACCGGAAGAACGTAGCCCCTTTGCAAAGCCCCCTGAATCAAGAATTGGGTAGGCATGCTGTGAGTTCTTCCAGAAAGCGACCAAACTATGCCCCTCCTTTCCAGGTAGAGAAGTGGAAGGTCCCTGAGTTTGCTTCGACTTGGAGTCCACCCCCCGGCGAAAAAAATGCATCCTCATGCTCCCTTCTTCTTTTGATCCTTGGATAACTTGTTGACATCATTTGTGAACATTCTTGGTGCTATTGCCATGGACATGAGCTCTTGGAAGAGCAACTTACACGCATATGGAATGTGGACCTACATAAACCATTATCCATTAGGGCAAGTCTAAAAGGGGGGAAACCGAAGATGTCCATGAAATTGCACAATGGCAATGTTCAGACTACAATGCAACATCACACGATTCACAAGAAGACCAATGTGGATCTATCAAATGCTGTACGTGACAATTTAAATTTGATGCAAACAAAATCGATGAGAACCATAGATTTGGGATAGGAAGAGCAAATGTGAGAAAGAGGGATGAAGGTCTGCTGGAAAACCCACCTGAACAATGTCAGTCTTATTCTTGCAACCCCTGCATTCAAAAGAGTTCTTTTTGAGGTTTGCAATAGCAATCAATCCACAGCGTTCACAGACATGAACCCTGTATGCGTCACTTTGGTCAAAAAGCCTCTCTTTGAGGAAGTGCGCAGCACCATGGGCAATCATGCAGTCTCTCTCCATCTCCCCAAATCGGAGACCACCATCACGAGATCGCCCCTCAGCAGGCTGCCTTGTAAGAATCTGTACAGGGCCTCGTCCACGAGAATGGATCTTGTCATCAACCATGTGCTTCAGTCTTTGGTAGTAAGTTGGTCCCAGGAATATCATAAAAGTGAGCATTCTTCCGGTGTGCCCATTGTACATGGTCTCAAACCCACGCATCTGATAACCACATTTGTGAAGTGCCTTGCTGATATTGTCCACCTATGAACCAATAGGATAGAAGTCAAAAATACAAATAAATAGGCACTCAGACAGAAAACGGCAAATATTCCTCTGTACATTGAGAAAAATATGGGGACACAAAGAGAAGCTTCTCCGCAAGCAGCAAAGGAGGTTAACAGATATTTCAAGCAACAATAATCAATGTCAAAAATTTGCTTTCATCAAATCCGACCAAAGTCTGAAATCTAAGTAAAAAATTCACTTCATGAAAACGACTTGCAAAGTGAAGAGTGAATCACTCACAACCTTCATCTAAAAACGAGCAAATTGAATAGGCAGGTGAGAAAAGCAATTACAGCGTTTGCCCCATCCAATTGTGCGGTTTATTGCTGTAGCACCTGTTGCCCTCTCCCTCCCCTGTTTTCTATTGTTAACACCACCATAAGCACGTTTTACAGGCTTATTCCAGGATATCAACAGATAGCCTCCAGTTTCCCATACAAAAAATATTATAAAATGACTCACGTTCTCGTTCACCCGTAAAAAGCAGTTTCCTCTTTGCTTTCTCACAATACCTGTATGTTACAGAACCTTGATAAAAATTCATGCAGTAAGATGAAAAGGCTAGCCTAGAAAAGATGGGCAGATATGTATTTCTGTGGGCGGACATTTATCTTCACCAGTTCAATGAAACATTCATGTACTTTGCAGCATGCAGCAGACACATTATTTTTTTACAATATTGTCAAGATGGAAAGCTGGCTTGAATGCGACTTACAGTGACATCAGTAAAAGGAGTGGCATCTCCTTCCTTCCCCACATGGGCTGCAACCTTCCCCATGATACACTCAATAAGCTGGCCAATGGTCATACGTGAAGGAATGGCATGTGGATTCACAATGATATCTGGAGTAATGCCTTCCAAAGTCCATGGCATATCTTCTTGAGTGTATGTCATACCAACTGTTCCTTTTTGACCATGCCTACTACTAAACTTATCCCCAATCTGGGGGATCCGAACAGATCTCACCCTAACTTTCACAAATCTCAGACCATCAGCATTTGTTGTCAGCAAAACCTACAATTCAAAGAAGAGCTAAGAACCACATACAAAATATCTGAATAACAATGAACACTTAGACAATCCAAAACCTGATCAACAATCCCAGTCTCACTGTGACGTAGGCTAATACTATGATCACGCCGTGAATAACGTGAAGCCGGGCCCTGAGCTTCCTCCTGGGAAATGGGAGTAGTCTTTCCAATGATAACATCCTCACCAGAAACTCTTGTACCCTGCCAAGCAAAAGCAGTTAGAGTCAATGTACCTGCATATATGACCAAGGGATAACCCCTGGGAAGACGTGAATAAAGAGGAGCAAGCAACTAAAGGAACTTACAGGAGGAGCAAGCCCGTCATCATCCAATTTGTCATAAGATCCATGTCGCATTCCCTATTAAACAAGGGCCATCAATAACAAACAAAATGCAATTAAGACATTAAGTCCAGTTCTCAACCCGTACCATTGTGTTGGATCTGTCAGGTCGTCCAAAGTCCTCTTTAACAAGTGTTCCCATCTTTTTTTCCTCATCTCTGTAAAGATTATTAAAAAAAAAGAAAAAAAGAATGTTCAGCAGCTACAACGAAAGAATTAGATAGTGTGCTTTTTTTTTGGTGAGGCATGAGAGGGTACCAAACGGACAATTTCGAGTCATCCATTAATTTACACACCTGTAGGAACGGAAGAATAGAGATCGGAAGAATCCACGATCAATAGAAGATTGATTCATGATAACAGAATCTTCTTGGTTATAGCCAGAATAGCAAGCAATAGCTACAATGGCATTCTGTGTAAAATAATGGACAAAGAAATGTTACTAAAGGTTGTACAAAAAACGTCAATCAGCACATTGAATTATGAGGCACTTACAATGCCAGCGGGAAGCTGTCTAAAATGAAGGTGCTCCATGGCTCGGGTTGTAACAAGTGGCTTCTGAGGATAGTAGAGGACATAGGCCAATGTATCCTAAGGAAAGACAGACAGTAATAAGAATATATATATATATATATATATATATATATATATATATATATA
>JACYFF010003369.1:19007191-19018254 GCA_017589665.1 Selenicereus undatus
TATATATATATATATATATATATATATATATATATATATAAGCAACATACAGTCAAGTCCGTTGCGTCAGATTCAGTCAACTGACCAGAATAACAGATCCTGTAAATACAAGAAGAATCATAGAGAAAATACCATTCTAAACTGGTAGTTTGTGACATAGATTCCCATGGCTTGCTTGCCCATAGCTGATTGGTATGTATTACGTGGGGACTGAAGAGCGAGGAGAGACTAAATTAATCAATGAACATGTTGACTTCAAAAATCCAATGCATACATCAGCAACATCAGGCTACCTGATTATGATCAGGAAATGGAATAATGGAGGCACAAACACCCAATATTAAAGATGGGTGAATTTCACAGTGAGTGTAAGTCTCCGAATACGCCTCCTCAGGATTGACCCTTGCAGTGATAAGATCCTGGAAAAAAAAGTTTTCAGAAGATCAAATTATAAAAATTAGAATGTTATTACATCCTCTGCCAACCCAATGATTCAGACCAGAAAAACGGCAATAGCTTTATCATGCTCCCGTATACTTACATTAATGGTCATGGATATCATAGTGGTCTCTTCTTCTTCTGTATCAATATATTCTACAAATCCCTTTGCCACAAGATCGTGCCAGCCACCATCGTCTGGCGACTCCTGCAAGCAGAACAAACAAGAGTTGGGTACAGAAATCGACAAACAGAAACAATTAAGATATAAATCATGTGAAGGCATTATCAAACACACCCTTTGCTGCAATGCACAAATATCCTTTTTCTTAATGAGAAGCCTTTGGTTCTCAACAATAAACAGCGGACGACTGCAGCGGCCATAGTCTGTATATATACGCAATTCTTTCAATCGGATATCTCGGACAACCCCAACTTCAGTATTGACATCAACCTGAACACAATGATCAATGAATATGAATCAGACACCATATCAGGCAATCACAAGGATGATGTTCAGCTTGAAATGAAGAAATGTAACAAAAGGTAAATATTGAAAGAAATCAGCTACAGCAGCAGCATGCAACCCATAGTCAATCAAAAACATTGAGATGAGCAACCACATGCTAATGAAGAAAGGTTATGTTCATTTTGCAATATTGTCAAAGCCATCACAAATTTGGCCAGGAATAGATGAAGTATAAAAGAATGCAAATAGAGCATTCACAAAACTGCATGCATAAGACAAAGTCCTAAAGAATGGAACACCAAAACTGGATTGCTTCATCTGCATTGCAGATCAAAGGTATGCAAAACAATGTAAACATGAACACATAAAATTACCCTTCTTCTAAGCTGCCTTAACGTCTTGACCAGTAGCTCAGGGTCACGATGAATTCCAACCCAGCAGCCATTCACAAAAATCTTGGTAGCTTGTGGAATCACAGCAGGAGAAATTTCCTCAAAATTTTCAGTACTCCACTCTTCCAAAAACTCCAATATAGGATATGCTGCAGAACCAACAGTTATATACACCATCAGTGCAAGATTCTTCACTAGTCCACAGGCTTGTCCTTCAGGTGTTTCAGCAGGACACATCATTCCCCATTGCGAATTATGCAACTGTCTAGGTTTAGCTAACTTCCCTTCACGTCCAATAGGTGAGTTCAACCTTCGCAAGTGTGACAAAGTGGAGGCATAGGTAAGACGATTCAGCACCTGTGAAACTCCAGCTCTGGTACCAGCAGCATTAGCTTGCCCCCAATTACCAGTGGCAAGAGAGTACTTAAGCCCACTTGTAATGGTCTTAGCTTTGATCGCAAAGCTGAGATTAAGATCCTTCCCTTGATCCACGCACTTCTGAACATATGCTCTCACATCCCTGGTCAACTTTCTAAATAACATTCGAAAGAGACCACCAAGCAAAGGACCAGCCAGATCCAATCGTTTATTTCCATAATGGTCCCTGTCATCCTCAGGCCTTCGACCCAAGGCACACAACAGAAGCCTATGGATTATATACCCAAAATAATAAGCTTTCTTCGTCTCACAATATTCACCAACACCAACATGTGGAAGCATTTCTTTTTGGAGAATCTCTTTGGCATATTTGATCCTCTTTTCTCTGGTGACACCAACTGTAGCTCCTCGTTTTCCAATGTAATCGAGTGCAACTTGCTGATTCTGAATCACAAATGCTTCCTCCAAAGAAGGTCGTAGCAGCTCCATCATCTGACTATCAGAGAAGTCGTAGCAAATGTGCTCCAATATATCTTTGTCTGCAACAAAACCTAATGCTCGGAATACTATTATTATCGGAACTTCCGTTTTTATATAAGGCAAAGTAGCGCGAATATATTGCCCCGAAGAACCCTGTGCCAGAAAATAATGTAATCAAAGATTAATCAAAGATTTAGAAGTTAATAAGTAAAACAACCCCATCTGATTCAATCAAATTCTGGTGTCTCATACCCCTTTAGCACCAGCTCGAGAAAGCATCCGCACAAACATGGTACTGGGCGGCCTGTTTTGGGATTCAGCCATGGATCGAACCTCTGCCACATAGGCATACTTGTTTGGTTGCCTCTTCTTAAACACATATACATGGTTTGTGCTCATCTTCTCCTGAGCGATAAGCACCTTTTCACTCCCATTAATGATGAAGTATCCACCTTGATCATAGGGGCACTCACCAAGCTCTGTAAGATCCTTCTCTGAATTCTGATACAATGTGCAGTAACTTGATCGAAGCATGATTGGAACCTAGTTTACAAAGACAAATCAATTCAACAAGTCGCCTTTAGTAATAGAATACGGAAATACATAAAAAAAAATTGATCTAGAATCCCAAAGGAATACCTTTCCAATAAACACCTTGGGGAGATCCACAGCCTCAGCAAGTTCTTCACCATCATGCCCTTTTTTTATCACTCTTTTTGTGACATCGACATACAAAGGAGCTGAATATGTCAAGTTCCTTAATCTGGCTGCTTTAGGAAACAAAGTCGCAGTTTCACCATCTGATTCTGTCATCATTGGTTTACTCAAGTATATTTGGCCAAACTTTATCTTATATATTGTCTGCAATAACATCAAGAATGGTCAATAATTTTGATGGTACATGGTCATGCCATAACAAAATCCACAAACCAGTTCAAGTGATCTATGGCCACAACATGGTACTAAACATGAAAGATGACAAGGTAGATATCCACAACCATTTCAAGTGATCTATGGCACCGACACTCTCGGACACTCTTTGGACACTCTAAAAAATCCATGCAAAACATATAGATAGCACAAAGAAATTGAGTTCTGTTATTGATAGTTGTAGAATGTTTGCGCTATAAACAATTTTTTATTGTTGTCATCCAAGCAAGGGTGAAAACATTCAAAGGGTGAAAACAATTTTTTATTGTTGTCATCCAACAATTTTTTATTGTTGTCATCCAAACACAACTCTCTTCAAGGGTAAAAACATAAAACAAAATATAGACACATAAGTATCAGAATAAATACTTTCTAATTGCCACGTGCCACTACGGGTATCATATCCTATATTTGTGAAAAATCACATGCCTGCATCATAGTTACCGGGAATGCTCATACTCTAGCGATCCAGGTTACAGGAATAAGCAAACCAACGCCTTTGAAACTAAATTTCTGCAATAGGAATCAATCCACATTGGAGGCGTTCCTGGTAACTATGGTCCGCATGTCTGTGTCGAGTCGTATCCGTGTCACGTATTGGTGTTTGTGCTTCTTAGATCCACAGTAAAAGGTTTGGGCATTACAATTGAGACTGCAGCCATTGAACAGCTTAAACATGTCTATGGCACTTGTACAATGGAGACTGCAGCCATTGAACAGCTTAAACAAGTCTGTGGCACTTGAACTGCTCAACCCTTGAAAGGGTGAGCTTTGAAAAGCCTCATAAAGAATGTTGGGTATCCTTTCACCACCCTAAGTGTATGAATTACAAATATCATAGTATAACACTTACAACAAATAAAAGATATTTGGCTTCTAAACAGGCGAACCCCCTATACATAGAGCTGGGTAATAGGTCGTGTCGGGTCGGGTTCGTGTTCGTGTCGAACTTAAACGGGTTGAGAATTCCTCAACCTGAACCTAACCCGTTTATTAAACGGGTTGAAAAATCTTGACCTGTACCTATTTAATTTTTAAACGGGTTGACCCACTTAACCCGTTTAAGGTAAACAGGTCAAGTTCAGTCGTTTAATTGACTATTTACGCATTTAATATTTTCAACTAATACGTAATTACAGTGTTAAAAATTAGGTTTACGTATCATATTAAATAATTACTCTTTGAAATTCCCCAGATTCATCATAATTCATAATTTCTAAAAATTTTTATATTCTTAATTATCTAATAAAAAGTAAATGGATAAATAAAAAATGAAAAAATGAGTTGACTTATTTAACTCATTTAATTAAACAGGTTAAATAGGTACTTTTTCGTGCCGAGAATCTCGACCTGAACCTAACCCATTTAATTAAACGGGTTGAACGTGTCAACCTATTTAATTAAATGGGTCGAAAATTTATACCCAAACCCACTTAACTTCGTGTCGGGTTCGGGTCGGTAATCGTGTCGGGTCAGCTTTTCCCAGCTCTACCTATACATGCCATCCGGACAGCTGTTGACTAAAGATGCATTTCAAGATTTCCTTGAAAAGGGAGCCCCCCGGGGGGGGGGGGGGGGGGGGGGTTCCATTCTCAACTGGCAACTACGTTTCCCATTCATAAACCAACACATCATACTGAAACCAGAGGAACAAGCTAAAGCAATTCAAAGCAATGTGTAACCGTAGTCTTGGAATGGAGTTAGAACTAGAAACTTCAACCCCATTGCCAATTGGACCGCTCCAACAACATGAAATACTGGAAACCAATAAGCACCTGCCCATGTTCTTTAATTTCATCAATACTATCCTCATGAAAGTAGTATGAAAGAAAAGAATGGCTCTAGATCTAACTCTCCAACAGCATGGAAATTCCATCAAAAACTCACCTCTAATCAAGCAAATCAAGAATTTAAAACCAAAAGCCAAAGACTTTATCGACATTATTACTGCCCCCCACCTCAGCAAAATCGGACTGATGGCCAGGATTGTGCTGAGACTCAGGGCGTATCTCGATATCAGCAGACTCATCAACAATTTCTTGCATTGTATTCTGAATGAACTCATCGAATGAATCTAACTGCTGCCGCACCAAACCCTTTTCCTCAAAATAGGCGCTGATGACTGCCCACGCGTCTTCTTGCGTGATCTCCTCCTCCTCCTCGTCCTCCTCGCCATCCATCATCATGGGATCATTGTAGTTCTCGTCGTCGTACTCGTAATCCCCACCCTGCATTTTCTCTGCCCTCTTCTTGTATTCTCAGATTGTGTGTGTTCTGTGCTCAGAATCGAAAATTGAATAGCTTGCAGAAATTGAGCACCGGAAATTCCGGAATGTTTCACTGTCTCAGTGAAGGGTTCTTTCTTCGGAAATTTGCAGTTACCTGGAGATACAAACCCCAGCGGGGAAAATTGGCGAAAAGGGGGACAATGCGGGGCTTCATGAGGGTTTCATAGGCGGAGAGTATACCGGGTTAAGCATGCAATTGAAAATTTTAAAAAGGTCAAAAGGCTTGTAATGGGTCACGCTCATGTCAGACTGACAGTGAGCCATACAATTTTGTGCTTATTAACAAGCAGGGTTCTTTGCATTGGGTATTTCCGGGATAACCAGTTAACCAACCCGGAATAAGTTTGCCAGCCCTAAATTTGTCTGGTTCCTTTGCAGAGGGGCAAGACAGTCGTCTAGCAAGCTAAATAGGAATGAAATCAAATCGAATGATGTCAATAAGGTTGGGGATAAGACCTAAAATTATGAATTCATGCACTTGGTATAGAAAAGAAATGAAATTAAGTTTCATTCTTACTGTTCGATAGTCAATAATTGAATGTGTTTCAGCTTAGGTACTAAGTGGACTTCAAAGAGGGGCCTGAGGAAGATTGTCAGCTAATTCTATCAGCAACTCTCACAGATGAATGGGTCTACCCTTTGTAGACCCTCCAATGCTCAAGTTAGAAAGAAATTTAGAGTGATCAAGTGAATCAAAGTGAGTAGAAGACTATCAAAACTTACCGAGCCTAAAGATTTCCTTTTTATAGAGAAATATTGACCTTATGCAACGCTAAGCTGGCAAGGTTTTATTGGTTATGTTCATTATTCCCTTTAACCAATTCTTCCTAAGTTCACATGTGCTCCCCTCACAGTCATGATGCTAAAAATGCATTTAGAGTTTGCAGAAGCTTTGTCGCACTTCGACCTCTTCTTGCCTTGGACATCTGCTCTGTCATCTTATCAAGGACCAATATAATGCCACTATCCAAATAAGAATTGAGGCAAACCTATTTCTAAAGATATTTTATTTTTAATAATAATAATAACAATAATAATAATAATAATAAGAAGAAGAAGAAGAAGAAGAAGAAGAAGAAGAAGAACAAGAACAAGAAGAAGAAGAAGAAGAAGAAGAAGAAGAACAACAACAACAACAACAACAACAATAGCAACAATAATAATAACAATAACTATGATATTAATATTGATGATTAATAATAATACTATTAATAATAATAGTAGTAGTATTAATAATGTTGGTCCTGAAGTCGAGATCAAGTCACCTTAGACTGGGTGAAGAGGATGACAATAAAAAAATCTTAGGCGATTTAAAAACTAACTCTAATAATATGGAACTATATGCACATAATTGAAGCCAAGGGACTTTGACATATTAAAAATAAATTGTTTAGAAATTGTGAGCCCGACAGAAATATGAAGGAGATAATCCACATAATATTCTTACGAAGTTCACCTTATCAAACAGAGCTACATCTCTACTTAAGGCTCCCCCTTAGGATTTCAATAATTTCATTATCCCCTCCTAAACTACAACATGTCAAAGCTCATTCTTAAATTCTAATTACCTTATTCAAGATCCTTTATGAACACATTTTCTTTAAGTCCCACTTAAAAAGGACTCTCATGTTAGAATTTTGACAATCTATACAAGAACCCTTATAAGTATACTTGCCCAAAAGTCCCTTATGAGCTAGCAATGCTCACTTACTTACAAAAGAATTTCTGTCAACTCTCCTAGCCTCACAAGTATTACAAGAGTATGAATATGATAAGAATGAAATTCAACTTTGAGTATAATAATACTCAAGAATATGAGTTGAAAATTTGGTTGTGTCACGTATAATCTTCTTTAACTACTTAGGTCTTCCATTTATAGAGCTTTTGATGCTGGAAGGCCATTGGAGACATCATTTAACAGTTGGAGATTATCAATGTAGTTTGTGCTTTTGATATTCCAAAATGTAATGTTCTGTTTAGGATCTCTAACCGCTCTTCAATTGTTTTATTGGTTACCAAATACATGAACTCAAATCTTGATCTTCTCCAACTAGTTTCTTAGGTTAATTTTGGCTTGATTTGTTTAGCATTAATTAAGTTGACCATTGAATACCAACTTGCAAAGGCAATTTTAAACATTCAACTCCTTGGCAGCGACATGTTACTAGTTCTATCTAGTTCTATCTAGCTTTTGCAATTTGGCAAACTTTTGGTTGTTGAGAAAAAGCATGTTTTAGGGTGAATCTCCTTTATATATTGAACTTTAAGTTGATGCATTCAAACCAAATCAAGTTATAAGTATTTAGCCAAATATAAAATGAGAGTAATATTAATTATGGATTATCTTACTAAACGAAATTCCCACTGCAAAAGCACAAATCAATAATATACAAAAACTAAGCAAAGAAAAATAAAAGGAAAAAAGAAAGAACCTTGAGTTGTCTCCCAAGCAGTGCTTCTTTAACATCTATAGCTAGACCATACACCAATCATCCATGAGGTGAGAGAGATACACTAGTGAGAAAGGGAACTCCATAATATTAGTCCCTCCTTTGTCTTGGACCTCAAAATTAAAATCTTTAAAAGAAGGAACCATCGAAGGTATATGGAATGAACTTCCTTCTTAAGCAAGAGATACCTACATGTCACTTGGTCCACAAAAACAACCATCTTTAGGTGGACATCATTAGACGAGCCACCATCACAATATCTATATTTGACTTACTAACTGTGCCCCTAATCAAAAACTCCCAAGTTTAGATTGAAAAAGCAAAGCATGCTTTAATTTGTGACACTTACTTGAACAGACCACATCGTAAGCAAAAGGCATCTCCTTGAAAGAGTCAACGCTGAAAAATTGTCAACCCCCCCTAATCTTAACATTGTTTATTTCATGATGTTGATTAAAAACCTCATCATCTATCACATCCACACCATAAACATAAGGCAAAATGAGGGGAAGCATCAAATTCCTTAAACAAATTAAACTCAGCATGATGCTCACCCACATCAAAAGATGACTTCCCACTTTGGCATCAATTTTACAGTCTGTGATAGCCAAGAGAGGCCTTCCAAGAATGATTTGGTGTGGGCGTTGTCAGCCATATCTAGAGTAACAAAGTCCATAGGCACACAAAAATCACTCACCTTAATAGGAACATCTTCCAAAAAATCCAAAGGGTACTTAACAAAACGACCCACTAATTGAAGTGTAATAATGGTGGGTCTCAACCACCCTAGGGCATACCTCTTGCAAATAGAATACAACATCAAACGCACACTTGACCCTAAATCACATAAAGCCCAATCAAAGCTTACATTCCCAATCAGATAGGGAATCAAAAAAGTACTAGGGTCTTTAAGCTTTATAGGAAGCTTGTTTAGGATGACAACACTACACTCTTCACTTAAACTTATGGTGTCATGCTCATCAATTTTCCTCTTTTTTGAGAGGATCCCATTCAAAAGAAACTTTGTATACATAAGCATTTAAGAGAAAGCATTGAGAAAAGGAATGTTCACATGAAACTTTTTCAAAACCATCAAGAAACTTCCCAAATTGAGCATTAAGCTTGGCCTTAGCAAATCTGTGAGGGAATGGCAAAGGAGGCATGTAAGATTTAGCAGAAAAGGGCTTAGACCTAAGCTTTTAACCCTGTTTTTATAGCACATTATATTCTCACCACTCACATCAATGGGCTTCCTAGAATCCTTTCTTTCGTCATTTGTCCTCCCCACTTTATTTCATGTACGACTTAGGGGAAGTAGGCTTAGACTTTCTAGGCTTCTCAGTTTGTTCTTGTGGTACATTCTCACCACTCACATCAATGGGCTTACTAGAATCCTTACAGTGGATTTTTACACTCCTCGCATCATCTCTCACCACTAGTAGACCTTCAAGTTGCTTTCTACTCCTAAGTAAATGGCATTGCATTGCTATCTAGGGTTGGTCTTAGGTTTGCTAGGTAGTTTACTTGACAACATAGAAGAAGAGCTAACTTGTTGCGCAGTTTGTGCTTTCAGCATCTTATTGTGAGTAGTTAGCACATCAACCTTTGAGGCCAATTGCTTATTATACTCATCTTATTTTTGTTATGCCAAAAGCATTGTCTCTATCGTAGCTTCTAGGTTGGACTTTTGGAGAGCTTGTGGACGAAAAATATGTCTTTGGAAACTCGGAGCAATCTAGCATTAGATTGGGGAAAGGGAAGCGAGTCACTCCTACATAACAACTTACAATGGTTCTTCCAATCAGGATTATATGCCTTAGACTAAGGGTCAAGGTTAGGGCTCAACTGGAAGTTACTGACAAATGCGACTTGCTCTCTAGGAGTTTGGGCCATAGGACTCCTAACTTAACAATTCAAAGTCAAATGCCCACATGATCCATAACTATCACAAGTAAGGAAGGGCTCATGCATTTACCGCATTAATAGTCAAATGATCTAACCATTCAGCCATAGCATCCAATACCAATAAGTGAAGTACATGCCTCAACATCAAACTTGCCTTCGCCCTTCTTGGATGGATTTCTCTCATTGAACCTAGTGATAGTTATTGAGTGTCATCTCCTTAATCAAATTGTAGGTCTCATCCTTCAACTTATTCATCAACTACCTCTCGTCGCTGCATTAAAGGTTGACCCCAACGCTTGGGCGAGTCGGTTTTAGAAACTTTGCACAATCATCCAACTGGGGAGGCCAAGATAGGGGCACAACCTCAAAAGGCCCTTGAAGCGCTCCCAAGCCTCTTAGAGGCACTCATCTTCGCTTAGAGAAAACGAAATTATTTGGCTCCTCAAGCTGGTCCTTTTGCTTAGAGGGAGAAACCTAGTAAGGAACACTTTTGTAAGTTGACCACAAATGGTGATAGATCCCAATGGCAAAGAATGGAATCATGCCTTTACCTTGTCCCTAAAAGAGAATGGAAACAAGAAGATATAAAACTCTATTTGATTTCAATGTGTTGCACACCTAAAGAAAGATGAAACAGTGTAAATTTATATCGTCCATAGGAGTGTTGTCGAATTGACCTTATTGGACGATGAAAATGAGTGCCGATTTGAACTCAAAGTTGGCCCTCATAGTGGGTCAAATGATACCTAAATTGAGACCTTGGATCTCCGAGTGACAAAGTCTGAAAGTCTTCTTCTTTGTTCTTTTACTCCTTCTGTGACACGTGGGGATCCCCAACTGTAAGCTACCTTCAATGTCCATAGGTGAAACCCATCATAAGCAAATGTAATCAAACACTTGGAAGGTTAAACCTCACAAAATAAACCCTTAAAACCATAACTCTGAATGACTTAGAGAAGGTTGAACTTTTCACTCAAGACCATAACTCAAAGAGAAGGTCTGATTCCTTTAGTGAACCTCAACTCTAGTAAATTAGAGAGTAATTTTCCTTGTGCTTAAATAAAACCACAACACTTTAAAGAACAAGGGAGGGTCAACAACAAAGAAAAGTAGATAAAAACCACAACCCTTAGAAAATGGACAAGGGAGGGTTAACCATAAAAGTTAGAATGGAAGTGCAATTAAGATGTAAATTTA
Source organism: Selenicereus undatus (assembly GCA_017589665.1). Lineage (NCBI taxonomy): Eukaryota > Viridiplantae > Streptophyta > Magnoliopsida > Caryophyllales > Cactaceae > Selenicereus > Selenicereus undatus. The sequence goes on from JACYFF010003369.1 coordinate 19,018,119, forward strand.
AAGTGAGAGAATGCAAGGAAAGAACTTAAAAAGAATTGGATATGGCTTGATTTAAAGGCAAACTAGTAAATGAAGCCTAAGAACCCACCAATATTTAGATTAAAGGCTAAGTCACCCTCTAATTGCACAAAGGACT
>JACYFF010003369.1:19078254-19132780 GCA_017589665.1 Selenicereus undatus
GTGTATGCACCATTTAACATGAAAAAAAATATTTGGGAATATCATATTAAAGCTTATGTATGCTGGCATTGAAAGAAAATTTGCTATGTAACAAGTACTTTTTAGCCCTTGCTTTGTCCAGATAGACATGTGGATACTAATGAAATTGCATAGCTATATAGTTGGATATGTGCAAGTGTAATTAAGCAACCAGAATTAGAGTAGGAAGGTATAGTGTAGGTATATCTTCCCTAAACATAGTGATATACTCTAGCTATTTTCCATAACAAAGTGCAAATCAGTAGCAAGCTTACAATCTATATGTACTAGTTGGATGATAAGTGTGAAATATGCAAGTGACAAGAAGATTTGCTTTTGACTGTCCAAATCCAATGACAATTAAGAAAAGAGTCTTTAGATGAATCAAAATGAGAAAGTTGCCTACTTCTTTGATATACTAGCATAGATGGCTTTAGTGAACTAAGTAGTTTGGGTTTTAAAGGTCTGCTCAAATGCACAAGCGTTGCATAGACAGGGTTGATGTCATTTTTCTTATGATGCTGGGAAATATTGTTCTTTTGTTATAAATATTGCAAAAGAAAGAATGTTTTTACTACCTCCAAAAAAAAAACCTTTGATTAGAGAAATTGTCTTGATTAAGGCCCTATTCTTTTCGTAGGTAAATTCTAAAATACCAACTTCAACCCACTTCAACCTACTTCAACCTGCTTCAACCCACATTAACCTACTTCAACCTACTTTAACCCACTTCAACCCACTTCAACTATTTTAACCAAGTTTAATTTATCACATAAAAAAAATTCAACCCACCTTAACCTACTTCAACCTACCTCAACCTACTTCACGCTTTTACCCAACCCAATTTACCTACGAAACGAGCATGCCCTAAAGCATGGAGGCCTAGATTTGAGCACCATTCATAAAAGGGGTTCCTTTTGTTGAAGTACTCATAGGTTCTAAATATCCCTACATTGGGGGGAATTTTGGTTTAGTGCAACGAAAGTTTTTCCCTTTGTCCCAAAAAAAATTAAAATAAAAATTGTTGGATGCTAGTAATCCCTGTATTAAGGATATTGGATAATAATAACCGAACTTTTAAAGCTATCTCTTAACATGCCAAACTTTGAGAGTATTTAATATTATTACTTATCACCAGGTCAAACTAATGTGAACTTCCTAATCTGGCGATGTGGTTGTTTACTTATCACATGGATATGACATATTTTCTTACATTTTATTCATGCTACCATTAATTAAAAGAAAAGAGTTACTATAGTGTTGCAACCCAAGTTTTGAAGATATTTAATTACATCTGTGCTACCATCAAGCCATACACATTTTACTCACTCATTTGACATAAGATAACTCACTTGTTACATGTGGATAGTATGATTTCATTTAATTTTCAAGTTTACCATCCACTCCTAATTTCTAACGAATAAGCTCCAATGGCATTAAAATTCACAAGCCAAACCTTGTGTTGCTTGGTGATGGTCTAATTTAAATTTCCTAAAAGTTTGGTACTTTGAGAGCTAACTTTGAAAGTCAGGTTATTCTCTTCTGATACCTCCAAGCTATTAGTACAAAACCCAAATAGCCTTTGTCAACAAGCTACTAACATTGGGGAATACGTGGTGAACAATTGTTAACCCTTTATTTGGTATGGTATGGAAATGTCGACTCTTTGTATTAGTGTTTGTATAATTGTTTTAAAGAAGCTATTTTTATTGGCTTTGTTTTTAAAACAAAAAGTTTGGTAAATTACTTGTTTCTGGAAAAAAAAATGTGGGAGAAAAAGCTATTCCCAAATAGCCACTTTTTGAAAGCTAGAAGCCTAAGCTTTTTTATGATTTAACTTTTTGGATTTTAGACACCAATGATCCCACCATGGAAGCTCTTGGATGAGAATAATCTGATCTTTAAATTTGCTAGTTTAATGACATGTCAACTTATGCACCACATAGTGGTGAGATATTTTTATTCACCTTTTTCAACACTATTTAAGTGTCATAGGTAAGTTGTAAGGTATCTACTTTATTTGTAACACCACCGAGTGATAGACATTTTTACTCATGAATTTTAGAGGTTGAAACTTTCTTATCATGTGTGGGTAGTGTATTATTTTCGTTCACTTTTCTAGCACCATCATTTCACTTTTTTGGCACAATAGTTCATATGTGATAAATACCCTACCAAATAATCAAATTGGACAGTCAAAATATTGTTGAATTGACATTAATAGATTGAAAATAGATACTCCTAAAGCTTAATTTTTTAAACGTTCAATTATGTTCGTCGAAAACCCCTAAACTTTTTTGACCAAAAATCTATTTTACAAACGCCAAGTTAGTTGTTTGATAGCTTTGAGATCTTTTTCTTCTTTTTTTGGGGGGAAAAAACTCTTAAAAAGGTCGTTTACCAAACACCATTATTGGCTTTTTCAAAAATAACTTTCTAGAGTGGAAAGTCATTACAAGTAGTTGTCTCATCAAAACACCTCGGACAACTACTTTTTGCCAAAAAGTTACTAAAAAAGCTATACATTGAACATATTTAGTATATTTAGACTAATCACCTAGAGCAATATCACTTCAACTTCGAAGCCCCTCTAATGATTCCTCTTCTCCAATCAATCATTGAAGATAAGTTATAGCATGGGTGTAAGAATCCACCTTCCCCGGGGTGCGATCCCCCATGAATGGTTCGGCTCATTGCTAGGTACTTTTATGTTTTTTTTAAAAAATTACATATTTTTTTATTTTTATTGCAGGTTAGTTAGCACTGGGCTACAAGTTTATGAGGGAATGGGCCTTGGGCCTGGCCAGAGAACTCCACCAGATTCCCTGGGTGGGACCAGGTTCTTCTCCTCCTGTATTGGAACCTGGCAATTTTTCAGCCTGAGCTAGAACCTGGGTACACGTCTAATCCAAGAATCAGGACAAGTTCCTGGGTCAAATCTGATGCTTGGATTCTGGTTCAGGCATATTTTATTGCCTTGATCCCAAACTATTTTCCTTTAGTTAGCACTGTATGAAAAAATGGCGAACTAAAACAGTAAGGAATTAGTCCTTAAGTAAATAGAGTCGCTCAGTGAGATTTTAGGAAAATCTACAAACCATGACACCTTTCGAAGCAAATCATACCGATAAAGATGACGAAGTTTCTTCAAAAGGGCTTTGGAAAGGCCCAAGCAATCCCTAAAATGGGGGCCACCTTGACAACTTGATGTGGATCTGAGGTTCTAGATTCAGGAGCGATGGTATGGTGATAGGATAAAATGCATCCTATCACCGACTGTTATCACTGACGACCTCTACTAATCAAAACAGGAAATTAAAGCTTTAATCATAGTAACACATATCCATGCAAAGCATTAGAATCATTCATATAGTCAAAGCATAATGTCATTCAAGATAAGACGGCCTTCGTAGAATGGAATTCTAATTAATTAACAATAATTAATTTAATTAGGCCTGAAATTTTAATTCGTATTGCATTTTGTCTGAATCAACATAGTAGGAATAGGTCTAGGCCAAAAGAAGGGGAGATTTTGGGCGGGTTCTAGCTCTAAAGAAGCCGAAGGGATTCATGTGGAGACTGGCCCATTGAGCCAGTTCTCCTAACGTTTTGCCTTGTTATGCTTTTCCTATTTCCTTATTTTTGGACCGCCAATCCATTAGACCTATAAATATTCAAATTAGGCTATTAATTTTGTCATCGAGCTTATTAAAATAGAATGTCATTTTTAGTCGTCTATAGAAAGCCCCCACTTTTCCCAAGCCGGGGTACAACGAAGCTCAAACTAAGTAGTTGTTTCCTATAATTGCTTATTTGGCTATGATTATGTAGGATCCACATCCACTTGCTGAGGTTCTTGAAACTCGGTGCTTGTCTACTTTGAAGTGATCGTGTTTAATGTCTTTTATCCTTGACTTGGAGGATTAATGAACTTTCATGTCGCTGGAGTAGTGGACCTTCTTGTTGGTCAAACGAACTTATGTTCCTGCATCACTGGAGCATGGGCTTTCTTGCTGGTCAGGCAAACTTATCTGCCTATATCGCTAGAGCAGAGGCTCTTCTTACTAGTCAGGGGGACTTATCTTCCTGTGTTGCTAGAGCAGCGGACCTTCTCGCTGGTTAGGCAAACTTATCTTACTATGTCGTTTTAGTAGCGAACCTTCTTGCTGGTCAGGCGACTTGTGATTTTTACTTCTTTTCTCCATACTCTGGAGTATCGGATCTTTCTAGCAATCAAGCCGTTTTTATCGGCGAAATGTCGGGATTGCTAGTTTTAGTGAATACCTTCGTAAGCATTCTATTCTTTTGTATACATGCTTTGAATGCTCATTGATGTGGGTTATCCATTGGGTTCTTCATTGAATAATTTGAAATACTTTCATAAATATTTCATTCTTTCCTCTTAAAATTGCATGCTTTGCCTTGGATGCTCATGTATATAGAATCCCCCTCAGATTCATTTGGCTTTGGCTTCTTACTCTTTTGCAATTTTCAAGAGAAACATAAGCATGTGGTAGTTGGGAAGCCGATCGGGTTCTCCCTTGACCGCTTTCTTTGCTTTTTCTTATTTTCGTTTGTTTGCATGGTTGTACATTTTTTATGCTTGTGCATTCCCATACACATAGAGATCCCGTCGGGGTCCCCATAACTTGTCTTCGTTTCTTGTTTTTCTTCTTCTTCCTTGAGTGTCTTGCTCTTTATGGAGAGAATATGATCATGTGAGGTGTGGGGAACCTGACATGTTTCTTATGCTTAACACCCCTTTCTTTTTGCTTTTGCTTGCACTTTAACCCATAATGAAGGAATACATGCATGTGACTTGTGGTGAACTTAGCTGAGTCCTTCCTGGCTTATTTCCTTCTCATTTACCTATAAATAGCTTCGCTTGGAGAATGTTCAAGGCACACCTAGATCGTGCTCCCTCCTTCCTCTCTCACTTCACTTTGCTTTTGCTTTCTCTTGTTTTCATTTCTTAGAAGTTCTTTCAAGTATGAGTTTGAGAAGAGCTCATCCTCCTCGCCAATCCCATCAAGAGAGGCTTGCGTAAGATACTTCATTGAAAGAGAATGTAGACTTATTGAGGCTTGGGATGACACTAATCTTCTTGTGGAGATTGAATGACATGCCTCGAGCCAAACTGCCGCAAATAAGGTAAATGTTCTTCTTTTTCTCTTGTGTTCTTTTCCTTTCCTCTTGTTTTTTTTTTTGCCCTAGTTTTTCCTCCTCTTTTCATGATAACCTTATTAGGGGAGGAGATGCCCTTAAGAAATTTATAACTAACCTTAGATGTAGAGAGATTCAAGTTCGAACTGTTTTAGAGAATGAGGGCTTTGGATCTTTCTACACAGAGAAGATGGGATATCCCAACTCACTGATCGTTGTGTCACTTGTGGGATTGCTGAAAGATTTTTGCATACCTCCAATACACTTCATTTGCGTTTTAGGAAGATGACCATTACCCCTTTTGGTCTTGCTATAATAACAAATCTTGGGTTTTCCAGTGATTCCTTAGTATACCAACAAGATTTTCATCATAATTTGGCACGTCTTTTCGCGCTTTTTGGCCCACTTATGGAAATATACCTCTTGGTAGTAGTTTTCCCTATACAATCCTTTTTTCATTGATGGAAGATGATGCTGGCTAGGCCACTCATATGCCTGACCCACAACCCTAGATTATTTGAGCTCTGCTCCTCAGCATTAATATTTTAGCTCTGCTCCTCAGCATTGTTTCTTTCATTATTTGGTTAACCTAGTTGACTTAGATAAAGCACTACACTTGAACTGGGCATATGCCACTCTTATCTGAGGCATGCAGAGCGAGGTTCATAAGATCAACATTAACCAAGTTGAGAAAAACTCTAGTTTGCCCCTCGGTGGCTTGTGGATGGTGATTGAGGTAATAACAACAAATTTTTACTCCACTTTTCATGTTGTGAACTCCCATTATTATTTTACTATTTCTTTACAGCTTGGTTTTATGAATATTTTTTGGATTTATCGCTTGGTTCTCGGGAACCTCACCATTTCTCAACGATGCTTTCATGGACCAAAGACAATTAAATTCAACAAAAGTCTCGATCGGCAAGCTTGCAACGCCTTAGGAGGGCTATAAATAACATTACCATGATAGTTATTTTTGTGTATCATTCTTCACACTCTGTCATGACATTGGTATTTTAAAGGCTAACTTCCACCCTTGAAGTGCTCGCACGATCCCTCCTGAAGTTAAGGTGGACCAATAGTATACTCAAAGATGAATTGTGATGGAGGGGTATTTTTGCGTTATTTGGTATTTGGGTGATACAATATCACCCTAAAGTCTTAACCAGTGGCCTCCTTATTTTTTCGTGAAATCATCTGCGCTTTATGTTTTATGCTAGAACAGTGTCTATGGAGAATATGATGGAGATGTAGGTGGGTCGCCATTATGTCAACTTTATCGACCATGAGCGCGACTACGGGACATATCTTTAGTGGATCACAACCCATTTTGTAGTCTATCATCGTACGTGAAAATGTGATGTCCTTCTTATCTTGCTTTCTCCTTTTAGTCTGCACGTGTCGACATTGTCCTATCAGGTCTGAATATTAATGTGGCACCAGATGGGAAACTAGAGTGGTACGCAGAGATCCTGTTAATATTAACTTCCCTTTTCGCTCACTTTTACTGGGGTAAGTACATTGCTTCTCTTATTCCCTGGGATGATTTTTCGTACTTACTTTATTGACCTCTTTCTTTCAGTATAATCGACAATAGTCGAGTATGACAGTTCGCTATTTTCGCTATGCGACTAAGGCATTTACAAACCTCTTTACTTATTGTCTTCCTCGGACGGATGAGGTATTTTCTCTTTCTTTTTACCTTTCTTCTTTTTCCCTTTTGTTTTTGCTTAACGCTTGTTCTTTCTTGCAAAAAGGGCCTGAGGTTTCTGCTAAGCGCGCATTACCTTGGAGGTCTCAATCCCAGAAGCACCATTCCTCATAGGCTCGGGATGTTCTGGGATCTTCTCGTGCTAAAGAGACGAGACCTAATCCGGATTATCCATTGGTAGTAGAGCCCTTCAGATATATGATCCTCACGATCCTTATGCTACTGCTTCTTCTTTGGGGGGACCTCAAATTCCCCGAATCTTATATGACGATTTGTCATCTGGGACTACACACAGTGAGCCTCCTTGCCACACTCGGGCCCTTGGCGGTACCTCTCATCCCGATGTGGTTACAAGCTGGTCTTCAATTAATTTCGATGTTGTGTCACATTATGCTAGTTACTTCTTTTATGGAAGTAATAGTGGGTTTAAAATGATGAATAGGATTATCCAGTCGGACTTATGTATGACACTGTTATGCTGACTTTGTAATGTAAATTACTATGAATGCATTTGGGCTTTTTTATGCAAGACACCAGACTCAGCAAAAATGCTAAATCTAACCCCTCCCCCAATAACTTCCCCAGTGGAGTCACCACTATAACGATCCACCTCCCCAGGGGTACAATCCCCTACGAATGGTCGGGCTCGTTGCTAGGTACTCTTAGATTTTTCTAGGAATTACAGATGTTTTTTTTTATTGCATGTTAGTCAGTACTAGCTACAGGTTTATGGGGTAATGGGTTTGGGCCTAGGAGAGAACATGACCATATTTTGTAGGCAGGACTAGGTCCTTCTCCTCTTGTACTGGAACCTGGCAATTTTCCTAGCCTGACCCAAAACCTTGGTGCAGTTCTTATCCAGAAACCTAGGAGGGTTTCTGGGTCAGATATGACACCTGCATGAGGATCCAAGTAGACTCTACTATCTCGGTCCCAATCTATTTTCCTTTAGCTAGCAGCGTATGAATAAATGTCAAATTAAAATAATAAAGAATTATTCTTTAACTAAATAGAGTCACTAGTGAGTTTTTAGGAAAACTTACGAACCATGACACCTTTCGAAGCACATCATACTGATAGGGACACTGAAGTTGCTTCAAAAGGGCTTTGGAAAAGCCCCTGAGCAATCCCTAGTATGGGAACAATCTTGACTCCTTGGTATGGAACCGAGGTTCTAGATTTGACAGAGGGGATGGTATGGTGATAGGTTGGAATGCATCATATCTTTGCCCGTCATCACTAACGGCTTCTACTAAGCAATACGGGAAATTAAAGCTTTTAATTGCACCAACACACATCCATACAAAGCATTAGAATCAAGCAAAAACACAAAATTGTTCAAAATATTACAGCGAGCAGGGATGACACTATCCAAAAGATTACATCTTTGCCAAACCGTAAGCCACTAAATTTCATGCATAGTAATAAAGAGAAAATGGGAGAAAGTTATAAAGTATGCCATCAGAATAACCCTATATGAATCCTTTGGAAACCCAACAGAAGGAGGTTTGTGGAATAGATGCAATTACTCTCTTCTACCGATATCTCTCTTTTTTAGAAGAAAGATCTAAACACTCTTTTTTTCTAGCTCAATACCATTCTCAATGATTTCTCCCCCAAAACCTAGGGGTTAGTCCCCTTTTTATTGCTTTTAAGGAGGCTAAGCGAATCATACTAGGAGAAGAAAACCTAATCCTATTCTGAGTGGACTCCAGACTATCTTGGTAAATTAGAGCTCTAATTAATTAACAATAATTAATTTAATTACGCTCGAAATTTTAATTTGCATTGCATTTTGTGTGAATCAACCTATTAAGAGTAGGTCTCTGCCAAAAGAAGGGGAGAACTAGGGTGGGTTCTGGCTCTAGAGATCCTGATCAAGTTCATGTGGAGACTGGCGCATTAGGCCCGTTCTCCTCGTGTTTTGGACTGTTCTAGTTTTTTTGTTTACTTATTGTTGGACTGCCAATCCGTCGGCCCTTAAATATTCAAATTAGGCTATTAATTTCATCATCAAGGCTTATTAAAATATAATGCCATTTTTAAGTGTCTACCATTAGCCCCCACTTTGCCTGAGTCAAGGTATGGCGAAGGTCAAAGTAGTTAGTTGCTTCCTGTAATTGCTAGTCTGGCTATGATGATGTAGGATCCATGTTCGATTACTGAGGATCCTAACACTTGGCGCCTGCCTACTTTTATCGTGATAGTGCCTGCTGTCTTTTATGCTTGACTTAGCGGATTAGTGAACTTTCTTGTCACTGGAGTAATGAACCTTCTTGCTGGTCAAGTGGACTTATCTTTATGTATTGCTAGAGTGTTAGACCTTCTTATTGCTTAGGAGAACTTATCTTCTTGTGTCGCTAGAGTAGCATACCTTCTTGCTGGTCAACTGAACTTATCTTCATGTGTCACTGGAGTAGTAGACCTTTTTGCTGGTCAGACAAATTTGTGTATTTTTTCATATTACTAGAATAGCGAACCTTTTTACTGGTTGAATAGGTTTCCGTATCGCTATAGTAGCATACCATTTTTTGTTGGTCAAGCAAATTCATGAATTTATCCTTTAGCAGGTTTTTGCAAAGCTGGAATGGCAGACCTCTTTGGCTAGTTGAGCAAATTCTAAAATGTCTTGTTATCTTAAGGCTTTTAGTTTTAGCTTATGACTTTGATGAACATTTTGAAATACTTTCATAAGTATTCCCTTCTTGTATGCTATATAGATTAACCCTTGGATCCTCTTAAAAAAAATGATCAGAGAAATAAAAAACAACCATTAGTGTGAAAACCTTTAGTGGTCCGGAGCAATAAATCATCTGGTTTTATTAACCATGAATTTTTTTAATATACATGATCAGGGCAAAACAAAATAGGAAATAGAAATTCATAAAATTCAGTGGGCTCCAGGAACCCTGTCGGGTTCTCTGCAAATTTCTGGGAGTCCAATTCAGTCTAAAACTAGCTTAGCATGCTTTCTAACATGTTGTAGAAGCCTGGAGTATCTAAAGAACCTGGGTAAGTTCCTTAGTCCAAATCTGACTGGGCTTCAATGCCATACTACAAAATTTGCATAAGCCTAACGTTTTGACATCAATTTTGTCAACGTGCCTAAAAACCGCCATGTCTTTTAAGAGGAACTTGTCGCCCTGGTTGCTTGCTCTTGATTCTCAAGACAAGTATGAAGTAAAGAACCTTAGGCTAAACACCCTCCTTAGCTTGCATCAGGTCAAAATTTCTTGGAATTTGCTTAGAGTCGTCGTGACCTTTTGAGACCCAGAGCTCTATGTCTTTAGGTCTGAAACTCACGAGTTGTGCCCTTTAGTTGAGGAGTTTAATGCGATTTTAGGATTTCCTCTTTATTGTTCTCCCATAGTTCCTGCATCCTCAAAACACTTATCTGCCCAACATTATTGCTTTCAGGATTAGGCTTAGATGATGCGTCTTCTATCGTAATTGATGAGGAAGTAGATTTTATGTCATTGATGGCTCACTTTATAAAGGAGCGGGGTTACGCCTTAGAAGGTTTGCACACATAGGCGTTGTGCCATAATACTTTATCTTTTAGGCACCTACCTATTCATAAGGGGCTCTAATGGTAGAGGCCTGGCCACGTCTTATGGTGGCAGATGACATTTGTCACAGGAACACACCTGTACCTCTTATGCTTGCTAAAAGCATCCTTTGGTTGGACCGCTTAGGTCACTATCCCGACCAATTTTTCTCTAGAAGTCCCTTGTTGCTCCAAGGAATGGCTAGTGGCCCAATGGTTCGTCTCTTTTCTCTTTTAACCCACTGTGGTTCCACAAAGCAAGGAACCCGGTTGGGCTCTAGTTGGGCTAATGCCTGCTTTGTTTTTTCACTTTTATCTTTTATTTCTCTTTCTTTTCATTTTCTTTCTTCAGTGCTGGACCTGGGAACCTAGGCTGGTTTTACAGTTGTTCCTCATAATGTCAACTACTATCTTGTAGCGCATTTCTGCTAGTAAGAAAGACTCTTTGCAGGCCATTTAGTAGTGGACTAGGTTAAATTTTTTGAGAAAATTCCACCAATCCGTTGGACCGTTCGATGGTGGAATATTCATCAGGTTGTGACCCGTGGAGACCACAATGCCTATGTACGACTTGTTGGTCTGACAACAGGGACCTACTTCTTCCTTGGGCATCTTTTAAGGCAATGTGGTCTTAGACAGACCATTCCAAAGTTAGACTGCGTCCCTCAGAGATATGGGTAAATAATGCTGCTTGTGTGCACTCTTGGATGGAGTACTAGTTGTGCCCCCTACTGATTACTGTGCTAGGGTCTCCTCGTTCCAGTAGCATTTTCAAATTTTATGTATAGTGGATTACCGAGCATGATGCAGAGAAAAGGAAGATGCTTTCAGAGAAATAGGACATTAAGTGCTCAAAAGCTGACAACTCGTCTGAAATTGGTAAGAAAAGGGTTAAGGATCCCACCTCGCAGAAGAGAATTTCCTGGGTGAACAAGGACAAGAAACTAAAGATAGATTAGCTTTGACTCTTAGATGAAATAAAGTTTTTCTTTTCCCATAGTTTTAGTGCACCTTAAAGTTGTATGCTTTAATATTTATTAAGAAGAAATAAAAGTATCATACTCAGATTTTTTTATTACTACTTTTATTTCTGTTTTTCTGCTCCTCCCTTCCTCATTTTCCTCTTATTTTGATCAATAGGCCCAGATCATTACAGAACCTAGTCGGGTTCCCCTTCTTATGCACCCAACCCATTTTGGTCGTGCTGTTGACTTACACTGGGCTGCCCTCGATCCCTTTTTCTTTCTTTTTCTTTTAGCTTTTTTTAGTTAAGTAAAGGAAGAAAAGGGACAAGAATATGTGTAGTGATTAATTAGGCCAGACCGATTGGTTACCTACGCATCCACATTGCGAAATCAGGCCATTATAGTTCATGGTGTTTGGGTTTAGCATGGGCCTTTTAGTCTATTATGGGCTATGAGTTACTAACCTTGTGAGCAACATGTTGTGGGCTTTCTTATGACTACTTGGACATAATACTTTTTTAATTGGTCAAGGTTGGTATACTGGTCATATTCTTCTCCATCTAGATTTGCCAATTTTACTGCCCTCCCGGTAGAATGGTTTTAATTATGAGTGGCCATACCTAATTAGGCCGAAACTTGCCTCTAGGATCTTGTATGGGACTCCTGATTTCTTTTAGCACCATGTCTCCCTCTTACAAGTCCCTGGTCCTTACATTATTATTAAAGGCTCTCGAGATACGGGCTGGGTATAATTAAACATTATACAAGGCCCATAATCTCCTTTCGCCCATCATTACTAGCTCTTCATACCGAGCTGTTGCCCATTCTGATTATGGAATTTGGACTACCCTTATTGAGGGTATAGGTATTTCAATTGAGAGTGACGCTTTTGTCCCGCAAACTAGGGAATAGGGGGTTGCTCCTATCGAAGACCAAATCGAGGTTCGATGCCCCCATAGGGCAAATGGTAGCTTGTCTGTCCAGTCTTTATATTTCTCAACTATTTTTTCAACTATCCTTCGTATGTTCTTGTTGGCTGCTTCGATAGCTCCATTTGTCTATGGTCGGCAGGGGGAAGATTTGCGATGCTAGATTTTATACTTCTCTAGTAAGCTAACCACCTATTTCTTGAAGTGACTGCCTTGATCACTTATTAGTTTATGTGACACCCCATATCGGCATACAATGCTCTGAATGATGAATTTCGCCTTATGTTTCGTAGTAATTTTGGCATACAATATCGTCTCCACCCATTTTATGAAGTATTTGATTACTATAAGCATATATTCATGCCCTCAAGTTCCCTAGGGGGTTATCCTTCCGATGATGTCAATTCCCTTGACTGAAAAGGGCTACGGAGAGGTTAATGTCGAACGAAAAGAAGGTGGTTGATGCTTTAAGTTTGCATATATTTGGCATTTATGGCTTCTTTTTGCATACGTATAACAATCAACCTTCATAGTGGACCGGTAGTGTCTAATCCATTGGACCTTCTTTGCTAACATACGACTGCTCATGTGCAGTCTCCACTCTCCTCCAGGGACTTCTTTCATTTTCTCGTAGGCCTCCTCATGGGCGAAATAGAGTAAGTCAATACCCATGTCAGTCTTTTTATACAACTTCTCTTTATCCTCGAATTATTGTGAAGCCAACATCCGATGCATACTGGGCTTTCCGAGAGAATCTTGACGAACATTCACCTCTTGTTAGCTATTAGTAGGTATCTGATAAGTGCTTTATATGTACACCTTTTTAGGGCTATTTTGCCTCGTTTTTAGGAGAATTTTGTGCTTAGTGATGCTATTTACTCTCCTATTCTCGATTTATGCTTGGGTGTAGTTGTTTTATGTGTTCTACAAGATTTTTAGCCTTTTCACCCAGCATGTGCCCTTCAATGGCTATATTTTGACCTCCCCCACGGTCAACCATGAGTTGCCACGATCGTAGAGTAAAGAAAGATCAAGAAATCCGGTTCCAGCGTAGACCACGGTCAGACCATGGTAGATGCCACAGACTGTGGTGGGCCTATAACTGTTGCCTCTTCGTTTTCCCTCGGCTGTAAGGCTGAGAATGCTTGAAGTTTTCTATAAATAGCGTCGCCTGTAGTAGAAGAAAGCACTGAGGAATCATCTCTTAGAGCATTTCAAGCAATAGCATATTTTAGACTAGTCTTTTCTCTCAAATTTTGTGGTTTTTAGTTTGGTTTTGTTTGGTGAGAATTTTGAGTGCGAGATTTTTTGATTCTGAGGCGGTTGTGAAGCCCTTGGTGAAGGCCATCTCAATCAAATCACTTTCGCTCAGATTTCAACCAATCTTTGGTTAGTTTATCTTTTCAATCTTGTCTGAGTGGTTTTCTTAGTCTAGGAATTTAGTTGTGTTTGGAATTGTTATTAGATCATGTTTTAGTTTGTTCAATTGTGCTATTTTCATGATTGGTTTGATTTACTCTATCAAGTGTTTTGTATGTTGTGGGTTGATTTTTAGCCGAAATTTACTTGCGCTATTGAAACAACCGAGTGAACATTCGAGAGAGGACATTTGGTTATTAGACTGCTAACATAACTTCGACTCGATAGAGAGATTTATATGTTAAGAGGGCTAATGAGTAATCGAATATATTAAACTTGGATTAAGTCAAATTAGCTTGAGAGAATGACGTTTGCTTAGTTTAGGCAAATTTAGTTGATTTCGAAAAATAGACTGAATTTCTGAAAAAGATTACAGTCTCTCGAAATCTAGCAATTAGAAAATAGCACATGTTTATCAGATTTGATCCAATTCCCTTCCACAACTGCGAAAATTTCTAGACGTTTTTCTCTTATTGATTTAGTCAAGTTTTACTTGCAATTGTTAATTGAAATCCACTCAGATATAGTTTCGCTTAGCACATTCTGATAGATAAAACTCAGTAAGTTTCTTTAGTCCCTAAGGAGCGATATCCCTGTCAATACTACGTTTACCCGTGCTTGACATGACATGCTTTCAATGCACAATAATGTGTGGGTTTGTCCCTATTTTCCACTATTAATGGTATAGAATGGATGCCACTTGGGATATTGATCCTTGAGGCTAACTTTGCTAGGGTGTTGGTAAATTGATTCTCCTAACGAGCTAAGTAGGTATGTGTAATGTGGGTAAAGTTCTTCACAAGTTCGACCAGATGGGCTTGGTATGGTGCTAAGGAATCGCTCCTCACCTTCTACCTCTGTGATATGTGGTTAATTATGAGGCCGGAATTACCCCTATTTTGACGGCAGCTTACAACCCAATGGTACAAGTTTCATACTCAGCAACATTGATGGTAACATCAAAGTCTATCTTGATGGGGATGGGGGTGTATACCCCTTTGCGAGACATAAGAAGGATGCTTATTCCAAATCCCTTCTGGCTTGAGGCCCCATCAAAGTACATCGTCATGTATCCTTCTCTACTTGGAGAACCCCTTCATCAGAAAGCCAAAGGTCTCTTCTTCTTGATCCTTTGTTGGCATATCTACTAAGAAATTAGACATAGCCTTTCCCTTGATCACTTTTTGCAGGAGTTAGTGAAAGTCGAACTCTAACAACATAACCGTCCATCTAGCCACTTTTTCGTTGTTCATCGGCTGCTGTAGTTAGTATTTTATAGGGTCCATGGGTGCTACCACATGTATTATATAGGTAAACATATAATGCCTAAGCTTCTTGGATGCCCATACTAAGATAAGGGTAGTTTTTTCCAAGAGAGAATATCGAATTTCATATTCAAGGAATTTCTTACTTAAATAGTAGATTGCTCTTTCTTCTCCCTCAATTTTCGGTGCCAGCATGGCGCCTATTATTGTTGCAGTAGTTGTAAGGTATAGGATAAGAGGGATATCTGGCTGTGGAGGAACCAGCACTGGTGGGTGAGAGAGATATTCCTTAATCCTGTCGAATGCTTCTTGGTAGTCTTGATCCCACTATGGCTAAACCCCCTGCTTCAATTTCTTAAAAATGGACATCACATACCATGGTAAATATGGATATAAAGTGGCTAAAATATTGTAGATGCTGTAGAAATCCTCGTATTTCTTTTTCAATCTTAGGAGGTGACATCTCTTGGATGGCTTTGATTTTTAAGGGATCAACCTCAATTCCCCTTTTTGGCTAACCACATATCCTAGTAGTTGGCCAGATGTGACCCCGAATGGGCATTTTTAGGGGTTCAGACGCATGTTATACTTTCCTAATCTCATAAAGAACTTTTGAAGTGTAAGGACATAGCCTGATCTTTCTTTAGATTTTATGATCATGTCATCTACATATGCCTCCACTTCTTTGTGTATCAGATCATGCAATAGGGTAGTGGCAATTCTCTTATATGTTGCCCTAGTATGTTTAAGAGCAAATGGCATCATAGTATAGCAATAAGTTCCCAAGGGTGTGATGAAGGTAATCTTTTTCATGTCTTCCTCAGCCATTTTGATCAGATTATATCTAGCATAGCCATCCATAAATGATAGAAAGGCATAACCAGTGATGTCATCAACCAAAACATCCGTATGTGGTAACGGAAAATCATCCTTTGGACTTCCCTTATTGAGATCCCTGAAATCTACACACATTTGTACTCTTCCATCCCTTTTATGGATCGGAACTATGTTAGCCATCCACTGAGGGTGTTGCGCAACTTTTATAAAGCTAGCGTCCAACCATTTTTGGACTTCTTCCTTTATCTTAAGAGCCCATTCTGGCCTCCTTCTGTGTAGCTTCTACTTTACTGGCTTGACATCTAGATAGAAAAGAATCTTATGTTCAACAATATCCCGATCTATGCCTGGCATGTCTTTGTAGGACCAGGCAAACACATCTATGAACTCCCTCAAGAGTAAAACGAATTCTTCCTGCTACAGGTTAAGGATTATTCTATTTTAATTTCTCGGGGTTCTCTACTTGTCCCCGAGTTTAATTATTATGGTATCCTCTATTATGAAAGTTCGGTTGTCATAATCTACCATTTCTTTGATTATATCTTTATGAATTGTTTCTTCATTTCATCTTTATTAGAGGCAAAGCATTTAGAAGAAAAGGAATGAGATGAGCCCCAAGTAAAAGAGCTCATCTTAATGAAATAGAAAGTGAGAACATCTAATGCAGAATAACCAGAAACAGAAGATCGGCTCTTAGACTTTATCCTAAACCCTACGCTAGACTCTCCTAAAGCTATAGTGAAGACTTTCCTTTACTCCTCGGCCTTCCAGGTCACTTGCGCATAGTTCTTCGTGTTGGCCTCAATGGTGAATTTAGTATAGTTGAAACCTAGGTTAGCCATAACAAGAGATAAGACACTAGTGGGGTTTTCCTTCCTTTTATACTCTTGCCCGAATAGTATGCCAAAGACGTTGTCACCAGATCGATCAATTCAATCTAGCATGGATCAGTCTTTATCTCTCGAGGTAAGTAGCTCCTTCTCCAGCAATTGATAATCCTTAAAGACATCTAACCCTGGGACCCCGATTCCCTTCTCCTTTATTTAGTGGGATTTAGGGAAACCATGAAAGGGGAAATTGTCTGCTTGGTAAAGGAACTGTCCATTTAGAGAACACAAATATGGCTTTTATGGCATAATCCTTCCAATATCATTCCTTGATTGCCATTTTCTGTGGTTGGTCCCTTCTTTCAGCCTCAGCCACTTCTTTAGGAGTGGGTTGGTACCCTAACCCAAACTTATAATTTTCTTGTTGGGTAAAGGAAAAGGTAGTCCAACCTTCTGCTCTTTGGCCCAAGGGCTACCTTAGAAAATATCCCCATCTTATGTGGATGGTGTTCATATTCAAGTTCGAGTGAGGATCAAAGTCAAAGGGAGCTTGATCCTTTTCCATGATTGCTATCATTTCAAAATTGCAGAGTTCCTCATCAGTTGGATTGTGCTCTATTTCCCATACAGACTCTTTTCTAGTGATAGTGGCCATAGACTGTCTCCTTTTATGGTTACCAATTCCCTCATTTACCAACATTTTTATTTTTTGATACACTATGGAAGGGACCGCTTGATGCTCGTGGAGCCATGGGCATCCTAGGAGCATATTAAAAGTAGCCAGGATGTCGAACACCTAAAATTCTGTATTGCTCTCAATGAGACCCACATTAATAGGGAGGAGGATGGTGCCTAGAACTAGCCTCTTCGAGTTATCACATGCTCGAAGATGTGCCGATGGAGCTAAAAGCCAGTTTTTCTTGATTCTTAATCTCTTTGTAGTTATCCATGGGCAGACATTCATAGTCGACCCGTTGTCTACACAAGAGAGAGGTATATGTTTGCGAAGGTAAGTCAAGGTTAAGTATAAAGCATTATTATGGGTCGTGCCACGGCCTCCTGGTGGAAGATCTTCGCTGTTGAAGGTTGTAGTGTCTTTACCAACAGTGATTGAGGCTATCATCTCTTCAGGTGTCATATTGGGTGAAAGATCTATCTTATTCAACTCTTAAATTAAGAGTTGCCTGTGCTTTTGTGAAGTCACTATAAGCTACCAGATGGCTAAGTTAGCAATAAGTTTCTTTAACTGTTTTAGCACAAGGTTATCTTCTTTAATCTCAACGCTTTTTCTTTTTCCATGGCCTATTATAGGCCATCTTTTTCTTGGTATTGTCCAATTTTTTGTGAGATGGTGGACCTTTCTTTTGTCCTCCTTTTTTGGGGAGTCATCTTTCTTATCTTCTCCCCAGAAGTCTTCATTGCTTTCTTTGTCAAACCAGATCCCTTATTGGGTTTCATATACATCTTCTTCATCACTCTCCTACAGGCCCCAGACTTTTGACTGTTGTGTAGGGAGACATAACTTGGGTTATGCTGCCATGATACTCTGTATGTACCTTGAAGGGTCCCAGTCATCCTTGGGACTACTACCGATAACGAAAAAGCTTTCATGGTCTCTAAGTGGATTCTTATTATTGTTGGGCTTTTGAGCAACCTTGGGAAAAGGTAGGTGCCTTGACTTGAACATTCGCTCTAACCTGTTCTTGAAGATCCAATTGTCGTGAGTGTCGTGGCCTCTAACCCGATGATACTTACAATGCCTGCTGGGGTTGAAATTCCTTCCCTACCTTGTTGCTTTAGTGTCTAGTTTAATTTCAGGGAGATCAATCTTCCCCTTAGCCAGCAGTCATTCCAAGGCCTGAGCGTAGGTAGTCTAGATAGGAGTGTACTTTATGCAGCGGTTTACCGTGTGCACTTCTCTGTTAGGTGAATCACCAGCTTTCTCATCTTTATTCTAATAGTTGCCTTTTCTAGCCAGTTTTGGAAGGTGTTTCCCTAGCTAACTCCTCTTCTACTAACATCCCCTCTTTACTTAATATGGGGAAATTTTCAAAGGGAATGAGCTGTAGATGCTGCCTGTACATAGGTTATAGGTTCCTAATGAACAATCTCACCTGGTCGGCTGCTAAGGGTCGGTCTAGCATGTGGGCAGCCTTTGCCCTCCATCTAGCAAGATAGTTAGAGAAGCCTTCTCTTTCCTCCTACTAATGAGCTCTAAGCCCCTAAGAGTGATTGGGAGGTACGTATTGTATGAATACTGACGTAAGAACTTTTTGTGTAAATCCTCCTAGTTCATGGCCTTTCATGGGTCCATAGCATTGTAACACCTCATGACGTCTTTGCTAAAGATCCAGGGAATATGAGGTAAAAGATATCTTTTTAATCCCTTTCTGGGTCATGTCACTTACACAGCTCCTCACATGGTGATTAGGGTTTTTAGCTCCATGAAATTTTATATTTGGCATAGTGAATTTAGGAGGCAGTTTTCCCTTTGGAATAGAAGTGAATCCAACATAATTATTAAAATAGTTATTAAACATAATTGATTCTTCCAATAATTACTCTATACGATCCACCTATGAATCCACAGCAGGAGTGCTTTTTTTTTCTATTATTCTCCCCTTTTCACAGTTTTTAGGTTTTGATCCTTACCTTCCCCTTCTTCCTTATCATCAGTCTCCCTGTCATCAGGTCCTTTGTTATGGTCTGGAGCATAGCAGCCATGGTTTCTATCCTCTTGTTACTTTCATCCATCCTAGTCTATAGCTTTTCGAGCATATTCAGAATTTGGACTATCTCATTATCGTTCCTAGCCATCGGAATTGGTGTTGTGTTGGACTTGGACTTGGACTTTGTTCCTGACCCAGTAGGCGAAGTTTCCTCGAATTGCCCTTGTGATAGAAGTATCCTATTCTATGGAATTCGCTCGTACAATTTGTTTTGACTTACCTATCCTAAGTGGCAACGTAAAGTGCTTAGGACTAACTCATATGGGTGATTGTTATTAGTAACTCTACGTGAACCATGCTGACTTATGAACCTAACTCTAAGTCTGAGAGTCCAGAATTTCAGTTTTATGTCATGAATGCAGACAAAGAACTAACCTGAGTAGATCCTGATCGGGTTCTCAACCAGACCTAAATTTACTCGTCTTTTATTCTAATTCTCTACTGGAGTTTATGCATGCAAACTGGTGGACTCTACTAGCTAGACCCTGAGGGCTCACAGCTGGGTTATGGGCCTAACACAGTCTTCATTTTGCTATAGATCTATACTACTAATTCCTCTTTTTTGTTTTGTGTGTGTTTTTTATTTTTAGACAATCTCGAACGCGAATTGCCTTTTTAACCAAAATTGAAAATTCTACACTGGAATTAGAGCCTTTCCCAAATACTGGATCAAGATCCCTGTTAGGACTCAATTGATCCAGAAACCATTTTTAGTCCTTAATCCAATTCTTATAAGTTCTTTTTTGGCCAAAATTGGTGCTCTAGACTATAGTGAGAATCGTTTTCATATTATGGATCAAGAGTCCTATTAGGATTCAATTGGTCCAGAAACTGCATTGGTTTCTAATCCAATTCCTACACTCAAACTTTATTAAATCTGGGCTCTTCCAAGATTTACAATTTCAATGCATTGTCCTTTGGGCTAAAAAAGCTAAATCATGCAAGGTCACATTGCATTCCAATTCATACACATGATTTCCAACCTAAATAAGAGTTCTATGTTACGTTGGTTTCAAGTCAGGTTTCAAATAGTCCTCTCCAGGACCCGACGCTTTGCATGCCATCCATGGGGTGTATGGTATGACTAGAACATTTTGGATGCTTCCCCGAGTCGTGGAGACTAGGAAAGTATGTCGTGAGTGGGTGAAGCATCTGCCTGCACAGTTGGAAGTCTAAATCGATCCACCGAGTGACCAACCACTTTCTTGATGCGTAGAATTAGGGTTTCGTCTAAAGACATTGTTGATCCCCCGTAGGCAGCGTCTTAAAATGCAAGCATGACTAATGTCAGTACAATTAAGATAATTTCCCTTGTTACAATTTAAAACTTGCCCTCTTAAAAAAAATGTCCCTAGTGGAGTCACCACTATAAATCCACTTTCCTAGGGGTATGATTCCCCACGAATGGTCAGGCTCCTTGTTAGGTACTTTTATGTTTTTCTGCAAATTACATATTTATTTATTTTTATTGTAGGTTAGTCAGTACTGGGCTACAGGTTTACAGAGGAATGGGCCCTAGGCCTGGCCAGAGAGTTTGGCTAGGTTCCCTGCATTAGATAAGGTTCTTCTCCTCCTATAATGGAACCTGGCAATTTCCCCAGCCTGACCCAGAACCTGGATGCAAGTCTGATCTAGGAACCCAAATGGATTCCTAGGTCAAATTTGATACACAAATTCTGGTCCAGGCAGATTCTACCGCCTTAGTCCCAATCTGTTTTCCTTTAGCCAGCAGTGTATGAACAAATTCCAAATTAAAACAATAAACAATTAGTCTTTAACTAAGTAGGGTCGCCACTGAGTTTTCAGAAAAACTTACAAATAATGACACTTTTCGAAGCAGATCATACTGATAGGGGCACCGAAGCTGCTTCAAAAGTGTTTTAGAAAGGCTCCCAGCAATCCCTAGCTTCAGGATCTTCTTGACTCCTTGATGTGTAACTAAGGTTCTAGATTTGGGGGTAACGATATGGTGATAGGATGCAATGCATCCTGTCACTGCCCGTCGCCTCTACTAATCAATATGAAAAATTAAAGCTTTAATCATACTGACACACATCTCTGCAAAGCATTAAAATCATTCAACTAGTCACAGCATAATATCATGCAAAATAAACAAAAAGGAAAAATTCTTCAAAATATTACAGCAGATGGGATGATGCTATCCTAAAGATTACATCTTTGCCAAATCGTAATCCACTAAATTTCATGCAAAATAATAAAGAGAAAAGGGGAGAGAGTTATAAAGGATGCCCTCATAATAACCCTACTTGAATACTTTAGGAACCCAACAGAAGGCAATCTATGGAATAGATGTAATTACTCTCTCCTAGTGTTGTCTCTCTTTTTTAGAAGAAAGATCTCAAGTCTCCTTTTTCTCGCTCAATATCATTCTCAATTACCCTCCCCCGCCACCTAGGGGTCAACCCCCTTTTTATACCTATTAAGGAGGCTATCTAAATCAAGCTAGGAGAAGAAAACCTAATCCTATTAAAGTTGGACTATAAACTGTCTTGGCATATTAGAATTCTAATTAATTAACAATAATTAATTTAATTAGGCCAGAAATTTTAATTTGCTTTGTATTTTGTCTGACTCAAACTAGTAGGAGTAGGTCTCGGTCAAAAGAAGGGGAGAACCCGAGTAGGTTCCAGCTCTAGAGAACTTAGCCGAGTTCATGTAGAGACTAGCCTATTAAGCCGATTCTCCCCATGTTTTCTCTTGTTCTGCTTTTCCTGTTTACTTATTTTTGGATTGCCAATTTGTCGGACCCTTAAATATTCAAATTAGGCTATTAAATTTGTCATTGGGCTTATAAAAATAGAATGACATTTTTAGGTGTCTACAATGGACTACCTTGTTTCCTTCCCATTGTACAATGGAGACAAAACTTCAAAAGATCAAGTGAGAACCAAAATTTTACTAATTGCCAGCCCTAAAAAAAAAATTATAACTAAGTTAATTGAAACAATTATCAAACTTAAAGTAATCTTTTTTCATATGGGTAATTTTCATTGACCATTGAGGCCATTTCCAAGCACCTAGTAAAAAGTTATTGAATTACATATGCTTGGCTCTCATTGAAGCAACGAATTTGGTAGCCCCATATGCCATAGTCTTAACCACTCTATGAACTTGCATACAGTCAAAAAATTCACAAGAAAGTTTTAAAGCATTCATGTCTTCTTAAACAACATCTTCTGTGAGGCCTTGATGCTTGCTTCTGAATTGGTTGGCTGGATTATATAAGACAATCCACCGCTAGGACCACCCTTGCTGTACGAGCACCTGAGGCATTATTGCATACCAAAATAAGTAGCTATAAATTCTACCATTTTTAGTGTTCAATGACCTCTAAACTCTTCTAGCTACCATAACTTCAACCCTTTCAAAATAATTTTGAATGACAACCCCTAGATCGATAAGGTCGTTGTATATAACTATTGCATTTGCATTAACCTTCTTGTAACCTTGAGGGGGATTCTTTTATTTGCTTCTCATAGTCAACTATCTCAACTTTTGTCCATACACCATTGTACCATTATTTTAATAGTCTAACATGTATCTCATGGCACCCTCAACCAAAATCTCCATTTTGGGGTTTTTGTCGTTGAAGACCACTTGGTCACAAGCACCCCAAAGTACCCATAAGGTAGTCATCCAAGTCTCAAAATTAGGTATCGAAGCATTTTTTTTCATGCTTGGATACGTATGTCATCTCTTATATTTAACAATGACCAATTCTTGACCCCTACCTTGCTGCTCTAGGTAGTAAAAAATTCAATAAAGCAAGATCACTGGTTTCTCTTTCAATGCCACACACTTCACAAAGACCTTCAATAATTGCATATGTTTGGGCTAAATTTTCTTTAGTGGGAAGAATGCTTGAACATAACCTTCAGGCAAAGAATTTGATTTTTGGCGACAAGCTGAGTCTCCATATCTTGTGCCACAATTCCCTTCTCTGCAATATTTACTTGAGCACTCCATAATGGAAGAAAATATTCGTTTAGCATACTTCATTGTAAAGAGACCATCCTCAATCAAGTTTCATGTGATGACATCCTTGTAGATCTGGCAAAACGAACCTGAGACCTGAAACCCGAACCAAATGACCCGGACCCATGCCCGACCGACATCCAAAATAAGCTCACTTGAAAGTGCACCCAAAACCCAAATTGACCCGAACCGAACTATACTCGATTTGAAATTTTCTACAAAGTTGCTTATTTTTTCATGACAAGTGTATTGTACTAAAAATTGGTTGACCCAAACTCAACCCAAACCGAAGTTCACTTGACCCAAACCGAACCGAACAGAAATGTTACTTAACCAGAAACGTGACCCAACCCAAACTTAATATGACCCGTACCCGAATCGGATGACCCATTTGCGAGGTCTACATCCTTCATAGGTCTTGAGCTAATAGGTGTGGGCATAACCAAATCACCATCCTTTTTGCTACATCAGTCACAAAACAAATCTTCCTTCCGTTTGTGCCATTCTCAATCAATAGAACTTGGAGACCCTCATATCAAGATTTAATAGTGCCTTTGGCTATGAAATGCCAATGGGTGATGAGGAACAAAGCCATTTATCCCACCAAAATATAATACTATTACCCATCCCAACTTCTCAGCAATGACCTTCATTAGCTTTGCTCAAACTCACAATGTGTCTACTAATATGTATCAATGAAAGGCAAAAACAGGTTGGTCCGTTGGTATGTTTATTATATTATAATTAGACCTACATTAGATGTACAATTGTTGAAATATGTCGTGATTTTAAGTGGATATTGACATGCTAGTATTGCTTAATTGATTTGTAATTTATAATTTAAATTTGAATTTGTGATATTCTTTATATGATTTCAAGTGATATTATCTTAGAAAAATTAGCATCCGGGTCCCCTATTGTATGGGTAAATATTTAAGTAACCTAGCGAATTTAGATAAAGATTTTTATAACTACCCAGATTTGGGTAATAATATTTGGGATTACAACTACTTGGCTTAACAATCTTTTGGAGCACAAATATTTTTATTTTTGACCCAGACCTTTTTGAAATTACAAGTTGGCCCCAAAATAGGAGACAATCTTTAATTTTTGTTTTCCTAGGGTGTTTACAGAAACAAGATATGTTTCATGATTTTACTTCTTATAATAGCTTTACTGGTAGTAGTTACAATAATTTACTACTTATGTCATAAATATTATATTTTCTGTGATTATAGGTCCATTATGCTTAGCAAAATAATAAAGCTTAATTAGAGAGCTTTGACCATTACTTGAACTTAGTCTGCTTTAAACCATGGCGTTCTTCAAGCTTCCAATTTGCAGAGATTGCTAATCTCAATTGCACCTTCCTTAGACTAGGCACAGTATAGCCGTTTCGTTTTGTACCTCATACCATAGTCACTAATCAAATTGTTATAGCTTTAAGGATAATGAAATTTTAATCAAGAAATTGTAATATTCAAGATATAAGATTCGATTAAGAATAACATTTCCTATTGGGAAACTTCTTCTATAGAAGGCTTGAAAGTGGAAGTATTACAATGGAAAGATTTGAAGAGAGATTTAAACAGCTAAGATCATCAGAGATGCTTGCTCATAAAGAAATGGAGAAATCCGACTTCTCTTTTGGTCAAGTATGCTCAAATGACCATGTCCCTTTATAACACTCAACTTCTCCTTTCATAGAGGAGATGGAATGCGTAGGATGCCCTGATGGTTGCAGTACACATACTATTACATATACTTTCACATGGTTATAGTAGACTACATTATTTTACTCACTTGACACTTGACATTATAACACATAATCATGCAACAACTTTTCAGAGTACTCAATGCCGACAAGACTAGTCATCTATATTAAGATTCTGCATGTCTTTATTTCCAATAATGTCTTCAAGTCTATCATTATTCAAATAACAATCAAAATCTTCATCAAGTTCAAGATGCTCTGAATCCCATTTCCCAAATAATTCTTTTAGATATCTTTTTCCTTTTTCTGATAGAAAATTTTCAACTCCAATATCAAAAAGATAATCAAAAACATCTTTTGAAATAGCTCCTTCTACCTTCATATGTTTGTTGAAATCACTATGATAAGTGAAAGTAGTGTTCTTGCAATGTATTACTATTTTTTTCATTCAATCAATGCCTACATTTGATGATATATGTTGTAAAATCCGATGGCTTTTGGTAAAAGAAGATCACTAACAACTTGTTGTTCTAGAAACCATTCTTATCATTGATCATTGAGATCTTCTAGATCAACTAATTAAACAAGATAATGGGCTGGTTTGGTCTTTCCATTTTCGTACTCAACCACTGCGCAATGTCTGTTGACATGTAGACTTCTATCGTATCGAATATTTGTTAGACAATCAGGAGATATGATAATCCAATGGATCTTTAATCATCCTTTGAAACATACACTTTTTAATCCTAGTCATGAGAAGAATGGGTGCTTCAGATTCAGGATTTTCATGCGGTAAGCTACCATTCCATATTTCCAAGTTTTCATGATGGGGTCATCTATAGGGATTGACTTTGCTAGGAATCTAACACTACTAACTCTAGCTCTATCAAGGAACAAGATCATAACACTCTATGACTCCCAAATATTATTGGAATAATTGTGATAATAGTCCATGTAGGCTGCATATCAATTATTGAACCATTTTTCTTAAACATATCAACTCTTTTTTTCTTGAGCATCATAAGGACACTTTAAGTAATTCATTTGTAACTCTAAAAGGTTGAATCGTTGTTCAACCAAAAATTATGTTAATTTATGCCCTTTTATTATCTAATATTTGCTCAAGATAAATCATTAAATTAAAATTTTAATAATATTTTTGTTTATTTTGTAGGAATTGGGAAAACACGGAAAAAAAAATAGTTTGCCTCAATTAAGACTAAGATTTGGGTCAACTTCAAGAAAAAAAAAGAAAGAAAAGGAAAGAGAATCAATAACAGCAGTCATGACCTGATGTGAGGCCCAGCTGAGCCTTACCCATGCCCCCTCCTCCATCATCTTTCTCTCTACTCCTATATTCAACTTCTACAACTAACCCATTCGTTACCATCATTAACCTCCAACCATTTCATCATCATAATCATCTCATCAATAGGGAATTAATTGAAGCAGTTACAAGATTCAAGGGTCAAGAGTTAAAGGTTGGAATTTGGCTATAAGTTGGAGAAAACAACATTAGTTTAGGGGGATAGCATGGTTTTTTTATATATTTCAGCTCTTCAGCTTTTCTTCTTGCTCATTTTTTTTCTCAGTTTCAAATTTGGAAAAATAGACTACCGCTTTATTGTAATTCGCTTTGGATTCAACCAGAAATTTACAGTTTAGATTACAAATTCGTTTTGGTTGTGGCTATAGTCCAAGTTCGTATTAAACTGAGTTTTTGGCTTGGAGCGATTTTGGTGGTTCTAGTTCTTGTCATCTGCTTGAGATGAGTAGAGAATAAAGGTCTATTGTAATTTTGGCATTCAAGTTTCTAATTATTCAGTGTTGCATACAATTCTTGTTCTCTCATGTCTTGATCTTTCGAATGAGATTACCATATGTTTTGGAAAAACCATATGCTTATATATTTTAGTTTAGTTGTTTTTCATAGTGTTTTATATTCTTAGATTCTTTTAAGCAATCTAATTTCATAATCCATCCTTGAGGATCAACATCCGCAAATGCTATAGCGATAAACCATGCACTTATGGAAAATCACAACATTGATGCAG
Source organism: Selenicereus undatus (assembly GCA_017589665.1). Classification (NCBI taxonomy): domain Eukaryota; kingdom Viridiplantae; phylum Streptophyta; class Magnoliopsida; order Caryophyllales; family Cactaceae; genus Selenicereus; species Selenicereus undatus. The sequence continues at coordinate 19,105,429 of JACYFF010003369.1, forward strand.
GCTGGCATATCAGTCGTTGAACCATTTTTCTCAAACATATGAACTTATTTTTTCTTGAGCATCATAAGGACACCTTAAGTAATTTATTTGCAACTCTAAAAGGTTGAAAAACAAAATCGTTGCACTGTTAGACAAGCAGAAGATAGCAAACCAAAGCGTGATCAATTTTTTGTATGAAACTACTCGAAGGATAAACCTGTTCTAGCAGTAATGACATTTTATTTTGGATTTCATCCTTTTTTGGAAAGAGTTCTACTCTAATAATCACCATTAGCGAGTTGAGGAGTTAAACTATCTAGCAAAGAATGTTTTGATCCACGCATATTTTCAATAGAGAAAGAAAAATGACTATGCCATAATTGCCAATGCATAAGTCACCCTTTCGCTTGCATGTTTGATAAATTTTTTTTCACAAAGCCAAGTATTCCTTTGTAATTAGTTCAAATAAGAAAAAGTTTTGGGGCTAGAATCTTTTAATTCCCTTTATGACTATAAGGATTTCTTTTTTCATAGTGGAGTAATTGTATTTTGCCTTATTAAAACTTCCATCACAGTATTTGCAGAGGTTTTTCCCTTCTTTGATTTTGAATATTGTACTCTAATGCTCATTGGTGGCATCTGTCTTAAAAATTAAATCATCTCCTTCAATAGGCAAATTAAGAACATGAGCATTTTTGCACATCTTTTTGAAGCTTTGAACAATCTTTGAATTATTAGGGTCCATATCTAACTTACTTTTTCTTGAGTTTCTAGTGCAATGGTTTTCTCAATTTAGGTAAACCTTTAGTGAAGTCTGAAGCATAGGTAAGACATTCAAGAGACCCTTCTAATTGCTTCCTATGTTCAATCTTCTCAGGAAAGTTTTCTATTTTTTCTAGAATATGCTTTTGCAGAATGATTTGCCCAATTTTTATTTCCAAACCTAAAAACAATATGTCTTGCTCAACATAAATGCACTTGTTTTTGCCAAGAATAATACCATGATCAATGCATCTTTGGGTGATAGCTAGAACATCATCATTGTGTTGTTCTATGATCTTAGAAAAGAAGGGAATACAACAACAACAACAACAACAAACTCCCAGTGTGGGTCCCGCTTGCGCGGGGTCTGGGGAGATCCAGCTGTAGGCAATCTTACCTCTACCGGTATTCCTACCTAATAGAGAGGTTGATTCCATGAGACCCACAAAAACAGTTTTGTGAAAAGGTTTATAGAGAAAAGGGTTGCAAAACCATTTAACGAGTGAGAGAAAGGATAAGAGAAAGAGGAAGAGAAAGGGTTCCGAGTAGCAAATAAAGAGGGAGCGGAGACATACCTCAACAAACCAAGGGCGCTTGGTGCCGTCACATCCCGGAAAAGTACAACCTGCAGGCAAGCAAACCAAAAAAAAGCACGCCCCACACCCACTAACCTACTACCCCCTACGGAGCCAGTCGCCTACCCTCAGAGACCTTAATCCTATCCCGCCACAACCTCCTATCCTGAGCCATGTCCTCCGTCGCCTACCCTCAGAGACCTTAGAAAAGAAGGGAATACCATCGATGTAAACTACAAAACAGTGATTAAGACCTTTTAAGATGTTATCAGCTCTTCTTTGAAATATTTGAGGTACATTTTTAATTTCAAATGACATTACTATCCATTCATAATATCCTTGATGGGCACTAAAAGTAGTAAAAGGAATGCTTTTGTAATCCATTTATATCTGCCAATAGCTTCTTTTACAATCCATTTTCAAGAACCAAGAGGCTCGTTGAATTATATTTAAAAAAAAAAATATTTTGTTGGGGAATCTCATAACCATCAAAGAGAGTATTATCATTAAAATTTTTGTAATTGATTACCATTCTGGCTTTTTCTCTTTTTTCTTTTGCATGATTTCTTAGCATGAAAGTGAGACTAGTGTGAGGACTCTTGTTATTTCTAATTAATCCTTTATCCAAGAGTTTTTTAAATTTGCGTATCAAATTCTTGGATAACTTAATGTATATACACCATTTGTTCAACTCAAATAATAGTGTTCGGATTTAGCAAAGTAATTTTTGCAAACACCTTATCTTTGTCCCAAAATTAAGAGGATTATCAAAGTAGAGTTTTTTTGTGTAATTGCTCTTATTATTCAACAATTTGCTCTATAATAGATAACTCTAACAGTGAGATTGTTAGTACTACTTCACGTTGTACGAGATTACCTTCTCACTAAGTTGGTTGCTTGCAAACTCAATCTTCTGATGAGTGTATGTTTTATTTAATTTTCAATAGGATCCAAGTGACTATTTATTGTGAATACGATTTAGCTTATGGTATATGTGCACAGAGAATATAGCCTTTGAAGACTATCTCCAATAATCATATCATGGGAGGCTTGATCAGTAGCCTATACAACTAGTATAATGCATTGTGCTCATCTTATTTCCATGGATAAACGTCCTATGGCCTCACTGTGGCTCATTATGCTATTATTAACTATTCTTACTTGTAAAGGATTTTTGACTTTTTCTTCCACACAAATTCTAGAAATAATACCTCGAGTATGGCTTAAAAGGATTGAAGTCACTACTTATATTACCAAAGATACACCTTTCTTTTCTGAAAGCCTACTCTTAGGAACTCCATAGTTAAGGGCATTACAAACAGCGTGTAGCCAGGACAAAGCACGCTGGAGAGGCTTGTGGTAATTCATGGGTCAATCGGCGATCTTTAAAGCTAGTATTAGTAACTATCCATAGCCCGGCAGGGGTCAGGGCATTACAAATAGTATCATATCGATACCCGTGACCATGAGCTGTGCTAGTGGGTAGGAAAGCCCTAGGCAGTCACCTAGTGGGGCCAAGACACTAGTTGTGGATGGCAGGTCAAGAGGACTTGTAAGTCGCTTGTATAGCAAGACATAACGATGGCATTGTGCTCTTCAAATGGGGGTGAATGTAGTACCTCGAGTATGACATAAAAGGATTTGAAGTGACTACTATATCACCAAAGGTGCATGTTCCTTTTCGTGAAACCCACACTTAAAAACTCCACAGTTAAGCGTACTTGCTGTGAAGAAATCTTGAGACAGGCAACCTCCTGGGAATTTTTCCATGCAGGGTGTGAACAGCTTGCGATTTGTGAGGCCAGTCAACAATATTTTACGCCATTCCTCATAACTATCCATGGCCTTGGAGGGGTCAGGTGTTATAAAAATCTTTTTCCAAAACAGACAGAACAACCACTATCAATGTAAGCGCGTAGTTCTTATCTATTTTATCCATCTAAACAAATATTTGTTGTGATATAAATGTTGTTAGGATTAGTATTGACGGCTTCATAACACATCTCAACAGCCATAGTTTTTACTAATTGGGCCTCAACAATTGGCTCACTAACAGTCCTCATTTTGCACCCAATGACTTTTCAATCTAAATTTATACTTCAATCTACATTGCGTATTGCAGGTTCAAAACTTATTTTATTCAACTCACTGGTCATACTAATTGTATCACCTTATTTGAGCTCATCTATAGTTGTTAAAGAACCTTCTCCTCATTGTGATCTTCCACTCATGCTTCTTAATGATTGAGGTTTAATGGTAATTTTTTCATTCACATCAATTTTTATTATATTTTTCTTATTGATTTTTGTGGGATTGGCAAAACTAAATCTCCATGATCTATAAATTTTTATCTCATTGGATTTTATACTTTGAATATTTTGCATAGAAGTAGGACTTTTAAATTTTTTTGACACCTTTATCATTGTTACCTTAGTCTTTGGATCTATAGCATTATCTAATTTATAGATAATTTTTCAAAATATCATCAGTGGGTAACCTCTTGTCTTTATTTTCATCCCGAATGTTTTTATTTTAAGGGATAAATTTTTTTTTGGCAAATTTATCTTTTAAGCTTACATAATATTCAGGTTGGCAATTGAATCATTACACATATTGGACTTAATCCCTGTTATTATTTGATTATTAAATTTGGTATATTCTATATCATGGAGTAGTGGTATAATTTGGACTTGGACACTTCCAACATGATTGTACCTATACTTTCTATCCATGATATGCTTAAGGATATTTTCCTAATTAATAAGATTGACTTCTCTCACATTATATTCATAGTCTTCCATCTCTAAGTCTCCTTCCATCATTTCGCATGTATACTTGCTTTTAGTTGAAAGATGATTTATTTTTTTTAGATCATATCTTTCTGAATTATAAGAATGACCAAATCTCCTTTGACATCTTCATTCTCATTATCTACCGCAAATTCTTCTCCTTGAAGATCACCAAGATTATTTGAGCTACTTTTCATCACAAAACTAATTTTTTTTCATAATCACTTTCTTCATATTCATCTTCCATTACTATTTCAACAATTCCTTTGTTGCTTTTTAGGGTTAGATCTAATGCTTCTTCTTCACTAAGCTCAAAATAGTCTAAACGTCCGGATGTTTCTATAAGCTTATTGTTCCTCCTATTTTGCATTTGTTTTGATAATGACTTACTTTTGGACCAATGACAGTGATTTTTTTATATAGGACCATAAGTAGTTTTTCTAAAAAATTTACGCCTTTTGGGACTAGGCTTGTTATAATACTTTCTTTTGTATTTTTTTCCCCCTTTGCTTGTTAAATCTCTTTTTTCTTAAATTTTTTTTGTTTTCTTCCCTTCTCATATTCATTTCCCCATTGATGAGGAGCATCCCAGCACGCTAGAAGTTGTTTCTTCATTTTCTATTGTTTTTGGAGATCAAGACATTGATAATTTATCCATTTTTTAAAATAAGAAATTCTAGTTCCAAGAGTATTAATAACATCTTCTTTTTTAAGCCATGTAATGTATTTTTTATTAATTATGGAATTAATCGGATAAGATAATTTGTCATAGAACATACCAAGATTGGTTTTATTGTGCCCAATTTTGTAATGAATCGACTAAATTTAGTAATATAACTTTCTAGATATTTCATGTCCCACAACTGTATGTTATTAATCTTTTTTTGCCATTCCCTTGCTTTTTCTTCGAAATCATGCTTAGCTCCGATAAATTTATTTTCGATTTTCTTCCATAATTTTTAGAATATAGCATCTGTTATTTCCATCATTCTTAATAGATATTTATCTTCCTCATCTAATGAGTCATACCAGTGAGCTATAATGTTAGAAAGACTATGCTTGATATAATTTATGAAATTTCTAACAGGCCATGTGGCATTTAAGTTTAGGACACTATTTATACCTCCTTTTCTAATGTTCAAATATTTTTTCTCTATTACGAGCTCCATCGATATTTATGATGTAACCCGTTTAGATAATTACGGTAAGACTAATCTTATCAATGGATGTAGTTTACCTCGGGATGAACCCAAAGGAAAAATTAGTTATACATCAAGGTCTCATAAAATGGGCGTTTCTGTAACGGCCCGAACCTAATCTTCTTTCTAATTACATTAATTACAAATTAATCAAGTTAGGCCTAATATATTCCACGGTATAATATATACATATATGTAATATGGGGATAATGGATGAAAAAAAAAAATAATAAAAAAAATTTAGCAAAGGGGCCGAAGCCCCTTCTTCTTTTTTCGGTTCAGCAATCGCGAAGGGGAGGAGGAGAATAGGGGGGAAGTAGCAGTAAAGAGGGGGGGTCCGTCGACCCCCAGCCAGCGCATAGAGAGAGAGAGTGGTGGGGCTGGGGAGGTGGTCGACGATGCCTGGCCGTTCCACGCCCCAACCAGCCCCCGTCCGAGCAAGCCACAGAGAGAGAGAGAGTGTGGGTCAGCGACAGCAAAGGGAGGGCGGTACCGGCCGTACCAGGACACGGCGGCGCCGCCAGGGCCGTCGACGACGAGCAAGAATGGCGGAAGAGGAAGGGGCGTCGACGAGTTCAGTGGGGATAGCCAATCGGCTACCCGAGCCGCACCAAAACGACCCAAATCGAACCCTAAAACGGGTCCTTTAGCTTGAATTCGAGGTGGGTTTCCTCATCCTCCTATTTATGGTTAAATTGTTAATTTCGATAAAGCTTATTGATTATTGATTATAGTTTGTTCCGGTTGAATTCAATAGTTATCGATTATAGTTCATTCAGGTTGAATTCGAATCAATTATCAGTGATATGAGGAAATTTTATCGTAAATTGAATGATACTCCATGTATATATATGTTATTTGTACTGAACTAAAGTTTATCGACGACTAAAGTCTATCGTGTATATATATAGTTTATTGACTAGATGTCATTTGGTGATTATATGAAATTATGGAATACGTCAAGTGTATCGATTATATGAATTTATATGTAAGGTTATCGACTATGAGGACTTCGGTTTATAAAGTTCATTGAATATATAATGTTCATTGCCGGTTTATAACATTAAGTTCATTGAATATAAAACGCTCATCGATACAGGCTCACTGTTCCTATAGAAAGTATTCATTATGTAACGTTCATTAATTGCATTTTATTGATCATTGATTATATAACGTTCATTAATTATACATTTTATCGTTTATATAAAATGGTCATCGTTATTGATTATATAACGTTCATTGATTATGCATTTTCTCGAATTATATATAATGTTCATCGTTATTGATTATATAACGTTCATTGATTATGCATTTTCTCGAATTATATATAATGTTCATCGTTATTGATTATATAACGTTCATTGATTATGCATTTTCTCGAATTATATATAATGTTCATCGTTATTGATTATATAACGTTCATTGATTATGCATTTTCTCGAATTATATATAATGTTCATCGTTATTGATTATATAACGTTCATTGATTATGCATTTTCTCGAATTATATATAATGTTCATCGTTATTGATTATATAACGTTCATTGATTATGCATTTTCTCGAATTATATATAATGTTCATCGTTATTGATTATATAACGTTCATTGATTATGCATTTTCTCGAATTATATATAATGTTCATCGTTATTGATTATATAACGTTCATTAATTGCATTTTATTGATCATTGACTATATAACGTTTAGCATTTTATTGATCATAGCATATAATGTTCATTGATTCTATAACTCTTAAGTACATAACGTTCATTGATGGCGTTCACTGATTATGCATGGTTATATTGAAGGTATCGAGTATACGACGTTTCTTGTTTGCATAATGATTATTGATTGCATAAAAATCTCGATGATACGTAGTTTTTGGTTACATGAAGTCTATAGACATTTTAGGTTAATGGTATGAAGCCCCCTAATTATAGAATAGACATGAAATCATTACCAAAGATCTTGATCCACAAGGTGAATTCATGGATTATATGATAGACATTTTAGGTAGAAAATAGTTCCACCTTAAATTGGAGCAGAAGTAAGGCCACATCGGTCGCTTCAAGCTGTCAACAAACAATGTACAGTATAGGAGAGAGATTTTTCGGAACCAGGGACGTACATTGCCTATGTTTTTCAAAAACTCTATGTTCTTTAAAAACTCACAGTATTCTCAGCAATGAAAAATCAAAACAAGATTCATTTAATGAACCAAATTCTCAATGTTTTGTCACATAAACAAGTGGTCTCGCCAATTATCATCAGGGCTTATGCCCATCAGTTATCAAGGCTTATGCCGACCAATATACCCGCGCGCGGCGTCAACTCAAGCTTCTCGATCGGCCTGGGGGGTGTGAGCACCTAAAGTACGATCGTTTCAAGATGTACATCGACCAAGGGGTTCACTTTCAGATAAGAATCAACAAATCAATGTTATTTATACATTCTCTCTCTCCTGTTTGCAAAACAAAATATTTTGAAATGCGGACGCCCAACCATTTAACCTCCAAGTATGTTTTATTACATAGGGATGTACGTCTGAGTTTCGGCTCATATTTCGAAACATGTTAGGTAGAAAATAGTTTCATGTTTCATCTATTGCCTAAGTTGTAACCAACCTAAAATACTTTCGTGTCTAGTCGATAGACATTAGTTTATCGATCGACATTTTTAAGTCTATTGCCTCTATATGTTTATCGATCGTATACACCGTATCCATTATATAGTTTATCGATTGCATAGTTCACCGTATCGTATCCATGGATTATGTGAAGGGCATTGAGTCTATTCATATCGTATGGTGATTACATGACGTTTGTCAATTGTATATTATAGTCAAGGTCCATAAATGCTTTATTACATGATCGCTAAGTGCTCCTAATTGTTTATCAGTCGCCTGTTCTCATCGGCAAGTCATTGGTAACGAAATAACCTAAAACCATCGGATTGATCAACCGAGCGAGTCAGGTGACTAGTAAATAGGTCGAGGGATGAGGCATTTTTAAAGGTTATTTGCATCGTTAGCTTAACCAACCCAGTACATTCCTAGAAGTTTGCATGTAACTTCAACTTATATGTTTCAAGACTCATTATTTGACAGAGAATTCAAAAATCAGTGTTTCACTTCTCTGCTAGAAGGCAGAGACAAAAACCAGTATTTCATGTCTCTGCCAGTAGGCGGAGGATGCAAAAATCAATATTTCATTTTTCTGCTAGAAGGCAGAGACAAAGCTCAGTATTTCATTTCTCTGCCAGTAAGGAGAGGATTTAAAGTTTAGTGTTTCATAATTTGCCAGTAGGCATAAGTTGAAGTTACATGTTTCATAACTCTGTTAATATGCAGTAGAGTCATGAGAAACATGGTCAATTGCATAAACAAGCATGTAAAGTTCAGAGGTTAATATATTCATTTTATTGCTCTTACTACTTGATACTGAAGAAGGTTATTGAATAATTGAATTGAAATCCTGAAAAGGTGATTAATTGTTTATATCTTGTTTAGAAAATGATGTTATAGATCCAAATTTATGACAGAAGTACAAGAGGAGAGGAGATAATGGTATTCATAGATCATGTCCACTACTTACATTAACATATGATATATGCAATAAAATTTTAGTAGTGTTTCTCTCAATTTGTAAGCATCACACAATTCATTTGCCATTTGACTCAGTATAACCTTATTTGTAATGATATTGTTTTGTTAAGTTTACAAGTTCATACGAGTGGCTTTTGGGGCAAATGCTATTTCTCTTGCCTTGTGATTGGAACACACTATGCGGTAGGTGAGTTCTTCAACGATAGGTGAATTCTTCAAAGAAAAGGAATTACGAACGACGGTTGTAAGTTATTATTGCATCGTATTTATTGTTTTAGGATATGGGGTTATCTACTGAGCGATAATTGCTCAATCCCTTCTATTTTGTTCCCTTCCCAGGTTTTTTTGAGATAGCAGGAAAGGGTCGGCCCAAGTAAGCCGAGATGGAGTCATCGCTGGCCTAGGAATTAACGATGTGCTTGTATGTGAGCTGCAAAATGTATTATGATGTAATGGTTTGTTATTCTAGTGCTTACGTGCTTGGGTTGCATACCATTTAGAGTCGCTCTGTATGGCCATATGAACCACCATCTAAGTTGTCAGGGTTGTATTTGTCACTGTTTAATTGGTTAAGCCTTGAACTGCATTGGTTATAGTGCTCCGGACGGGTGGCCCGTAGAGCTGTGTACTCCGGCGAGTGGCCGTTGAGTTGGTTTTTATTGTTTTTTAGTGCAGGGAGTTAATTGTAAGGCTATAAGCCAGGGAAAATGGTCAAGTTTTAGGGGAAACTCTGTCCGTTTTGTCCGAAGATTTAAGAACAAAATGGTAACACTCCTGGTTTGAGGGTTGGGGGCGTTACAGTTTCTTTTAGATGACTCACCAAACTCTTCAGGTTTTTGAACAACATTGTTAACAAGATTGGATTTGATCTCGTCAATGTTGAGTTCTTCACCAATCTCATTGATTTCACTTTCAGCTATCAATTTTTTATATTTTTATCCAATCTTCTCTTAGTTTCCTCTAAAGGAACAATATTTAGATCTTTCAGTTGAATCAAGTTCATTTATTAATGTAATTCTTCTTCTAACTAGATATTATTTGTTTCTTCATTACCATCAGATAGGACTTCTTGCTTATCCACTATTGCATTTATGATTTTGTTCAATTCTTCCATATTTTGCTCTTTATCAAACATATTTTATAACTCCTCTAAATTGTACTACTTACACTCCATCATTTTCTTCTTTTTCTGCCTTTCCGATGAATTTTTAGTTGATTTTTCTCCTGCTTCTTCTTTGATTTTTATATCTTATAAAGGAAATGGACTTTTTATTTTAAGTTTTGGGACAATTATACCTAATCGGACTTTCCCCTATGTCTAACTTTGTTAATTAGGGAAAGATGGATTACAGACAATTGCTTCTTTACCTCCTTAACTCCAGCCTTAATTTTCGCTAATTCAGTTTTTAATTCTAAAATTATATCAGTGATATAGTTTAATTGTGGTTTTACTGAAGTGGATTCCTCTAGAGTGTGCACAATATATGAATAACTTGGCGCAAGATAAGTAGGCTATGATTCAAGCATTAAAGCAATTAATTAGCTTAATTTTTTTAATTATTTTTGGTCACATAGCTCTAATACTAGATGAAAGAGAGCTTCAAATAGTACTTATGTGACGGATATCACATGCACAAAATTAAAATTTTTGAAAGCAAGTTTTTAAGGATTTGGGTTAAAAATGAAAATTTTAAAAACTTCAGGTACTTGATGTAATTTAAAAAGTTAGGTTTGGTCACATTTAGTTCCGGAAAATATTTACTCAAACTTAGATGGACTTAAAACTATTTACCCGAACTAGTAGGTTCAGAAAAATATTAACGTGTACCTTGATGGTTCATGATGGATCTTACTTTATTATCTAGTGACAATGCTTTTTATCTTATGAAGATTATATTTATATATATTTGATATAAAGGATATTATGGATTGAGTTGGCTTAAATTCTGTATGATTGATACTTGCCTATTTAATATAAAAGATATTCTCAAGGGTATTATTCTCTGTGGCTTCTTTGATCAGCCGTAAATTTGGTATGTGAACATTGCTGTGAACGTTGGCAAGATTTGAAAAAGTGAATTGTTGAATCTGCAAAAGCTTCAATAGTTTCAAGTGCTTGAAATCTACTACAATTTATATTCCCTTATTTGTTGTTAATGAAATGCAACGACTAGTGTTCCAAGACAGTTGCAAATAGTGGAGCAATTAAAGCTTGGAAAGACATCCGAGATCAAATAGAGCTATTCCAGCACAAATTTGCAAATCATTTCCTTGAGCTTTCATTTGTTTTAATTCAAAGAGTTGTATTATTCAAGTTATAACTCGGTGAGATAGTTATAGTTGAAGGACCTTGTAAACCTTGTTGAAGTTACACTTATTAGATTAGGTGTATTTTAAAGTTGTATAATCTTCTCTCCTAATAAAATTGGATTAATCCTAAAGTTAAAGAAATATAGGCGGGGACTCAGCCTGTTGATGCCCAACCTCATTAAAAAAATACTTGTGTTTTGTTCATATTTACTTTGTCGCATTTTATTTCGATTATTTTATAACTTTGATCATTACACTAAACCCCCTATAGATTATTCAACTAGCCTAACCGAACCAATAACTTTCCCTTAGAAGGGATTTTTCCTGCAGATTTCCTTCCAAATATAACTTAAATTAAAGACCAATGACGAAGTAAGAAATTATCCTTTGGGTAGTACCGGCCTTTAAAGACTTTGGCAAGCAAAGAATCATCATTCTATATGAGCTGTCATCCTTTTCTTGTAAATATAGCTTGTTGAATACCTTCCAGTCTCTGAATCATAATCCTCCAATACAGTTATAAATATGTCATTTTCTAAGCAAGCTTCTTGTTTTGTACATAAGATCTTCCTCATAATGTTTCATTGGTGACTATTTTGGTCAAATTATTTGCGATATGATCATTCGCCCACAATTTTTCATTTATTCAATTTTAGTTCTAATTTAATCTGCTCTAATTCAGTATAAGTTTGGATACATTGATATATTCCCTACAGGCTACAAATACGATCGTTCATTTTTTATTTTTTCATTTTTAAAAAAAAATAAGAAGCAACAACTTGAGCAACCCTTCTAATAAGATATTTGCTTAAATTATCTTTCATGATGATCGCATTAGAATTAGAATGCATCGGCAAATATAAATGATCAAAATTATGATCATGATGGGCCATCCGATTAGCCACTTGATCGAATTCTCTAAATATATAAGCCTTGTTCAACAAAATTAGTTGTGTAGGTAGTAGATAGCTGTTTAAATAATGGATAGCTATTTAGGTAGTGGATAGTGGTTTTAATTTAGCTGCTAGTTGATAGTTGTTTAGATGAGTGGTTGAAGCAAATGTGTTTGGTCAATTAAGTTGTTGGATCAACTAATTAATGTAAATTGACATAGAAAATATAGATAATTTTTAAAGATTAAATTTGAAATGGTATGTTTTGGTCAAAAAATATGAAACCCTACTTTTAAATGTCAAAAGCTAAAATTATTAGCTTTTCTGAAATGCTGTTTGAAATACTAGTTCAAACTACTAGGTTACCGAATATTGAAAATTGTCCGATTGGTATATTGATTTGATTAAAATACTAATCAAAACGTAGTTGCCAAACACAGACATAATTAATCATAACATCTACAAATTAGGGCATGCTTTTTTTGACTTGTTATAAGTACTTATTATCAGCACCCGCAACTTTCAGCACAATTTAACATAATTCAATACAATTCAGCATTGTTTAGCACAATTCAGCATTGTGAAGTGCTTGTTGAGAATACTTGGTTATATTTTCTTCATCTATTCAGCATGTTTCAACATGATTCAGCATATTTGAACATGATTCAGCATATTTTGGCATGTTTTAAATATGGATGGTAGTATAGTTCCAATTCAATTCAAATCTGATTTAATCAGGGAAAAAATTATCCGATGCAAATACGATAAAAAATAATCCGATTCGAATACGATAAAAAAACAATCCGATTTGAATTCGATAAAACTAATCCCAATCTGACTTCGATCCAATCATATTTGCAAGAGGGTTCATTTGATCTGATATCTTTTTTCAATAATTTCATATTTTTTTGAAGATAGAAAAATCATAATATCATAACCCCAAAAAAATCCGCCTAAGTTTAGTACTTTATGTATAATATACTCTTCTTCTGAATCTCACTTCTTTATCAATCAAAGTTGTACTTTTTTTCCTTTCTTTCCAACTGTTGTACTACTGTCTATCCCTTTTCTCCTAAAGTGAACTCACATTGTCTTTTTCCAATACTTTTTTTACTTAACATATTGAAATGTTTTATGAAAAGTTATTTGACATTAAAGAGATGTTAAACATTGCATTTATAAATGAGCAAAAACAAGGTTGGAAATAAAAAATTATGCAAATATTGAATAAAAAATGTACAATCAAATTATATCCGTTTGTAGCCGAATGTAATCCAATCTGAACCCGATCCGAATCCAATTTAACATCCAATTTGACAGAGTTGGATTTAGATCAGATTTTCAAATCCGCTCATTATTTGAATAGAATTTAAATGTTTATACATCCTATTCTAATCTAACTCATTATCATCCACAATTTTAACATATTTCAATAATGAGCTCCACCAAATATTTTTAAAAAATAAAAAAGAACATGCTCTTGAAAAAAAAAACCGCCGGCATTTTGAAGTAAATATCGAACCTAATCTGCTATCCAGACCCACTGTAGAAACTATGTTCATTTTATTTTGATTGTGTTCCGCCCCCCCCCCCCCGCGGGTCCCCCCTTCTTTTCATGGCGGATTGTCTATGGAAGAACCAACCAGTGTAACCCAGTCACCTTCCTACCTCTCCCTATCATCATCACCATCGACATCATCATCAGCTTATCAAGCTCTGCTTCGAGCAGGCCCACGGTCGAAGCCGCTACGCCAGGTCCACGCCTACCTCATCGTCACTGGAGCTTACCGCAGCCGATCCCTCCTAACCAAGCTCGCTGCCTTAGCCTGCACTGCGAAATCCATAGCCTATACCCGTAAACTCTGTCTCTTCATACCCGACCCGGATTCCTACCTCTTCAACACCCTCATCAGAATCTCGTCAAAGGTGGGCTTTCAATACGACGGCGTTTTCTTCTTCAACCGGATGCTTCTGTCTCTCATCCCCCCTTCAAACTACACCTTCACCTCTATCGTCAAGGCTTGTGCCGATGTCTCCGCCTTAAGGTTGGGCAGATGTGTGCATTCGTTTGCTTTTGTTAATGGGTTTGGGTTGGATTCGTTTGTCCAGGCTTCTTTGGTAGCTTTGTATGCCAAATGTGGTCAGCTGAGGATTGCACGGAGGGTGTTTGACAAAATGCCTCAGAGAAGTGTGATTGCTTGGAATACCATGATTTCTGGTTACGAGCAAAATGGGCTTGCTAAGGAAAGCGTTGAGTTCTTCAATTTGATGGTGGAATCTGGTGTTGAACCGGACTCAACTTCTTTCGTCAGTGTTCTATCAGCATGTGCCCAATTGGGTGCACTTGAATTAGGTTCTTGGGTCCATGATTATGTTATCGATCAGTGCTTTGAGGTGAATGTAAATCTTGGGACAGCCTTGATTAACATGTATTCGAGGTGTGGGAATTTGAGGAAAGCAAGGGAAGTTTTCGATGGGATGAGATATAAGAATGTTGTTGCATGGACTGCAATAATCTCAGGATATGGAACCCATGGTTGCGGAGAAGAAGCTGTGGAGCTGTATAATTTAATGAAAGATTATGGAACACTACCTAATGAGATCACATTCGTGACTCTGCTGTCTGCCTGTGCTCATGCTGGTATGGTCAATGAAGGGCGTGAAATATACGAGAGCATGAGAAGAGATTACGGCCTGGTGCCTGGAACCGCACATCATGTTTGCATGGTTGATTTGCTTGGAAGAGCTGGATTGCTCAATAAAGCGTTTGATTTCATTGAAGAAGTCAAAAGGCCGGGTCCAGCAATGTGGACAGCTATACTGGGTGCTTGCAAGATGCACAAAAATTATGATTTGGCTGTCCACGCTGCCGAGAAACTCCTAGCTCTTGAACCTGAAAACCCAGGTCATTATGTTATGTTATCAAATGTATATGCATTGGCTGGCAAGATGGACAGAGTAGAAACTGTTAGAAACATGATGAAAAAACGACGTTTAAGGAAGCATGTTGGATATAGCATAATAGAGATTGATCACAAGACTTGTTTGTTTAGCATGGGTGACAAGTCTCACCCTGAGACGAATGAGATTTATAGGTACTTGGATGATCTGATGAGGAAGATAAGTGAAACCGGTTATGTGCCAGCACAAGAGTCGGTGCTACATGAGTTGGAAGAGGAGGAGAGGGAATATGCCCTAAGATATCACAGTGAGAAGCTTGCAATAGCCTTTGGGTTGTTGAAAGTTAAAGATGGGTCCTCCATTAGAATTGTGAAGAACTTGAGAATGTGTGAGGACTGCCATTTGGCCATCAAGTTCATCTCTACGGTTGCTAATAGAGAAATCATAGTTCGAGATAAGCTTCGGTTTCACCATTTCAAAGATGGGGTATGTTCCTGTGGTGATTACTGGTAGTGCCTAGGTTGTGTACTGATTTTTGCACAGAGAATTCATGTATCTTTTAGGTTGGTATAAACATACTGATGAAACCTGTTACGCTCACGGGCTGAAGCCCAAAATTGCGCTAAATTATGCGATAGTAGCAGTCCATGTTGTCACTAGTAGGGTCCACATTCCCCAAGCCAGTGAATGCAGTGATTCAAGAGGCTTTGCGGTAACTGTGTGTGGGCCGTTCGGTATTGAATACCTGGGCAAAAGAAAAAAAACCATGCTGCACATCATCCTTTTCCACTAGTGTGATATCTTCAGGCTTCAAACATCAGTTTCTGAACAAAGCAAAACATGATTCCTTGTTTCTGCACCGTCGTTATTTTCCAAAGTCTTAATTGTCCATATTCCATAATTGAAGGCTTGGATGTGATACTGGATATTGCCTGGCTTTCCCTTTCATGGAAAAGCTTGCTGATATTATGTCTTCTTTCAAGTTCAACAATTCAAGCCTCCTTTGTTGCTGTAGAGTAATTGTCTCCATCAGCTTTCTGGGAGAGTTACATATTCAGGTAAGTTTTGCTGTCTGATAGCCCAAGTATGGTGACTGAGTTGTGTGGTGGAGCGGAAAATTGCCACAAAGGAAACCCCCATAGCAACCAGAATGATGGGGTCCATCCATGGAGCATGATTCAGGCCCTCAAAATAGTCGAGGAAGTCCAAGTTCTGGCACCAAGGTCCAAGGATTGATCCAAGCTTTTATTAGTCGAAGTTCTGTTTTACCCGCTTTTGATCCAATGCACAAACCCAGTTTTGTGCATTTGATTTCCTAAACCTCCATGAGGCTTAAAGCCATTCTTTTTGCTTAGGATGTTGTTACAGACCAAACAGGAGAACTCATCCCAAAAGACTAGCCTATCAGGTGAGAGAGCCCATTTGGTTTATAAACCCCTCATCCGTTGCCCATACAACTGATGTGGGACAAGTCCCATACCTTGCAATTGATCCAAATCCGTAACATCCAACCCCCCTTAAGGGCCAACGTCCTCGTTGGTCACGGCCACGTTGGTCACGGCTGGCTCTTCCAGGCCACCACTCCGAGTTGGCTCTGATACCAATTGTTACAGACCAAACAGGAGAACTCATCCCAAAAGACTAGCCTATCAGGTGAGAGAGCCCATTTGGTCTATAAACCCCTCATCCGTTGCCCATACAACCGATGTGGGACAAGTCCCATACCTTACAATTGATCCAAATCCGTAACATTATTGTTGGTTGGGCCCGGGCCTAAAAGGCCAGCCGATGGAGAAGTTCTGGATTGTGAAGTAGGTGGTAGGGTCTTGGAAAAAGGAGTGTTCTTACGTTGCAAAGTCAATTTATCTTCTACCAACCGAGCGATGCCGATGGCTTCCGATAAATTCCGTGGTTTTTTGATCTTGACTTCCAATCTGATCTCATCTTTTAACCCTCCAATGAAAATGCCAAGGAGATGGGAGTCTGGTAAACCGTCGATCCGATGCGTGATCCGTTCGTAAGCTTCTTGATAGGCTGGTACCGTGGTTGTCTGTTTGAGACGGGAGAGTGCCTCGGATGGGTCTTCGAAATCGGTAGGACCAAACCGGTGAAGCAAGGCCGTAGTGAACTCCGCCCAAGATAAAGGTCCCCGCGACTTGGTATACCACTTGTGCCACTGGAGAGCGATTCCGTCCAGGTGAAGAGAGGCTAAGTGCGCTTGATTAGCTTCCGGAACTTTTTGGAAATCAAAATATTGCTCCGCCTGGTAGAGCCAGGAAGTGGGATCGTCACCTTTGAAACGCGGGAAATGGAGTCTCAGGTATGGCTTGGCTTCGTGACCAATGATGAAATTGGATCCGCCGCCGGAACCCGAGGATCGTGCCGGGCCTTTCTGTTGCAATTGATGAACGGTCACCTAGAGAGTTTGATGCTCCCCCATGAAATTCTCAAACATGGCATTGAGTTTTTTGATGGCTTCATGAGTTTCCTGTTGGAATTGTTCGTTGGATTTCCGTCGAGTTTCCATTGAGATCACCACCGCTCTGATACCACTGATGTGGTTCGATCGGTCAAGCAAATAGGGAGAAGTTAGAGAGAAAATGAGAAAGAGATATTGGAGCAATTTTCTGGTTATATTCTCAAAATAAAGAACTTCCCTATATAGGGTACAACGCACGAACACCACTAACTATTCTCCTAATAAATTGGAAAGCATGTGAATATGGAAACCTGGTCATAGGGCCATAATCTCCTTTATTCTCTCAACAACTACTGGAAATTAAAAAACACATAACGTAAACATTGACCATGTAAACAAACAAAACCAACACCCATGTGTATGGGTTGCATGGACTTCCAACGTGCATGGGCTTAATCATTTATGGACTTGGGTTCGTAACAGATGTTAGCCAACATCCTCAAATATCAAACCATGAAGGGAAATCCAGTTTAAGTCAAGTGCTTCATGGAGATTCAGTAGCATCAAGTTAACCGTTGCAGTTTTGGCTCAAATCTGGGTTTGAGTTTCTGATTGGTTATCCTCCTAAACCTAATTCAGGCTTGATTTCTTCACTTGGGCTATTCATTAACATCCTAATGAACTCATCCATGCTTTAAAATCAATTCCAAATCAAGTGAAGGTTATGCAGCCAGTTTGCTCAAAATTAGGGGTGAGCAAGGTTCTTAAGTACTCTGGAGCCTGTTCGGAATCGGTCAAATTGATCCGGTTCCTGTTCCTAAAAAAGAGGAGCCGGTCAGATCTTTCCGATTCCAGTTCTCAAAAAACTATCCGTAACCTAGAACATGTTTAGCGGGAGGAAAATGAATAATTTTTTGATTTTTTTACTACCTTTTCTTTTGTTTTTGTATTCTTTTTCTATTTGATTTTTTTCTTTACAAAAATTGATTCTTCAAATAGTGAATTTACTGCAATATCAATTAATGTTTTCTGTTAATAAGGCCCTGTTCTTTTCGTTGGTAAATCCTAATTTACCAACTTCAACCCACTATAACCTATCTCATGAACTTCAATAAAAAATATCAGTTTCAACCCACGTTAATCCACTGCAATCTACTTTAATCAATTTTAACCCACTTCCACCTACTATTTTAACTAAGTTCTAGCCATCATATAAAAAAATATACTAATTTCAATCAATTTCAACCAAGTTCAACTTGCTTCAACCCACTTCAATATAAAAAATATTCACTTCAACCAGCTTCACTCATTTCCCAATCCCTATTTTCCAACGCAAAGACGAGGCCTAATTGAAGGATGAATAATCATATTTTTCAAGTAACTAAGATAAAAAAAATATAAACTTAATAAATAACTTTCTTTTTAGTTCAAAGATAGAAAATGAGGGCATGAAAAGAATAAACATCCCTCTCATCCACTGCACATAAATAAGAAAGTTTAATTTATTATGTCCTAAAATCTCAACATTACATGTCGCGGGTATCCTTGAATTGGAAACAGAACCTAAGGTTCTGGTTCCGGTTTTCAAAAGTTAGAAATCTGTTTGACCTGTTCCAGTTTCGCTTCTCAATTTTTTGGACGAGTACCCGAAACCGCTCAACCTTACTCAAAATTGGCGCTAATCCGGGTGTTTGACTGGGTTTGACTTTGCAATGGTTATGCCTTCTAGAGGAAGCTTTGGGGACCTCCCTATTTGCTTGCTTGCTAGTTTAAGGGACCAAGAACATCATCATTGGGTCTCTTGCAGCTTTGGAAGCGAAATTGGCCCCTAGGAGGAGAGATGACTAGCAATCTTTTTGGAAGGCTAAAAAGAGAGCAGCAACAGCAGCCATTTTTCTATCTCCCATGTGCAAGTCGCTCACTTTTGAGCAAATCACCATGTTTACGCTTGAGTTTAGTCATTAAACAACTTGTATTTACTAGCTCATCGAATGTGATTAACTAGAGCTAAGCATGGTTTTTATTATGATTAGCTTAAGCTAGATTAGTGGTTTCCTAACTATGTGAGGGAATGGTTCCACCCCAACATGGGGGGCAGGCATTGTATTTATAATAAAATGCATACATTTTAAATTACATTTATACCCCTATATGTCCTCTATTATGCCCCCTCAATCTGATCGGGGTAATGCACGGACAGATTGTTTCTATGTAATAAAATTTTTGGAGTAGATAAACCCTTGGTAAATACATCAGCAACCTGTATACTAGTAGGGATATAACGTATAACAAGATCTCCATCAGCAACCCGCTTCGTAACAAAATGATAATCCACAACAATGTGCTTGCTATAATCATGTTGCACAGGGTTGGCAGACATGTAGCTAGCACTGAGGTTGTCACAGTATAGGCGAACTGGGGAAGAGACAGTAATACAAAGGACAAAAAGGAGCTTCCGAACCCAGATAGTCTCTGCAACAGTGTAGCCAATAGCCCTATGCTCAGCCTCAGTAAAGGATTTGGAAACGATGGGTTGCTTTTTGAAGCGCCAGGCTATAAGGTTGGGACTAAGAAAAACAGCATATCCAGTGGTGGAGCGACAGGAATCTCTGCAACCTGCCCAATCAACATTTGAGTATGCAACAACCAAGGACGGAGAGCCTGACGGTCGGAACCATAAACCATGTTCCACAGCCCCTTGCAAGTAACGAAAAATACGCTTGACAGCGTGGAGGTGAGTGGTACGTGGAGCATGTATAAACTGGGAAACTACATGTACCGCATACACAATGTCAGGTCGAGTCAGAGTCCAATATTGTAAGGCTCCTACCATACTCCTATACTGAGTGAGGTCTGCAAGTAACTCACCATCTGAGAGAGAAAGAGTGGTTTACGCAGTAGAAGAAGTTCTAACAGATTTACATGTCTGAAGTTGGAATTTGTTGAGTAAATCAAGGATATACTTCTACTAGGTAAGAAAAATGCCTTTCGGCTAGCGAACCACTTGAATGCCCCCAAAATAATGAAGATCTCGAAGATCTTTCATTGCAAACTGCTGAGAAAGAAGGGCAATTAAATGTTGAAGCATAGCTTCAAAATTGCTTGTCAGAATAGTGTCATCAACATATAGCCGGAGAACAGGAACGTGGGAGTCAATGCGAGAAATAAACATGGCAGGATCAGCATGACTACACACAAAACCATGAGATAATAAAAAGTTGTTGAAACAATGAAACTAAGCTCTAGGAGCTTGTTTCAACTCGTATATAGTCTTTTTAAGTTTACAAACATGCCTCGGAAAAGCTGAGTGAACAAACCTAGGAGGTTGTTTCATGTAAACTTCCTCAGTTAGATTGCCATGGAGAAATGCATTCTTGACATCTAACTGTCGGATAAGCCAGTTGAAAGAAACGGCTAAGGATAGTAATAAACGAACAATAATAGGCTTAACAATTGGGCTAAATGTGTCATGGTAGTCAATACCTGCTTGTTGATGAAAGCCTTGTGCCACCAACCATGCCTTGTACTGCTCAATATCGCCATCATATCAATATTTTATTTTATAAACCCATTTACACCTGACAACATTTTGGTTAGCATTAGGTGGTACCAAGTCCCAAGTGTCATTAGCAATTAAAGCCTTGTATTCCTCGGTCATAACCTCCACCCACTTGGGATGTTTGGAAGGTGAAGAGTTCAGTCTCTGTGTGGGTCAAGGTAAAGGACAATACGCTTACGTTTCACAATACTTGACTTGGATCAGGTCTGCATAGGATGAGCATTATGGGGTCTGATGGTGGATGGGATAGGTGACGCGTTGGGCTTGGTGAAATCTGAAACCTGGGTCAAGCCTCGGTCAGCATTGGGGACGGTGCTTGGGTTGGGTCAGGTTCAGACGTGGCTGTGTCTGTGACTGGGCTGAGGGGGGACAGTCCAAGGCTGGCACAACAACAAAGCCCGGATAGAGATGGATTGATTGTGTTAGGCCCAATAACAGTGGGATGCGAGCTGGACGCAGGTGAAGGACAAGGGCTGGTGCTTGGGCCAAGCCCAGAGGAAGACAGACTCAAAGGACGTGGGCTAGCAGGCTGGCAGGACGAGCCTGAAGAAGGGGGGCAGTTGTCCCTAAAATGTGGGTTGCGGGTCTTGAAGAGTTGAGCTGGTGAGGTTCAAAAGGGATGGGAGGGGCTGCTGATTGGCTGGTCTCGTCAATCCTAGTGGAAAACTCACAAGGACTCATTGTATGAGTTAGAGTAAGAATAGACTTGTGATCAAAGACATAGGAATGAGTCAGTTGTGGAGATTTGCAAACCAGTTGGAAAACGGGGTAATTTGATTCATGAAATCGAACATGCCTACTTGTGTAAACTCGCCCTGAAACTGGATCAAAACATTAATAACCCTTGTAGTGAGCTACATATCCAAGGAAAACACAGCAAACCGATCGAGGTTGAAGTTTATTTGCAGAAGAGGCCACAAAATTTGGAAAACACGCACACCCAAAAGGTTTAAGAAATGAATAATCGAACACTCTTCAAAATAAAGCTTCAAATGATGACTTTTGTTTTAAAACAGGAGTGGGAAGCCTATTAATGGTGTAGACAACTGCACAAGTAGCATCAATCCAAAAATAGGTCGGCATAGAAGCATCAATAAGAAAGGTACATACCATTTCAAGAATATGCCTATGCTTTCGTTCTGCCAACCCATTTTGTTGTTGGGTATCAGGATAAGATTTGCGAAAATAAATATCATGTTGATTAAACAAATCAATCATAGGAGAGTTATCAAACTCGCGATTTCCATCACTTTGAAATATTTTAGTTTTGCAGTCAAATAAGTTTTCTACCAACACCTTGAACTTAGTAAATATGCCATACACTTCATACTTGCGTTTCATGGGATATAACCAAGTAAATAGAGAATAATCATCAATAAACAAAACATAATATTTGAACCCATGATGAGAAACAACAAGAGACTGCCAAACATCTGAATGAATCAATTGTAAAGACGAAACAGTTTGATGCTCAGCAGAAACAAATGGAAGTCTATGTGAGTTAGCTAAATTGCAAGTGGTACATAATTGAGAGAAAACTTATTTAAACTGAACAAAACTATTTTTTTTTTTAAGTATCTGAAACACTAGCTCCATAGTGAACCAATTGACGATGCCAAAGATTAGTAGCCTCTCTCAAGGTGACATTGGTAAGAATAGTATCAGGGATAGCATAAACGGGGACGGTGTAGACAAGACCCAAACTAGAGGCCTACAAAAGAACATCACCTGTAGTGTTGTCCTTGACACAGACAGAAGACGAGTCAAATACAACAGCGCAATTGCTATCCCGACACCATTGTCAAACAGAAAGGAGGTTATGTTGTAGTTTGGGCACATGAAAGACATTTTTAAGGGTAAGAGGTCAATGTTTGGAAGCAAGGCTAGTATTGCCAACATGCATAACAAGAAGAAGGGTACCATCACCTACTTTAACCAGAGCATTACCAGAGTAAACAGTTTTAGAAAGTAAATTACCATCGTTAGGCGTCATGTGAGAGGCAACGGCAGAATCGGGATATAAGAGTTGTTCATCAACAGCAACAGGATTGAAGATAACATAAGTTGGGAGGATTGACCGAAATCAGGGAGTGTAGTGCTTTGGACAATGGGATGCAGAATCCCCCGAGCATGACAAATCTGACAGCTAATGTTAGGAGAGGAACCTAAGATGCCCTCAGATTGATCAAATCCCACAGACGATCGATTAGTAGTAGGAGTAAAAGAACAAACAATACCAAACAATGAATCAACCGCATTACACCTACCAGTAACTTTAGACCCACCCTTGGAAGATGTCGTGGATGTATTAGTTGCTGAAGTCGTGGCACCTTTGCTCATGTTGTTCCCATTACGCCTCCCATTATTACGGTTGTTACAATTTCGCTTGTTGTTGTTCTAATTACCGGAACCACCCCCTTGCCCTTGACTATCACCGGTAGTTGCAAGAAAAGCCTGATGAGTAAGGAACCTCACTCCCAACTTGGTAGCAAGAGGGTCATCATTACATTCTTGGTGGTGTTTCTATATCCAAGAGTGGAGTTAGAATCCATTCATCATCACTTGTCATCCCGGATTGCATTTGATTCTCATCCTTTAAATGCATTATGTTTAGGCGTAACTTTCATTCCGATTTGAGTGTGACTTAATGCTTAACAGAATACATCAGAAAACTTGTATTATGTTTAGAGATATTGAAAACTCTTCTTGAATTAGTGCGATCTCTCAATGGTACTTCCACTTGCCATTTCATCTTAGGTACCCATATTTGGTACTCAACATTCATACCAGGAGCACATTAGTCATCACCCAACAACCTGAAGCTGAAAGTGGGCAATTTGTGTGCTCATAGCAATCCACATTCCCAATCCTGTAACTACATGGGTAGACCACTGGCCATTTAGGTTCCGTTTGAACCTTGGAAAATTTGGTGGAAAAAAATAATAAGAAAGTAACTTTTTTTCTCATGTTAGGTTTAGAGAAAATCACAAAGAAAAAAATATGGAGGAAACTTAGGTGGAAAAGTTGTTAAAAACAAATGATAAAATTTTCCTCATAAAATTGTGAAGAAAGTTTGAGAAAAGCTCCCAAAAGAATTGCCGAGTTTCTCTAACCTCGCATTGCTTAGATGATATCAACATGATTCAAGTAATTCATCAATATTTAAATTTCGCATTTAAATTTTTGCATTTTTCCTCAATCCAAACAAGAGAAAAAAACTCACTTTCTCCCTAATTTTTTTCCTTTACATTTTTTTTCTTCAACTTTTCTTTATAATAAATTTTCTAAGGATCAAACGGAGTCTTAATAACAAGGTCGAAGAGAAATCGTGCTCAATGCAATCTTTCAAAAACTGTGGTGTTGCCCGCCTTTAGAAATCAGTTCCCAGCAAAACTTCCACATTCAAGCAGCTTCAGTATTGCCTAAACTCTTATATGCCCAATTGAGGGGTTAGATGTGATAGTGAATACTGCCTGACATTTTCTTTCATGGCATAGCTTGCTGATTCGCTTAGTGTTTTCATCAAGGTACGATCCTTCAGCCTCGTTTTGTTCCTATATAATCATTACCTCAATCAACTTTAACTAGTGGTGGGAACGTTACATTTTCAGGAAGATTGGCAGCTGACATAGTATGGTGGTTGAGCTATGTGTTGGAAGGAATCAGGGGGGAATTTCCACATAAGGCATCCATTTATTGTAATCCGAAGACGTACACTTTTCAGAGAAATTGAAAACTTTCTCTTGATTGATGCCCATTGTCACTAGAACTACTTCAACCTCAAATACCCTTGTGTGTCCTTAAAATATTCTGATATCCTATGGGTGCTGGGTTTTACGGATGCTAAACACTCGCTACCAAGAAGTAACGTTTTCTTTTTTTGTTTCTTTTTAGGGTGTGTTTTGTATGGGGGAAAATAATTTTTTTGAAAATAATTTTCCCATTTTACGTCGTTCGGTAAAACAACGAGGGGAAAATCATTTTCAGGGAAAATCATTTTACTCCATTTGAAGGAAATTATTTTCCCTTGAAAAAGCAGAGAAAATGATTTTTCAGACTTGATCTTCATTTCCCAATTTTGTCTCTCATTCTATTTTCTTTTAATTGTGCCCAGAATTGCTTTATTTTCACTCTCATTTTGTCGCTCATTCTTCCCCTTTTCTTCATGTTTATCATCTTCATCGATGATTTTCATTGCCAATCTCTGCAATCATTTCTTGAGTTATTTGACCTTGTTACTGTTGCCCTTTTGAAGAACTTCACCATCTAAGACACACATCGTTTCCCTGTTCGCCGTTTTCTTTAATTTAGGTTTAATATCACTCAAAGTCAATTGGGTAATCCTTAAAAATAGTAAAAAAATTAAGATTCATTAATATTGACCCTCTCTTTTTCTGGGTTTATTAGTGGGTATATTTCTTACTAATGTTTTGGGTTTAATTTGGAATAGGAGAGAGAAACAAAATTCGTTAGTTGGGTCAAGTTAGAGCAGTGAGTAGGGGAAGAGGTTGATGGTAGAAAGAAATGAAGTGAGGACGGATGGTTCATTCTATCAAATAGCAAAAAATGAAGTGAAAATGAAATGATTTTCCAGTCTACCAAACAGCTGAAAATGTTAGTGAAAAATCATTTTTCTTGGTAAAATATTTTTCATGGAAAATGATTTTCTGGGAAAATAATTTTTCCCCCCAACCGAACACACCCTTAATGAGTTAGCAACTTCCCCACCTATTAGGCTGCTATGCAAAGTGACCCACATGGGATGTCAAAGGGCAGGCAGGATTTACACACAGGTTAGACTGGGCTAGTGGCGTAACTGGCGTTATAGCCTACAAGTATTTTTTCCATTACTGATAACCCTAAAAGCTAGATTAGAGTACAAATATCCATATGTAGAAGTATGTATTTAATCCTAGTCTTCATTCTCCCTGCCCCCAAGTTGACAAGGCTTCACAAGGGACCTTATTAGGGCATCCCCAGCCCAGCATCTCGCGGGTGGGGGTTTGGCCTCCGTGTAACACGGGGCATGGGCAGCCCGTGACCCGCGTGGCAGGAAACGGGAGACGGAACCCAGGCGTGTTCCATCTCGCGTGAAATTTTTTTTGTTGCCTTCCGCCCCAAAAACGCACCGTTTCGTGACTCTGCATGAAGTGAACGGTGCGTTTTGATCCGATTTTGGCAAAAAAAAGAAAACCGCTCGGGAATTGTGTTTTGCTGGGAATTTGGTCTGCACATTGAAGGTTTTAGCCGTTTGGGCAACGGGAAAATGGGGTTTGGGCTTTGTTTTTTTTTTTTTTGGTTTTTAAAAATGTGTATAAATATGAGGTTGTGTGAAAATCAAATTTACATAATCTCTCTCTTTTTTTCCTAAATCTGAAATATAAATTTCTGTTATTTGAAGACAAGTCCTTGAAGTGAAGAGGAAAATATTGTGGTAAGTTGTAAATTACTTTGTTTTTTTTATGTTTATTGATTAATTAAATTAATTAAATGTAGTTGTAATTTTGAACTAATTACTATTGTTTATATGGTTAGAGATTTTTGGAGGTGGATTTGTGAGCTTGAGAAGAATCAAGATAAAGTGAAGTGAAGTAAAGAATTTTGTAAGTATTTTTCCATGTACATATTTCATTTGTTTAGATGTTTAATTTGTTTGATTTATTAATTAATTTAGTATGTTGTGATTAACATTTGTACATTTAAATTAATATGATAGCATGTTAGACCACGTTATTAACATCAAGAAGCTAATGTGAGAAATTTAATTTTTATTTGTGAGATTACGTTTATGTTGTTGGATGTTATCTTTAATATTTAATATAAATTTTTTTTGGTGAAATGTATGAGTAAAAATCAAGAAATGTCATTATTTAATGTAATTAATATTCATATCTGTAAATGAGTATGATAACATGCTAAATCACATAATTAGTTTAGAGAAGCTTAGATGTGTAAATGTTAATTGTTAGATTAGGTTTATGTTCTTCGATGTTTTCTTTAATATTGAAAAGAATTTTTATGAATGTCTTAGTTGGTGAAAATTAAAATTTGAAATTTTACTTAGTTTAATTTATTTATTAGGTTAGTAAATTGTAAATAATATTCATATGTGCAAATGAATATGATAACATGCTAAATCACATAATTAGTTTAGAGAAGCTTACATGTGTAAATGTTAATTGTTAGATTAGGTTTATGTTCTTGGATGTTTTCTTTAATATTGAAAAGAATTTTGATGAATGTGTTAGTTGGTGAAAATTAAAATTTGAAATTTTACTTAGTTTAATTTATTTATTAGGTTAGTAAATTGTAAATAATATTCATATGTGCAAATGAATATGATAACATGCTAAATCACATAAT